>JARIHP010000024.1:600000-938490 GCA_029282125.1 Mycena amicta
AGCACTCCGGAGTCAACGCAACCCGGACCGGAGGCTAAGGGATCCGGGCTGCAGTCTAATTTTTTGACCCGGAAGCTTCGGATGAGGCCGGAGCATCCACTGCAGCACGTCGTCCTCCGACCGGACGCTTCTTGCATTCAGAAGCCATGTGACCGGCACCTCCGCAGAACATGCAGAGGTTGTTCTTGAGACGACGAAGACGTTCCGCCGGATTGAGTTTGCCGGAGGAGTTGAGGAACTTGGCGTACGGCTTGGCGGGTTTGGCTGCCGGAGCCTGAGCGTGCGCCTGGTTCGACGCGGGAGGATTTCCGGTGTTACCGGAGGCACCAGAGCTACCGGAGCCGGATTGGCGAGAGGTGTTCTTGACGGGTGAGGAACTGGATTGCTTTCCACGGTTCCCGTCCGCCAGACCACCGGTGTTACCACCGGGGCCGGAGCTTTCGCCCCCATTCTCCCGATCCCGATCCTTCTCCGCTTGGCGCTTCCAATAGCGCACGTCGATGGTACGGGCAACGCCTTTGACTCCGAGAAGAGTGTTGACATAGGCGTGGTGAATCATGTCGTCCTTGATCCGGCGGGGCAGACCTTCGTAGAACTGGTGCCAGAGGGCATTGTCGCCCCAAGCCGTAAGAACTGCGAGCCGGTCAAACGCAACAATATAAGTCGCGATCCGGTCTCCGGTCTTCATCCGACACGAGCGGATGGCACCCTCGGCATCCCCGATAGGATCATGGGGACCGAAGTTCAACTGCAGCTCCAAAACGAACCTCGGAAAGTCTCCGTCCCAGACCGGAACGGAATTGGAGGTGTCGTAAGGGTTCGGCTCGAACCATTGCTGAGCGGTCCCACGCAGGTACGAAATGACGAAGACAATCTTATCATCGTCAGTCTCGAAATCCTGGCTGCGCTCGGCAAAGTGCAAATAACACTGCGAGAGGAAGGACTGGAGCTTGGAGGAGTCCGAACCGTCGAATGTATCCGGATTACGGAGGTTCGATCGGGTGGAGCGCGGAGCGCGAGTTTGATAGTTTCCGAACAAATTGATTGCCGCGCGGAATTCGGTGAGGGTCGCGATAAGCAGATTCTCTGCTATATCCGCTGCAGTAGGCGGAGGAGCTTGACCTGGAGCGCCACCGGGAGGTCCCGGAGGGCCTCCAGGAGGGCCCGGGGGTCCACCACCACCACCGCCTCCACCACCTCCACCACCGCCTCCACCACCACCACCTCCGCCTCCACCTTGCGGGGGAGGAGGTCCTCCGGGCCCGGACGGACCACCAGCGGGATCGCCGGAGTCATCGGGACCGGAATGATAATTACCAGAACCGTGCTCGGAAGGAATATCATCTTCTTCCTCCCTAACGGGAGCGAAGCCACCAAAAGGAATAGGTTCGGTGGTGAAAGTTCTGGTGCGGGTTTGGGGATGGGGAGATCGTGGATAGGTGCGGACATTTTCCGGAGAGAAATCCGGGGAGTGAACAAGTCCCGGAACGACCGGAGAAGCAGGAGGGGCAGGAACAACAGGAGGGACAGGAGGAGGCGCAAAGTTTGCCGGAGTATCCAGAAGACCGCGCACGTCCATGGAACGACGATGGATGGTAGGACCGACAAAGGAGGTAGGAATATCTGCCATAGTGGCCGTAGCACGAGTATGCTCGGTGATGGGAGAAAGAGGAACAACTTGAGAGAAGAGACGAGAGTTGCGGCGGTCAGTAGATGAGCGCTCGATGATCGCCGCAGGAGGAGTATCGATGTAGGACATGAAAAGAGGACCAGAGGTAGGTGAGTTTGATTATACTGTTAAATCCCGTGCCAGAGATATGCGGAAGTGACCCGGAGGGGTAACCGGAGCGGAGATACCGGATGTAACCGGAATGAGTGCAAGCACCACAGGAGAGTAAGGGTGTGCGTACTACCCTGGCCGGAGACGAGACGGAAGGTTCCGGTCGACGAGCGGAGCGGAAGCGGAGCGAGTCGGAGGATGACCGGAAGAGAGAGGCAAAGGCAAGACGAGTAGTCAAGAACGTTAATAATCAAACTGAAGTACAAGACGAGTAGCTACTGGTATTTATAGTAAGTAGGGAACCGGAAGGAGACGAAGAAGTAAGTAGCTAGACAATAAGGATTATCGATAGATAAGGAAATAAGCGAGAGACAATAAGAACAATAAGAATGGAGTCCCAATATGGGAAACGCTCAGTAAACCTTCATTGCGTAAAAACCCAAGTAGCCCGAGGGCTTAGGTCTATGTCGGAGAACATCCGGAGTTCGGAGTCCAGAGTCCGGAGCCTCTGAGGCCTCCGGTAAGTCCGGAGACCGGAGGACTCGGAGTTCGGAGTGAATGTGCATGGATATAACAGAGGGCTTTCTTGTTGCCCTCGAGCCACTTCTCTGCCGCCTTCAACGCGACGTTGTGAGCCGTCTTGTTGCCTTCCGTCCAAACCTTCAGGACAATCCCATCACTCGTCGTCCCCTCCACTTCTTTGCTGACCACAAGCTCAGGAATGTTTGGTGGGTGATATTCCGGTCCTCCGATGAACTTCCAGAAGCCAGCTGCGTCAAGCTTGAGTTGGGCTTTGTGCTTGAACTCGCCAAAGTTGTTCGAGCCGTCGGTCTCCTCCTTTATAGGGGGGTTGAGGGAGATCTTTCCCCAGTGGAGCGCTTCGTTGTTCGGCTGGGTCATTGTTGGGGTAGTAGAGTGGAGATGGGATGTTGTTGTGTGTGTAGGACTCGAGTGTAGTTGGCACAGGCAATTTGACTCCTATGCAGAATTTCTTGGTGTGATTCTAGCAGTGAAGAACACCGGGGCCCATAACCTATCAAGGTTGCAATATATTGGAACTGGATCAGAGAGAGAGTCGTTAAGATACAGAGAGAGCTCGCTAGGTATAGACATACCTGGATCAGAGAGAGAGTCGTTAAGAACTCCTCTCTGTCCAGGGAGTATGATGTGTGGAATAAAGTGATAAGATAAGTGTTACGACGCAGATGCAGAGTCAGGCTCTAACAACAAGAACAAAAGGGGTTTTAGTGGGTATATGACCGATATCTGAACGAAACGGCATAGGATAGCCGTGATGGTCAGAGTCCCACACTTGGTTTCGAAAACTGTGTGTAATTGACATTTCCTCCCTGGACAACTTCCTGGCTAAACTGGTTTACTGAACTGGCAACTCAACGGATGACCTTGGAATGTTTTGCAGACTGAGTGTCATGTCATTTTCAACGTTTAAAAAGAAGAAGAAAAAAGTTGAATTGTACAATGGCCGTTCACCATGCGAGGGTTCAAGTCGCCTGCGATTGGGTTTCAGGTCCGGCAGTTCCCGCGTGGGACCACATTGCCGTAGCTAGTTTTGGACCCACTCTCAAGTTTTTTTTTCTCAAACTGGCTCGCCAACTATGATCAACGGCGTGCACCTGAGACGCCCAATTATTCACAAGTCCTTCGAAACAAAAAGTTTATTAATGGGTGGTGGCACCATAATACGCCTGCTGCGGCTGGCCCTGAGCCAATGGCTCGTAGGTCCCGTTCCCAACGTCTACAGATAGTGCTTAATGATGAGAGGTGTTATATGTATTGAGAGGACTTACAACGGAATCCACCGGCGCCATAGCGCTCTTCGGCTTTCATCTTTTTGTAAATGAGCCAGAAGGCATGGATATGGCCAGGAATGTATCCGAGACTGCACAAAAGTCAGTATGGGCAGACGCATGTGGCAGGGACGAACACTGTCTGTTACATAGTCCTCGTCATCAGGAGCGGCCGGACGTCAACGGAGGCAGACTCACCAGAAGGATGTTGATGAGAAGGTCGCAGGAGCAGCCAGTGATGAAGGCAGCGGCGGCAGGAGGGAACAAAATGGCCACTAAAATGAGCAGAATATCGGAGCCCTTCATTTTCCTAAAATGATGTCGGTCGTGGTGAAAGAGAGAGACGAAGAATGTACAGTGTTTGCTGTAGAAGAGAGTCGGGATCGTTGGTGGTCGTGGGTGAGAAGCAAGACAGTTGTCGCCGCAGCTTAAAGGCACCAGTATGACTGCGTCACGCTGACGTCAATTTGGACAGGCGGGTGCGTCATGAACATTTGGGCCTCATTATCTACTCTGACAATTCGAGGCGTAGCGCATCGTACATGATTCTGGTGGGGGAGCCCGGAGAAAGACCCAGAACAAACCGATTTGTCCCGTTCACCAACCATTCCCCAGGGAAGGTCCATTTTTTCGCTACAGTGAAGCAACTGATCCCCGACCTTTCCAGGCAACTGGAGCTCGAGTTGCTGGAGATTACCCACAAAAGCGCGTCCGTACGGTTGTTTACCGACGTCGCAAGCGGGATGTTCGCAAACGCCGCAGTAGAAAAGTCTTCGTTTCCGGTCACACCACTTGCCCCCGCGAGCTGCAGGGTGAACGTGGCGGTGGAGTTCGCCGGCGGAGCCTGTAAGATATCGAATATAATGGTGAAGTTGACGTTTTCACCCCGGGTAGCGATTTGGGCGTAATTCCAGTCGGTCAGAACGTTGCTCTGACCGACGACGAAATTCACGCCATCGGGAAAGTCGTTTACGAACGAGTAAGCGCCCCAGAAGCTGCGATATTGTTGTGGATGGAACGTCTTGATAGCATCGAGCTCGAAACCGTGCTTGAATTCTCCTGCTGACTTGTCTGGGATCCCAATCCGCCATAGCTCGGTTCCTGTGGAAACTGAGCTTGGTCGCCTTCGGTCAAAAGCGTGCGACATACCAGCGCTCTCCTCAACCCACTTCAGCCCGACCAGTGGTGTCGTCTTGCCCGCCTTGACCTGCACTGTCTCGTGAATGAACGAACCAAATATGCCTACAACATAATTTAGTCCACTGGGTCGACCAACGGGCAGTGAACACTCACCTAGCGCATACACCGTGAGGCGATAGGTCCCGGCCGCAACGTCCGTGAATTGTAGAGACCCATCGGAGTTGATGTCTCCCCAGTACTGATGCGACTTTAGGTCCAGTACATTTCTTGCAAATTCGAGACCAGGCGCACTGAGCACCGCAACAGGATCTGTCGCGGCAGCGGGAAAACTCATCCGTGAGAGGGTAACACTACCACGGGCCGTGGGAGGAGTGAATCCTGGGACAAGGTGTGCGATGGACTGGTAAAATCCAGCGAATTTGGAGAACTCGGCTTGTGTTTCGGCGTTTGCACGAAGAGTCGAGAGGCTGGTGGTGTATTCGTTGAGGTCAACATGAAACCGAAGAAATAATCTACCTCGCTCCCTGGCCACGGTTGAAGTATAGCATTTGTGGTCCCCAAGTTCGATCGTAGCCGGCGTTGGTGAGGTTGGTCGTCGCTGCACCTTGATGACTGGATGCAAACTGGCGCGGGTTAGATAAAGTAGCGAACGGCTTGAGAGCAATCACATAGTAGTATATGTGGGGAATGCGAAAGAGGCTCGCGCTGCCTTCCGGGACTCCAATCATTCCGTCCAGAAGTAGATCGTAATGCGTAGGCCCGCCAAACAATGTATCTTTGGGATGATCAACTGGGGCAAGCAAAACGGGGGAGAGCGAAAACCTTGACTGACTATTGTGGGATGAGCACCAAGCAACACAACAGAATAGTAGACCCACCGGAAACCATCCATGCACCGAACGCCATACCCGTCTCCGAGACCCCATACAGACCATGTGCCTTCCGCTTGCGATACGCATCCGCCAAGAAGTACTTCGTCCACCAGTCCGACGTTTGTACGACAAACGGCTCGTCGGGCGTGTTTGTCGCGAGGTCCCACGTAGCGTCCTGAGCTGCTATCGCTGGGGTGATTGCTTCCTGGTCTGGAATGCTGACATTAAGGGTCGGATTGGTGCTTGCAGTCTGCCACAACGTGGTATTAAACTGAAAGACCTCGCGAATCTCGCGCAGAGGGATGCCGCCGTCCTCAAAAGGCGGCCCAACCGTTGAGTTGTTGTAGCTCAAACGGGCAAAATTGTGTAGTCCAGTGGAGGAAGGCGTGTCACGCAGGAAGTACCACTGCTGGAAGGTGTGTCCAATGGGCAGAAGTTGCTCGATGAATACACCAGCGTAGGAGGTACGAGTGACGTCCTCTCCCTTGAGCAGAGTGTAGGTGGCGTTACCGTCTTTGAATATTCCATAAATGTCGGAAGCGGGAACTTGTAAGAATGATCATGAGCAATCGTTCGCGATACGAGGACAAGGGAGAAAAAAACCTTGATAATTCAATGGCACGCAGTGACACTCGAAGTAGCCGCGCCCGGACGTGTTGGACTGGGGACCTTGCAAGTCAAAGCCGTCCAAGTGAATATGACCCAAGATCCCATTAGACTTGTCCACACTTTCCAAGCGCGTCAATGACCGTAGAAGTGTTTTAATGGGCGTACGTAAAGGACAGCCGGTCGTTGTGGATGGCGATGTACGTTGCATTTTCGACCGCCGTAATCTTAGCGCGGACGCTTGCCAGAGCAACAAGAGCAAGCAGTAGGGAGCGCATTGCGCCAAGGAAGCGCGTCGTGGCTGTATTTATAGGCGGGCATCGGCTGACCAGGGGGACGGGCCGCTAGTACCGTCGACGAGCGCATGCATTGATTTAGATCGTCGCAGTTGGTGGTTCGGATGAGATTCACGTTGCTTGTGACAAGCAAGCGTTTCTTCCGAATCTACAATGACCTAGTGCGTGTATCGTCCGTCGCCGACGCGCACCCTGAACCCAGTGCAGCACGATCTTTGGCCGTGCCATTCCGAAGCAATATCTGTCAATGGGCACTCTCGCCACTATCGCTGGCGTCGCCGTATATTCCCGCTCTGGCAAATCAACTGCCCCCAAGTCCGTAGACGAGGCCAAGCAATCTGTACCACTCAACGCTGGCTCAAAGTGCGTTCCCTGTGCATTTCTCTTCCCGCCGAGCCTGACCGTTGGTGCAGAGAGGAGGAAGAGTTGTACGTTGTGTCCTATTCGCGTGGATTTCACCGTTTATTTGACGAGGGCGGACAGTATCCGGCAGTTCATTGCAGAGGCGGAGAAGGAGACGGCTGGGGCGAAGCATTAGCGTTAGACTGCAAAATGCAAAATATATTCCGGGGTCAACCCTTTTGCTCCCCTCCATCATGCAGGCCTCCTCCAAACGCCATTCCATGCCAGTGCCTCGTCCACTCCAACTCGCGAGTGCGCTCAGCGACGGCTCACCATCTGCTGTTCACCTCACACCGACCACGACAACCACTCCGACAACACCGAGTGGTCGCAGACCGTCGTCTATCATATATGATCCTCCGTTGCGTGCTGCGAACTCCACCGGCCACCGGGCTGGACTCGTGCGTAGTAACTCAGTGGGAGGTCTATTAGACAGACGGAAATCTGCTCCTGAACGCTCGCCGGTGACGCTCGCAGAAAAGCACAAGGATCTGTTGACCTTCATTGCGCAGAAAGAAGCCAAATGCGTAGAGCTACGCGCGCAGCTTCGTGCGCACGAAGAGGAATTATTACAACGTTTGAATGTCCATTCCTCACATCACCGCCAGTACTGAAATAAGCTTGTGCAGTGAAGCGAAAGTGGGAGCGAATTGTCAGCCGTGGTTTCACTTCTCCCGAGAACGCCAGTTTTACTTCAACAACATCGACGTCCTCTGGCAGCAGTATCGAGAACAGTCCGAATCCAACATCCGCCAATGGCGGCGCAGTCATGGACGGGATCCGAGAAGGCGTTCAAGGCGTCGGTCGCTTCATAGCAGCCTTCTCACCAGGCCCGTACTCCTCACTCGAGTCGGTCATCTCCCCAACGCGTCGCACGCATTCCAGCAACTCAAGCAGCTCCACCATAGCCACGAGCAAGTCGACGCGTTTCTCGCAGTCCTCGACTTCGTCCATCGAGGAAGAACCGGGACAGGTCCTTATGGTACAGGATACCGGCGCGACCCCAACTATGAGTCCCAACCCCGCCTTCAATGCCCGCCAACAGCGCGCACGAAGCCGCGCTCACACACCCGACTCGAGCGCTGAAGCCGAGGCCGATTTCTTCGCCGCGAACGCGAGTCTACAGCTACTAGATTCTTCAACGTCGGGGCAAAACGCTCGCCCCGCCTCAAAACGCATGGCGAGCACAAGCGTCATTCCGGGTCTTGCACTGGTAGAGAGTGTCGCGCCCGTGTCCGCCTGGGTGGGCACGGTTGGCAAGAAATGGGAGGAGCTCCAACGCGTCCCAAGGTATGCTGTTCCTTGGCATCGAAATAGCAAATGCTCAATAATGATAGCGTCGCCAAAAACACCAAGCGAGCTTCTCTTCTCTTCTCCGACATTGCATATGCGTTGCAGGGACCCCCACCAACCACGCCATCTCCCTCCGCCTCGCCATCCATATCATCCGCATCTCTCCTCGATGACGACTCGTCCAGCGACGCTATGATGCCCCAAGCTCCGGCGCTTACGCCCGCTCCAGCCCCATCGCTCAAGTTATCCGCTCGCATGGCCTCCAGCCGGCAGCAACAACCCCAATCCCCATTGTCGCTTGCCAAGTCCAAGTCGGAGCCTGCGCAGCAATCCCAAGCTGCTTCGACAGTGACCAACGACGATGACGATGACGACGATTGGAACTGGTAGTCACTAATCTTCTTGGGCCTTGCGCTGTTTTGGAGCACTTACATAGACTCATCGCATCTGCACATAATGTAAAACCACACAAATCTTAGCACTGTTCTGAGCATGCTTGCAATTAACAAATATACACTAAAAGTATGTACGAGGCAGTCTACTGCTGCAATCGAGATCCATTCCACATGGTCTATCCGTAGTTCAAAGTGTCGCCTGACGGCGGGCCAGATAGTCGTGGCCTCGAAATGGGCAGCCCTTGGGGTGCCAGCGGTCGTGGGGGGAGGCTAGGATTCGATAACGGTGGCGGGCGAGCCGCACTGGGGCGGTCGTCCCTCCTCGGCCCTTCGTCCCTCCTGGGTCCGGTTCCACGGCTTTGTCCGTCACGGCCACCTCCTGGATGCACGTGCTGAGGATACCTTGCTTCTTGAGGTGGACGATAGATGTTCGGCGGCGGACCACCTCGACCAACGTCTTGACGACTCCTCTCCAGTGGCTTGCCGGGCATCATATTGGCTGGCGCCTGCTGCGGGGGTGGCTGCATATGTCGATGCCCGCGTTTGTCGAATTCGTGCGAAGCTTCGTAGGTAGGGAGCCTTCAGACTTGGTCAGACTCTGAAAATAAGCAACAAAACAAAAACTGACGTCTTGGGGTCAGCGGGGAGCGGATCCGTCCAAAAGTAGTCGTGGTCGAGCGCTGCCGCTGCGGTGATGCGCTGCCGTGGGTTGCAGGTGAGCAATTGCTCTAAAAGATCGACTGTTTCCGACCCAATACTGTTCAACATAACATTCAGCAATGACATTCTGCAACCCAAAAACGACCGCATACTGCTCAAAGCTGCTCTTGAGCTTGCGATGATGTTGCCCATACGTCTTGACGCCCTCGCAGCCGGGCAGGAAATCAAAGTTGGGCCAAGAGTGTTGATTAGGAGAGCCGCAAAGCATAAAGATCTTCTCCAGCTGGTCGATGTCGGATGTGCCCGGGAGAATCGGACGGCGCATGAACATCTCGCCCAACACACACCCAATCCCCCACATATCCACTTCTCCGCCGTACTGTCGTGCGCCAAGCAGAAGCTCTGGTGGCCGATACCACCGCGTAACCACGCAATTTGTGTATTTGCGCTCCTTCTGACCACGGTTTGGATTGTCTCCAGAGTCGAACGCGCGCGCAAGTCCAAAGTCGGCGATGAGGAGTGTGCCTTGGTTGTTGATGAGCAGGTTCGCAGCTTTCATGTCGCGGTGCAGAATATGGTTCTACACGGAAAGCGCATGAAAACGCCACGAGACGTCAAGGGAATCATACTCACGCGGTGCATGTACTCGGTGCCTTCAAGCAGCTGCTTCATATAAAGCTTGATCTGGCTGGGCTGAAGCTTGACGCGCTCGTTCTCGAGTAGACCAGCGAGATCGTGGTCCATGTAAGGAAATACCATGTACACGGATAACGGGTCTTTCGCCGTGCTCCGGACAACGAACATGTCGAGAAGGTTGACGATACAAGGATGGTTCAGCGACTTGAGAATCTTGATCTCGCGCAAAGCGGTCACCGGCATTCCTTCCTTCTCGTTGTGCATGAGAATACGCTTCAGCGCCACAGGACGGTTGGTTGCCATATGATGGGCCTTGTGAACCTCGCTGGAAAGATTCAGAGGACAGACATGTCATCGAGACGGTTAGACGCACCCAAAGGTCCCTTCACCCAGCTTGGTCGTGATGTGATATTCGTGGTAATTCCCGCAGCCTTTGAAGACGCGTCGATACGCGAGCTCTTCGTCCCGCTGTGAACGACGCGGGGGAAGTGGTTTTCTCATCATGCGAACGACCTCTTTACGGAGTTCGGGCGGAGGAGGACGGCTGATTGGGGGCGGAGAGTGGATGTCGAGTGGAGCCTGTGGCTTCGGGGGCAACGAGGCGGGCGGCGGAGGAAGTGGGTTGTTCAAACGAATGTCGGGTGGCGGTGGAGGCGGGGGCTCGGAGGTTGGGGGCGGTGGTTGTTGTGGGCGGCGGACGAGACGACGGGCGGGGTGAAATAGGATGCGGGGGAGACGGGTCTGTATTCGCGTGCATAGCCGGGAACATAGGTGTCGTGTCGGGGACGGTACGAGTCCTCTCGTGGCCTGTAAGAGCGGTCGTTGTCGTAACTGTCGTATCTGGCGCGGCCTCTGTCGTGATACGGTGACCTCGAGCGACGCCGGGGTGGTGAAGGAGTCCGTCTACCATGGTGTCGACTCGATTCCCAGTGGTCTCCACCACTCCGAACCGCTGCTGGTTTCCTCTGCTCCGCCTCTCTATTCCTTGGCTGTTCTTCTTTCCGAACATCGTACTTGTCAAAGACGTTGCCTTGGACGGGCGCTGGCTGCGAGTGCTTCGTTTTGAAGGGAAATGGAATTTTCGTTTTGCCATCCGTCGACGGTTTGGGAGGGAGTGCTATGGTGGTGGGTTTCGGCGGGAGAGAAGCGGGGAGTTGGGGCCTGTCATCGTCGACTTCGCCCTCTTCCGGCGGGGACGAAGTCTGCTGCCGTTTGGACCGTCGTTCGCCGGTTGGAGAACGAGATGCTGGTCGTTTGGAAGGCATCGAACAAAAGCGGTCACACTCAATACGCTCTAATGTGAACCACCACGTCGCTCCGACCTTCTTTTGCAGCTTCCTCGTATAGGCAGCCGTGGTTTGCCACCCATATTCCTGAGTTGCAGTTGGCATCGGAGCTTGTGCAGTTTATTCAGCCGATATTCTGCTCTTGAAACAACAACTAATCCGCACTCTTTCCCGTGTTATCTTTTTCCTGCTCTTCTTCTCTCAACACCCTTCTCGCTTCGACCAACGCCTTTCCCAACAAATTGAGTCCCCATTTCTGATCTCCGCCGCTCCTTGATATCGCATTTGCCTCACTCAAACCAATCCCCCAAATCTTGTCAAACGGACTTGCCTCTACGATCATCGTGTCCCCCGTCGCGAAGAGCTTCTCCCTCAGCTCCTTGTTTTGTCGGAACTTGTGGCAACTGCCCTCTGTTACGATCCGTTCGCGATGCTTCACCCACAAGTCCTCTTTGAAGTGTTTGACCTTGCGACCAAGCGCCTTCACATGCGCCATGTCGCTCTTGGACGACCCCTCAATCGAGAGTACCTCCCTCGCAACGTCAAGGTCATCAAAAAGCAAGGCTTTGTGCTGCCAGTGGCCGTGATGTTGGCATAAACGGACGTTGCGACGCAGAACACTCACCAACATCATCCAATGCTCGTTGGTCAAGAATCGTATTTCTTGTTCAACGCCATCCATGTTGACGGTCGCCGTGAAGGGAGCTCTCAGCCACTGCGACGCCCAACCGCTTAGCGACATTGAGATGGTCACCGACGCGGTCGACCAACTTACTTGACGTGATTGGTGGACCAGAAGAAAGTATAGTCGTCTGCGTTGCGAGGCATGGATAGTGAAGGTCTTTTGCTGGCAGATGTAACAGCTTTGTGCTCGTTATAAAGGCGCTCCTGACAGGCAGGAGCCGAAATCAGACAGCTAGCTGCACACGGTAACATGACTCGATTCACAGACGTTAATTAGCCATCAGGGAATTCTCCACATCGCAATCCCACTCCGCTCTTTATCGACCTCTTTCTTCACTTCCTTGCTTTCCTTGCTGCGTATTGCCGCTGCAACAAGCAGAACTAGAGCCCTCTTCAACGCCTTCTTTGCACCTTCAAGTTCACTTGGTTTCTCCTCATTTCCAGAAACCACGAACCGCTCCCACTCGACGCACATATCCAGATATTCAAACAGGACGTTGACGATCCCCCCCAACTTTCCACCTGCTTCCTCTGTTTCGATGTCTTGGGCAGGGAGCGGGACCTTCCACAGCTCCTCCAGCGTGAGCGTGTCCCATGCCTAGAAAATTCAAGCTGCTCAGTCACTCACCCCACAAAGAGGAAAGAATGAAGTGCTCACCACGAGGGGTGCACCGACTCTAGCTGGGATGACAATTGCTGGGCAGCCATTGAGCAAAATATAGTTGATGACACTCTCTCCAGGTCTCGCCGACGTCGTCCACAACGTGCGGTGCGGCTTGAGTCCCACAAGTAGAACAACCATGCGCCTGGGTTTTGGAGGGGTAGGAAGAGCCGTATGTATGACGTCGGGCTCTGTGGGAGACGGCGGACGCGAACGCATGAGATTCGAGAGTTTCGGGAAGGAGAGCGAACGGCCCGGGCGGCCATGAGTATTCGGTTCCTCTGTCGGGGTCGAAGGAGAGTGGCAGAATGTGATGACCACGGCGCTCTCCGCGAGCAAAGTTTGTCCCACTCTGTAGTCACCTTAAAAGTACATGAGCCTTCGAGTTGCAGATGAAGCCTATCCTACCCTCGAGGAAAGGACCGTGGCAAAACACGACATCTGGAGTCATGGTTCGGGGTATAATCGGGCGTCTGGCACTCGCAAACAAGTACGGCGAGAACCAGCCCTTCTCCACCGCAAGGTAGTCCTTAACCGTCGAGAAAAGAGAGTTATCTCTGTGAGGCGCCGTCAGAATTAAATTGACCCGGCTAGCAACTTTACCGATGGATGGAGCTTCGGAAAAAGCCAACCGCCGCATCCGTCATCGTTATCTTATACTTGAGGGTGATACACAGGATCGTTACATTGGTAGTCGAGAGCCGCTTCTCATGAATAGGGATCACAGCCTTCAGCGGTTTGTCGATAACCAAGTCATTCGCGGCTGCCGTTGTCAGCTCCAAAGAAGCGTGCAGTCCCAGTTCAACGACAATCGTGTCGCCAAATGCGCCAATAACTTCTGCACCAACAGAGCCCATCACGGGGGCAGCGACGACGGCCATCCCGCCCTACAGAGCTCAGATCGACGGGTATAAGCCGTGTTGTGTACTCACAGTGGCTGCCACGATGGTGTGAACCTGCTCTTCAAGTCAAAAATTGAACCCTTCAGTTGAAGAGATGTCTTTACCGCTAGATCGCGAAACCGGATGCAGGGCAGCACACACGGTGAAGAATCTCCCCATGGAGACAAACAGACGACGGAGGTACCTGTTGCCAGCCCTGAGTGGGCGCGATTGGCACTGTGAA
This sequence comes from Mycena amicta, assembly GCA_029282125.1. NCBI lineage: Eukaryota > Fungi > Basidiomycota > Agaricomycetes > Agaricales > Mycenaceae > Mycena > Mycena amicta. Next base: position 613,645 of record JARIHP010000024.1, read on the forward strand.
AACAATACCTGCGGCTCGTAGGGACTCATAGCTCGACATGACAATCCGTCCAGTCATACTCTTCAAGCTACTCAGTCCAAATCTGCGTACACGAGAACACTTACGCCAACTAGTTTCCGGACTATCCAGGGAGCGGCCTTTTCTTGCTCATCGTGGGTCCCTGTGGACTCCAGCGATGATGGGTCGATAGGGCCTAGAGGAGAGACAGACGACATTGAGACCGGAGGTAGTCGTGGTGGTCGTCAAGTTTGGAACGAATTCGAAGATACTTTAGATCATCGCCTTCGACGACAGCAAGAGCGCCCGTGATCAATAATGAAACTGGTCCCGGAGAAATCAGAGGCGCGTTGAGGCCTTGTCATTTACTTCTCTAGTAGCTATACACAACTACCCGCGCTCCTTCATGAGCCACCTCTCCGCCTCCGGAGACAAGATAATCTCCACGAAACGAAACACAACACTAGTCACGATGGTAAGAGACGTTGAAGATCCCGTTTTGTTGGCGACGAGGGCTCGTTGAGGCCGTCTAAGGAGCAGCAGCCCTCTAGTATCTGCTCGGGAAATGGCGTCAGTTTCCACAAGTTGAATCGCATGGTAAGCGTACCTGTAGTGGTTGGCCTTGTAGGGCCCGTTGACGGGGAGGTCGAGGGTACTTGGCCTGCGTGTCCGAGAGGACGGTGAGCTTGACATTCAGCTGCGCAAGGTGCGCCCGGGCAACCTCCTCGTCAAGCTCCTTGGGCAGCATGTGCACACCAAGAGGGAACTTCTCCGGAGTGGTCCAGAGCGCGATTTGAGCAAGGACCTGGTTGGCGAACGAGCAGGACATGACGAAGGACGGATGGCCAGTGGCGCATCTGCCCTCGAATCAGACAGGCAGTGGATCGGCGGCGGTCAGAATCACGTACCCCAAGTTAACGAGACGACCCTCAGCGAGAAGGATAATATGGCGGCCCGAGGCCATGGTGAAGCGATCGACCTGGGGCTTGACGTTCGAGACGGACGCAGCGTTGGCCTTGAGCCATGCAACGTCAATTTCGACATCAAAGTGGCCGATACTAATGGGAATAAGAAAAATGCAAGGCAGGGGCCAAAGAATGCCTCACTTGCAGACAATAGCATCCTCAGGCATCTCAACAAAGTGTTTCCCGGTGATAATGTCTCGGTTGCCGGTCGTGGTGACGAAGACATTCGAGCGAGGGGCGGCCTCCTCCATTGTGGTCACTTCGTAGCCAGCCATTGCAGCCTGAAGGGCGTTGATGGGGTCGATCTCAGTGATGAGGACACGAGCGCCGTAGGAGCGGAGCGACTCGGCACACTTGAGAAAGAATAAGGACAAGGTGCAAGAAGGAGCGAATGAGAACATACACCCTTGCCCACATCTCCAAAACCAGCAACAACCGCGACTTTTCCGGCAAGCATGACATCGGTAGCGCGCTTGATACCATCGACGAGAGACTCGCGGCAGCCGTAGTAGTTGTCGAACTTGGATTTGGTGACCGAGTCGTTGACGTTGATGGCGGGAATCTTGAGCTTGCCATCGCGGAAGGCTTTGTAGAGGTGGTGGACACCGGTGGTGGTCTCCTCAGAGACACCGTTGATGCCTATACCGAAATGGTCAGTCGCGCGACAAAAGATGTCAAGTAGCGGCGAACCAGAGAGATACTGCGGGTACTTGTCGTGAACGATGTTGGTAAGATCGCCACCGTCGTCGAGAATCATGTTCAAGGGCTTGCCGTCCTTGAAGCCAGCGATGGTCTGCTCGATGCACCAGTTATACTCCTCTTCAGTCTCGCCCTTCCACGCAAAGACGGGGACACCAGTTGCGGCAATGCTGTAGGGGCTTTAGTAGGAGGGTCAGTGAGGGTTCAATAAGCAACTGACGCGGCAGCAGCATGGTCCTGGGTCGAGAAGATGTTCTGCGGAGCATTAGAACGTCAGATACCGAAGAAGGAAAACGCACGCAGGAGGACCAAGTAACCTCAGCGCCAAGATGGGTCAGAGTCTCGATGAGAACAGCGGTTTGGATGGTCCTTGGTGGTATAAGGATTGGGTTGGCTGATTAGCTCGAATTGACGTACATATGAAGGCATCCGGCAATACGAGCGCCCTTCAAGGGTTGCGAGGCGCCATGCTGAAGACGGTCAAGATCGATCGGGACGGAGAACGATAGAATTGCCTTTTTTCTCAGGTAGATGAGACCAGGCATCTCATTCTGCGCAGCTTGTCAATACGACGGATTTTTTTTCTTGCAGCACAATAAATGACCTCTGCGATTTCGATCTCCTTGCGACCGAACGCAGCGAGAGACACATCTGGAGAGCATAAGTTGAGAGCGTAGACGTCGGTGAAGCACCAACCAGCGACCTTGAAGACCATTTTTTGAGAAAAGAGAAAAGGAAAAGAGAGATGGCCTGATAGAGTGTGACCCGTCACGAGGTGATGAAAGACGCCGACGAGTGCCAGATCGCTGAGATTCCGCAATACAGCTGCAAAAGAAACAAGAAGAACAACCAAATCCAATGCCTACCTGTGCTCCGTCTCTTCCGAATGTATCAACCGTCAATTCTCCCATTCCATCCCGCGCTCATCGTTGCAAGATGCGCCGACCAGGTTGTCGAAGTTACACGCGTTCTGCAAATAGACGCAGATACTGGCTACGTCGAGATACCACGACATCTGGAGTCTGTTTTTACTTCTTCCGTCCTGCCACAACTCATATTGGCAATGGCAGACAAAAACTGCCTCAAGGCAAGCCGTGGAGAGACGTTACTACATTCGATGCGAATGTTGAAGACGAATAACTTTGTCTCCTACTCGACAACGTCGACGCTCTGTTCATGCATATGTCCGTGTCATGATAGGCAAAGGTTCCAAATCCGAGTTGCGACCAGAGAGCGTCGGACGGACGTGCCGGGCTTTTCGAAGCTTGCGCGCTCCAAGACATCTACAAACGATCACTTGGTTTCCTCCAACGCAGATAAGCATCATGTCTGCATTCTGAAGCCAGACTCCCGAGAACAAAGATGGCGAGAAACGAGATGAGAGCCCGCAGTTCATGGCCGACGGCAATTCATGTCAGATTTCAGTCGGGGCCGCTTCAACCGTCAGCAGCGCCTTTGGTTGTGGAGAGACTGGCATACTTTTGACGTACTTGCTCCGCTTGTCCTGCTGTCGGCCCGCCGGTTTCACTGCTGCTGATTTTTTATCATGGACCGTTGATATGATTATTCGTCAGAAAAACCCGCAAAATATCAGCTTCGAATTGTTCGGCAGACAGAAAACAAGTCGTCAGCGTTGCTAGGCTCGACGATTTTCTTGGTTCTAAGGCTGGTCCAGTCAAGTGCTATCCTAGGCCTGTGTGGGTGATTTTCCGGGTACCTGAAGATCAGCCGTAAATCCCGAGGTACGCGCCCATCTGCTTGCCGAGGGAGCACTTTGCAACGACGCTCGCTAAGCGACGTGCAGTGCTGTAGCTGGGACCCACGATTGCCTCCGTCAAGATGTCGGTGATCCCGTTAATGATCGACATGTTGCCGAGTACAGCCTGGGGCTTGACCGCCAATGATATCTTTTCGCCCTTCCATGACGACCAAGCGTCGTCCTGGTAGCTAACAGTGTTTTAAAGCCAGTGCTCTTGATTCTAGCGTCCTCATCTTCCCCTGTGATTTGCACCGCCTAACAAATGCTCAACAATGCTGAACATCACTGGTCCCAGAACTCTCAAGCCGGTCCTGATATTAAAGTCGAATCTCTTCCGGACTTCTCCCTGTTATCCTCTCCCTCCTGTCCTTCCAATCCTCTTACGAGCAGCTCCTCCTTCTCTTCGACCCGTCGCCGTTCGCATCCGACTAGCCCCCAGCGCGCCCGCCCCTACCCTCGTTCACGAATAGAAGACTCTGAAATGGCCACCACTCCTGCTTATTGGGCATCACCGCGCGGCAATGCGAGACGAGGGTCTGAAGGGACTCAGCAGCAGCTCGTCTACAACCACTCACCCTACCCCGTACGTCGCGTCCTTTGACGCGTCATTCGTTACTGACAGCAATCCAAGATGTATCCCCACACGACAGACAGCTCCGACGAGCATCATCGACTCTCGCCCTCCTCCGGTTCTAGCGGGACGAGCAGTTTAACGGGCGCCATCGGCGAAGCGTCAATGTCGTGGTCACAAGGGACGATGTTGCCGCCGCATTCTCAATACTCTGGCGTCCCGGGGCCGTCATTCACCGAGGCATCTGGCTCTGCTGCATACTACCAACGAGACTCGCCCGAGTCCCTCTCCCCGCCATCACCCTTCTCCGTACCGGAATTCAACAATCCCTTCCCGACAAACTACGCACCAACGGCATCCTACCCACCCGTCCCTCCACACGACTCTGAGGTCCGACGGCTGCGGAAGCGTCTGCGCGATCTTGAGCAGACAAATCATCGGGCGATAGAGCAAATCAAGGTGCTCGAATCTCGATTGGCCAACGCGCAGCAGGCGTCGCCTCCGATGTCCGCGTCGCCTCCCAGTTCAGCCTTCCTTGCATCGTGGAAGGCTCGAACAGATGCTCGTATCCGCGAGTTTTGCTCGCTGAACCGTGCCGGTAACGCCCTCTGCGCATGGCACGACTCCCGCCGGGAACGCCGAGTCCATCCGCCACGGATGGCACCGGCAGGCTACCTTAACTGCGGGTGCACATACGAAGAGGCTCTGTTCGAGGAGAGCTTGACCCGACACCACGTTGGCAGCTACTTGCCTGGCGAGACCGTCAGAATGGATCCGGCTCTGCGCAACCCCTTGCTCAGGTTGCTCCAGCAACGGTATGCCTACAGGGATGGCGACTTTGAGCGGGACCCACGCTCTGGGGACTGGCTTCCCGGAGAGGGCCCCGCACACTGGGAGCAGGGTAGTGCACCCAACTCGCGACGGGACCGCCGTTAACGAAGACACGACGACATAGACATTTAATCATTCGCATTCACGGACCAACTAATCGCATCGCATCGAACATTCACGCATTGGAGACATATTATACGCATCGGACTGACTAGATAGAAAACTAATTCGCGCTCATTCCTTGTACACACTATTGTCTTACTACTTGTTGTACTCTACCATACAATACTCCCACTGTAAATAGCCTATCCCTCTCGTACTTCTACCTACCACTGGGTTCTTAATCATCGTACCCGCAAATAATCTATGATGTTGAACTTGTATCCGGGTGTGACCAGACCTGACCGCGAATGTGACACTGTAACTGCGCTTTTGCCAGAGCCATGATCAATGGCAACGCGTCTTCTCCTCCACCTCTGGTTATCGCTCTCCTGCGCAGCCTTCTCGTGGCCCAGACAACTCGCAACTCCGAGCACTGCCAGGTCGCCACCGAGTAGACGCCTCCCATTTACCTCCGGCGGACCATCCGAAATAGAGCTGGCGGCGTTGATAGTTAATCATGGTATATTCATTCTCAAACTCTTGAGGGGCCGTTGACAAGGACCAGAGGTTCTGGATAGCTACTCTCGACGACCAGACTGTTTCCGTCGCGTCGCCGCTCGGATCCGTTCGCGTTGTGAAGAGCTAGAAACGCGCGAAGATGAGCGAATTAGAGGTAATTCGTTCCTTCTACGTGGTTTATGCCGCCAATATCATCCAGCCGCCATATCGATGACTCTCTGCGAGCTTGCGACTGCAACCCACCATTCCCTCCCTCTGGAATGTAAATCATTCGCCGTGGACGCCGAGATGTCAAACCCTCAAACCCATGGAGAATGCGTCGAGTGTGTTCCGTCGTCTACCGTTCCGGAAACGTTCACTGAAGCGTGATGAATGCAGTGCTCTTTCGCGTAGCGCGCAATTCTGGTCGAGTTATTCGGGATATCTCCGCGAAGTCCGTGAGTGACATCCAGTGCAGTCTCTTATATGGCTGATGGCAGTAAGCTCAACTCTGCTTTGCGTTCCGTCGATGGAATGACATAGGCGCGTAACCACCATCACCCACCGAAATCTTCAGTCAATATGCACAGACACTGCGAGAGAAATCTACAAGAATTCTACATTGGAAACGACTAGATTAATTCGCTGGGTTCTCGCGCGTGAAAAGCTGCATGAGGAGGCGAGTCAGCGCCGGGATACCCAACTTGTGGTTTGTGAAGCCAATCCCCCCCCCCCAATACATACCAACATCACGGCAGGAACTGGAGGACGTTACTGAGCGTTTGGGCGGGATGTCGAATATGATGAGCGATATCGTGAATGCCGCGGCGCCTCGCTTGCAAAGCGAGCTGATTCTCGTTGAGCTGGCTCTCCTTTCATCTGCAGCAGAAACTAATCGCTCCCAGGTTCTCGACGCATTCAGAACAAGCTTGGTGGACGCCCAACAAATTGGACATGCTCAAACCACACGGATCACCGACCTTCTAAGTACAGAACTTCAGCTCGTCTCCAATCAAGTAAGGTGGTACTTTTCCAACGCTTCCGCAAGCTGACTTCGGTAGCACGCCCTCTCATTGAACGATAGTTATGACTGCATATGAAACGCATATTGCGGAGATTCTGAACTCGACCCTCGCCGCTTTCGACAGCGAAGCTCGGCAAACGCTGGATCTAGTGGTACGACTCTATTCCAGCAAGCGGAGGTCATCGCTGAGATGGTTTGCCAGGCCATAACTCGGGAACAGTGGACGCAAATGGCATTCCAGATCATCTCCATGGAACAGGTTATTGTCTCGTCTTGTCGTTTCGCGTAACTCACCGCTTCACAGAACATCGTACAGCTGTCTCAACAGGTCTCAACCTCTGCTGCTCTGCTGCAACTATCCGCCGAGAATACTCAAATCGTTCGCGACGCTCAGGCCGCCGCCGCACACTCTGCCTCCATCCTTGCTGCGACTCTCAACCAATTGACCAACTCGACATATGAATCACTAGAGAAACTCAACTCATCCGCAACTCACATAATCGAGAACCTTACAGCACCTCCAAATGATTTCATTGGCCTCTTCAGACTCGCGAAAGCCTTCATCCCTGGTAACATCTACCATCCAGGAGCTCGAAACTTTGACTGAGCCAAGTTTCCCAGTCGATGGTTCTGTTTTTGCCTGTCTATACGACCTGCGGCTATTTCCGGTTCTCTCTGCGTGTTTTGCCTTCGTTCTGTATTTGCTCCGCTCGCTGTTCTCCGCATTCAAGGCAAGTCTTTTCACTAAAAGCCTGGCTTTAGGCTTAATTCCTCCCAGCTACTCAGCATATTCATCTGCAAGTGTATCATGCAACCTCTGGATCGCTGCGATTCGTCTTTGTGCGCATGTCCTTCACGCTACTAGTATACAGATGCTCACTCACGCCATCCAGAAGCTATCAGCCAGCCCCAAATCCAACACGAAACTCGATTCAACCGAAGCGTATAGGGCCTAGAAGGTCGAGAATACCCGATAGATTGTGTAGCAGAAACTGTACTAGATAAGGCAATCGAGTCACGTCACGGTGTTACCTTCCCGTCTCCGCCCACCGTCCACAAACTGCCAGCCGCCACCCTTGACCCTAGACCGTGTGGATCTCCGACAGGCCAGGCGTCTCTGGAAAGTGCATCCGAGTCCTTGCTGAAGAACTGGACCCATGCCCTAGCCCTGGCTCTGACGAAAACATTACGAGCCCCCCGGCCGCGCAAAGCTTCTCCCACCGGACATAGTTTGGACAAGAACATCGAGGAAACTCCGCAAAAACTCTTGCTATCTGCCGACATGGATATCCAGCGGCGGAACGTCGAATATCTGCATGGTCGTCAGGTTAGCGCAATGGATGTGCCTGTGCGTCGTATTCTTGGGTTGCGAACGTGTCATTCTAACGTTGACCCCAGCTAGTTAGAACCGACGTCAAGGCAAGCAGTGGTTTACCAGCTGCTCCGAAAACGATGTGCATCGTTCAAGTTTTCGAGTTCGGTTCGACAGCCCGGCGTTCACTTCGCGTTCAATTGGCCAGCCACAACACTCGCGGGATCCTGTCAAACGGAACTCGAAACATTGAACGATGCACATCGCTCTTCGAAAATACCGGGACAAGTCGTTTACAGTCAACTAGGTCGACAGTTGTAATACCGCCAAACAGGAAGTTTGTCGCAATTTCGTGGCCGGTCGTTGCCCTTGGGGAGCGCGATGCTACCGTCGGCATCCTCTGCCGTCGCCGCAGCACCAGAAACCCTTTGGACTCGTCCTGGTGTGTTGCTGCATTGACGTCAGCTTCCTGACCAACTTGCCGTATAGCCCTCGAATCCGACGGACCCCCGGCCAACCTTCCGCCCCGGCTCAGAGTCAAGCTCCCCACACCAGAGGTGAAGATGCTGCTTCGCCAAATCATCCCGTTTGACCTTTTAAACTTAGTTAATATCGGACCGGTTCAACTCGCAAAGTTCTCCGCTGGCTACCTTGATGGTCCATGACTCCGTTGCTCCCATGGTTCGGCTCCGCCCATCAGCGCCAGCTTTTCTTCCCAACAATCCACATCGGACGCCTATGAACGACCTACATTACGACGACCGAACCGGTTTCTGGGGAATCGAGACGGACGAGAAGGCTTGGGACGTGGAGATTGACCACACGGGAAAAGACCACGCCAATTTTGGCGAATGGAAAACGAACGAGAAGGCTTGGACAGACGCTAGCTTCTCGTCCGATGATAGCTCAACGGACACGAGCTCTTCCGTTCGTCTTTACATCTCGTCGATGCTCGATATCTGACGTGACCCAGGCCTTGCCGAATGCCGGAGCCGTTGCCGCCCAACTTCAAGACTACCTTCAACCCCGAGCATTACCCTCCCGACCGCTCAGTGTTCCCGAACCTGTCGCAAATGGCTACGTGGTGCCTGTTGGAGAGGTGATCATTGTTCGGATACCTCCACGGTCATGCTGGCTGCGTTAATCCGGTATTTCTCATTGGCCTCGCTGTAACCCTGGGCTAATCTGCTCCAGTCTCTGCCTACGGACCACCAGTCTCCTGCACGACGGAACCACCCATCTCCCTCCCGATACACGACCATACTCGAGTAACCATCGGCGCGGGATTTGATGTTCTCGACGTAACTACAGGCGTGGAGAATCCCTGGGTCGTTCTTGGAAATATCCCCGCTCAGGTCAAGCTTCCCGCCATCCGAAAAGTCCTCTCCGCATACGGTACGGTTGAAGACGTCAAGATGCCCAAAACGCTCGGGACAAAGGAAGCCATGGTCGTTAAAGCGCGGTTCTCTTGTCATGCAGAAGCCTTGCGGGCGACTGCGGCGCTCGACGGTACCCCGGTGTTTAGATCGAAGATCTCCGCGCGTATACCAGTCAACTCGCGAAGCGGAACCGTCTCGATAACCGACAATACGTTGAGGATACAATGGGAAGCCCCACAGAGAATTGCATATGGTGGGTATTCGTCGCTTGCCGAGGCCAACACTGTGATTGCAGCGACGAAGAAGGCGCCTTGCGGAGACTATATCGTTCCAAGCCTCAGTTCACGAGGGGATTCCGTCTATCGGTGCGGTCACCGTCAAGTTTACCAACCTGCCCCCGGACGCGGATGAGGAACTCCTTCGACAAATCGGCCATCCGCCCGCGGACGTTATGTGGGAACGGCCGAACTACTTAGCCCTCGATCCCGCTGTTGATGGTGTTCGTAGCCTCCTCCGAAGCCTGGACGCATTTCTGGACATGGAGGTTGTCCCTCCTCCGTATTCCGCCGGCCTCATCCGTGCATGGGCCAGATTCTCCTCTGCCGCAGCCGCAAAATCTGCTGCTACGTCACTTCATGGGAGGAAGCCGCTGTTTATTGGCAAGAAGAGAATTTTTGCGCACCATATCCAGTCGTTGGAATACGATCTCACTTCGGATGCCTATACAACCCACGCGGGCCTCGTCGAGCAGATGCGTGCAGCGACAGCGCGCAACGGTTACTCGAGGAGTGTTATCATCCGTCACTCGTCACCCCAGAGCGTCAGAGTCAAACTATCCTCTGAATCGATCAGTGAACTCGGCTTCCTCAAGGCGGAGTTTGAGAAAATTCTCCGGGGAGAAGTGCTTCGAAGCGACGGTGTTGATGTTTGGGACGGTTTCTTTGGTCGCGATGCTGGCTCCTCCTTCTTACGACAAGTTGAGCGGAATACAGGCTCTCGTATTGAGGTCGATCCTATCCGTCGGCATATCAAGGTCTTTGGCACACCCCCGATCCGAGCCGCCGCGCGGAACGCTCTATTGCAGCAGATAACACAGCTGAAAGCACAGCAGACCCGAAAAATTCACGTGTTGGCTCCCGTGCTGAACAATTTCATCACAACCCAGCTGGGGGCACTTTGTCGCATGTTTGGGGTGGAGAACATATCGTCGATGTTTGGGAGGGGTCGATTACACTTCGGGGCGGCTGACGACCTATATCAAGCGGGAACGGAGGCGATCCACGAGGCTCAGCAATCGCCTCCCCGCTTCTTCCAACTTTTCTGGGTGTCCGGTCTGCTTCAACAAGTATGTCGCACCAATCACTCTGCCATGTGGACACACGTGGTGTCGCAGCTGTCTCGCGCGGTATATCCTTGCGTCTATTGACAACCGTCACTTCCCTCTCAAGTGTCTAGGAGGTAATGGGAAATGCGACCAGTCTGTTCCTCTCTCGACAGCGCAGAGCAGTGCTTTCGCCAAACGAGTTCAACATGGTCATCGACGCGGCGCTCTCTTCATATGTTCACACGCACGCGAAGGACCTTCACCATTGCCCGTCGCCCGATTGTCTGCAAATCTATCGAACTGGGCCCCAAGGAACCGTCGTGCAATGTCCGGCTTGCTTACTGCGGATATGCGCGTATTGCCATGTGGAGGCTCACGACGGCTTCTCATGCGCCGAACAAGATGGTGGAGACCGCCTGTTCAAGGAGTGGGCGGCGGGGCACGACGTCAAAAACTGCCCTGGGTGTATGGTTCCGATTGAGCGCGACGAGGGCTGCCATCATGTTACGTGCAGCCAATGCCGCACCCACATCTGCTGGGTGTGTTTGCGCACATTCCCCAACGGCGATGGGATATACCAGCATATGCGCGCTGAACATGGTGGCATTGGCCTGGTTCCGCAGGATGCTTGATATTCGAACTTTTCGTTCGGTATTGTAGACTTCTTGTAATTGCTCATCTTTTTTTTGTGTATTTTAACTGATATTATTATTATTAAACGACCTCAGGTCCCGCGCGGGGCACAGATATGTATTCGATTGTAATACAAAGAGAGCGCTAATGCATATATAACGACGGTGTTTGGCTTGACATGTACAAGATACTATGCACACTACAGATAGAGTAAAATCCACATAGAGACAGACAAAAAACGAGAGGGAAGAAACGCTATTGCAGGTAATCGTAGACAACAAACTAGATGTTGCATGAGATCTCCGAATAAACACAAAAGAAAACACACCTTCTCATACGGCTGACGCGGCGGCTGACCATGGCGGGGCAACGATTCGGGGAGCTCTGGTCGATCCATATACATCAACTCAGTCCCAAGATGGTCACGATAGCCGACCGTCTCGGCAGGATAATCGCTCAGCTCTTCGGGGTAAGCGCAGTTGGGTGGCGCGTACACGATATAGCCGTCCATCGTGAGGATGGTCTCCGCGTCTATTCCACATTCCCTTGCGTACACGCGCGCGCCAACGCTCCGGCGCCGGCCGCTGGACAGGTAAACGTAAATCCGGGTCACGCGACAAGGGCTCCTGCGGCGGAGCAGGGAGTGGGTTATGCAAGTTGTGTTGTTGGTGTTGGTGATGTGGCGGGGTAGAATATGACGGTGTCGAAGACGGCGGCGTTGCAAAAGCACTGTGCGAATTTATCCTCGGTGGAGTGATATGAGGTGGGGTCAAGCTCGAGGATGGGTTCGGATTATGTGGCGGTGTCAGGCTTTGCGGGTTCGGAGGGGTAAGGTTCTGCGGCTGGTACTGCTGTTCGTTGGGCTGAGAAGGTGGGGAGACTCTTGCTGTCTGGTAGACATTCATCTGCGGAGGCATCGCGAACATGTTCGCAAGCGGAGGGGATGTGGCGGGGCCAGACGGGGCAGGAGACGTGTGTCCGAGATCGACGATTTCCCGATTTCGTCTTGCGACGACGCGTCGAGTCGCTATCAAAGTTCTCTGGAATGGTATTGAGGGACGAAGAAGGACCCAGCGGTCGCGGCGCGTGTTTGTGGGTCTGCTGCGATTCCCACAAGTGGACTGAGCAGGGTCGAGGGTTCGTCGACAAAGCTCGACACGCCGGTCATGGACGTCGAGGTTGGCGGGAGCACTGAGCGGCGGTGCTGGTAATGACGAATGTCGCGAAAGCGCGTTCGTGTTGTGTGTGGTTGTAGTAGTTCAAACGTTCCATACGATTGGACAACTCTGAATCGACCGAGGCGCGACGCGGTGCGGCCGCCGGGGGATCCGTATATCGGCTGGGGAGGAGGCGATGGTCCCACACTGGAACTACGCGTCTTGTAGTGATCCGGAGTGCGTACAATGTTGGTGGAGAAGGTTGGTTGCAGCTCGCGCGAATACTGACGCGGTCGCTCATCCGTGGACGAACGCCGCTCTGCAGGGGGTTCTGACGAATGCCGGATCGGCGTTCGACTAGTGCTTTGCGGTATGGGATCGCTCATATCACGGGTCTGGGAAGGACGCGCGTAGATAGGCGGAGCTGAGGTGGGTGTCTCTGGTTGCTCGTCGTCTTCCTCGTCGAGGTTACGCGGATTCCATACCCACGGCGTCGGTGCAGCTATCCCATCCGTTCCTCGGACCAAACAGAGTTTCTCTGTCGGAAAAAACTGAGTGGGACGGATTACACAGGTACGTACACAACTTACCTGGGAATCATATTCGTCAAACCCAGGGGGTTTTCAGAGAGTTTGGTAGCGAGGTACTCTGCGCTGGGAGGCCGTGGATTGCGTTTGAATGGATTGTACGCGGCGGCAGCGGCCATTTGCTGCTGGTGAGCCTGCCACTCTGCTGCTTGTCGCTGACCCCATGCTTGGCCAGGCATCCACGCTGACGCCGACGACAAAGACCATTGGGACGCGTTGAAAGCCGGGTTCATCGACCACGAGCCGTTTTGCCAGTCCTGCGGATTGGCGCGGATGTGAGGCGGCTTGGGTGGCGGCCCATTGAAGGGTACCTGCGGGAACCCAGGGCGGCGCTTGAGAATACGCGAATGGTCTCGAGGCGGCATACATGCCTAGTACATGGTCAGCTTGTTGCGCACTTCAGCATTTATTGCCTACGAATATCTGGAGCTGAGAATGTAAAGATCGGGCGGAAGCAAAAATCAAGGCAGGTTTGTTGTGAATTTCGTGCGTGGATTGTGAATCGCGGAGGGGGATGGACAAGGAACGAAGGGTATATGGAGGGACGGGTTCTTATCCCATGCACCTCGCCGTTCAACAACAAGAGGTTTGGCGGTGCTTGGTCACGCCAAAAGCAGCCTCGTTGCATCTTGGCCCACAGATTCAATTATCGGCTACTACGGACATGCTCGCTAAGTAACCCAGCAACGTATTTATGAGGCAGTTTGCTGTTCATCGAGTCGTCTCCGGGCCCGCGTTATTCCACAAATGCTTGAGTAAGCTTGCCTTCGATGACCAGCTGAGCGCGCAGAAGGACGTTTGCGAAAGCGAAATCAGACCATCGAAGAGAATAGAATCGATTGCGAAAAGTGAAAGCTGCATCGATGAGGTGGCCTGGCAAGGCATTGTGAGGGAATGCAATAAAGAGTACCGTGACGTTTGTCACAGCTGCTAGTACTTTCAGCGGCTCAGTGTCTGCCCGCCATATGGCCACAGTCAACGTCTGGGCACAGCGCGCAGCCAAAGCCCGACAAGGCCCCCAACCTCCCCAACCTCCGCCTCCACCCGCACCCACAAAGGTCGTCCACAGACCAGTCGTAACCGATCCCTGGCCCACCGTAACGAGCGCAAACGGCCAACGTATGTGGTCTTCGTTCTCCAGGTCTCGAGTCTCAACTTGCCCAGCCCCGAAAAAGCCTACACCCCCTGCATCGCCCTCCGCTGTCTCTTCCACACTTGCCACACCCGCCTTCTCCTCTCCAGCAAATTCTGGCGCCGTTTCGCCTGCTGAACCAGCCAAAGCCAGTGGCAGTGGCAGTACCAGCTCCTCTGCACGCTCCCCAGCCCCGTCCACGTCCAATATACCGCCAAACAGCTCAGCCAAAACCAAGCCGCGCAAATGGGTACCGATCCCCCCGGAAGAACTGCGTGCTGCAGCCCAGCAACAGCAGAGAACCAACCCCACAAACCATCGGAATGGTCGGAAGAGCCAAAGCCATAGCGGGACAACATCCCGTGCCGAGAGCGTCGTCTCCTTGGACCGCGATCGCGACCAGCAACGAGACTACCCGCAGCCAGCAGAGCAGCAGACCGACTACACGTCCTCCAATGGTTGGACATACGAGCCCCCGCGCGAGCCCTACTATCCCCAGCCGTACCCAGTACTGGTCGGCCAATCCACCGATACCGTCCGACACTCAAGATGACTCAAAGGAGCCCCTCCCGATTCCCGACCCACCGCCACATAATCACTACCGCGATGGTTGGCGACCCCTCTATTGGTGGCTTAATGGGCCAGCACCCTCACAGCCTGCGGACCAATCGCATCCTCTACCTCCTCCGCCACCTCAAACTGTTGAACCACAACAACAAGCCCACCCGCCAAATCCCAACTCGTCGTCGTTACCGACTAGTAGGGTGATTCTCTTCGGAACCGTCGATGCCGAGAGTATTGATTTAGGCGTGGACACGCTGACGAAAACGGAGCCCAAACGGCGGAGGCAACCAGCCGCCCTTCCTGCGTCCGTCACAGTCTCCACTTTACAACTCCGATTTGCCCACGTCTTCAGCGGCTATCCAGCCATCGACATCTGACCCTGCCCATACGCGTGCGCCCGAGTCGGGCTGGCGAACAACAGAGGCAGTGTGGCCCGTGGAGCCGTCCCCTGCATCGGGGCCCTCCTCGGTCGACCGTAAACAACCCCAAATAGGAATCCCCACCGTCCCCGCCCCAAACTCTGGTGGATCAACAAACCCAACGTCTGCGACCCTGCCTTCAAGTATCGACGCCTCCAAAGCATCTTCACATACCCCCAGTTTATCGCTCTCAATTCCTGCCGGACTGCCTCTCAGTGCATCCAAACCCGCGCTGTTCTCGATCGGCGTTTCCCCTCGTGCACGCGCCCTCCGGCTCACAACGGACCCGGGAGTCGAAGTTGTGGATTTAACGGTCGCACTAGGGGACTTCAACCATGAACCGAGTCGGGGAGCAGGAGAGCGCGGGAAGTAACGACGGGCGGGCCGGGACTTGGTGGACTGTGGGAGTTTGGAACGACAAGGTCGGAGATACAGCTCTGGTGTCGTTCGCAGGGACTGATGTGCACGATCAAACCCACCGACGGAGCGAGAGTCAGCCGCAACAGCAGGCGCAGCTGCAACCACAGCCAACACAACAACAACCCCCACCGCCTGCGTCCTACGGCTACCCAGTCTGGGGATATCCCTACGACACTGGGTATGTATGGCTATCCGCAACATATGGAATGGAATGCCGCCGCCCCCGCATCCTTTGGCCATGATGCCGCCGCCTTTGATGATGGGTATGGGCTCCTATGGGCCTCCGCCGCATAGCACCGAGCTCAACGGTAGTGGGAGCGCTAGTGTGAGCCCTACTGCCGAGCGCTCCCATGGCTCCGAATGGGAGGTCCGTGATTTCGGCTATGGGTTCGGAAACAGTAGTATGAATGGGAGCTTCAACGCCGACCTCGTACGCGCCTCGGTTCTGCGACAACCACATGACTACGAGCCTTCCCCAGCACCAGAGGAACGTCCCACTGGGCGCGATTTTGACGGACCGGTTCATGGACGACCAAGGAGGGGTTCGTATTCCGGTGGGTTCGAGCCCCGTGGAGGATACAACGGGAGAAGGGCGCGCGGTGGTTTCCGTGGAAGTTATCGCGGATACAATGGCAACCGAGGGGGTAATAGCGGCTGGGTCTATGAACCACCTCGTCTGCCGTCCTTCAATACTACGCCGAACCAGACGTATGCCCCCATGGACGACTATTAT
Organism: Mycena amicta; assembly: GCA_029282125.1. Lineage (NCBI taxonomy): Eukaryota > Fungi > Basidiomycota > Agaricomycetes > Agaricales > Mycenaceae > Mycena > Mycena amicta. The sequence goes on from JARIHP010000024.1 coordinate 629,751, forward strand.
GCCATGCCGAGCTACTACTCGGCCCCTCCTCCAAGCCTACGTACCCGACTGTCTTTCCCAATCGACCGTTTGCGTATGGAGATCCTCAGCCAGCTCGAGTTTTATCTCAGCCCGGATAATATGGCCAAAGACTTGTATCTGCGGCAGCAGGTCCGTCGTTTTTCTCTTTGAGCTCGCATAGAATAAACCAACTTTATTATTACAGATGGACTCCCAAGGCTGGGTGCGCATTGAGACACTCGCCTCGTTCAAACGCGTCCAGGCCAAAACGACCGACGTCAACCTCGTGCGGGACGTCCTTGGACTATCGCACTACGCTGAAATTCGAGGTGATTGGGTTCGCAGCACTGATGGATGGGAAAAGTTTGTGCTTCCAACCGCGGCGCCGAGCGTCGTCGAGGAACAATCGTCGCTGTTGATGCGGCCTGACAAGGCTAGCGATGGCGGTGCCCCAGAGGAGGAGGAGGAAGAAGAGGAAGATGTCGTGTTCGTCATGGACCGCGAGGCCCAAGCATGGTCACCAACACGTCCCCGATAACGAGCTAAAACGATAACCGACAACCCGTGGCCAGCCCGCAATCACGACGGTTGCTCGCTCTATTTTATACTTTTGCATGACGCTCTCCCTCACGCTTTCGGTCTCCGTACATATTGGTTTCTTTTTCTCCTCTGGTATTTGCTTGCTTGCTTCGTTGTATTTGTCCTTCTCGCGTCTCTCAGGTTTATCACCACCAACTATATCAACATCTTGTCCTCTCTGTACCTGCATTACATCGCCACTACCATCTAACTCCAATATCCGAGCCTGCATTTCGCATACATCTTCCTTATTGGTGCTGCCCAGGTCCATACATCCTTGCAATTGCAATGCAGCTGCTTGTTGGCAGCCCACAGAAACTACCGATTCAAGTTCAGCTTGCTCTCCACTCTTGCGTATAAATCCCTCTCCTCTGTCGGGGTCCCCAGTGGATGAGCCGTGCGTTGGCCAGGGCCATCTTCCCGAAAGTACAGCCGCTGCGGTGCGGGGAGCAAGCAACGCGGCGTCGGAGCCGAAGTTGATGACACTAAGGGCGGCGATGGGAGCATATAGTCAGAGAGGATAGAGTGTGTTGCAGGGTCGTTGGCGGGAGTGGAAATAAAACTTGCTGTGGTCGTTGCTATCGGGGGCAGACGCGGGCGTTCCTCGTATTGGTAGGCCTCCCGCAGAGGAGCCGTTGGCGGGTCGTGAGGTGATATGAGCGTCTCGCACGACCGTGGTTGATAGGCTGCGTATGTGGGTGCATACGATTGAGACGGCTTGCAGCTATATTCCGGCGGCATAAAGACTGGCAATGCTGCCCTGGCTTGATGGCGAGAGAGGACGTTCAAGACGTGGTCGAGGTCGGTTTCCTTGCTGCAGTGCGACTTGAAAGAGTCAGCACGGGAGAACCTCTCTGCGTCTTTGGCATGTTGCGCTGCCAGCTTGCGTCGATGTCGAATAAACAGCCCGCCGGCGAGAAGTAGCACTACTCCGACTATAGAAAGCGGGACGATGAACGCAGCGTTCTGCGTCCGAGTTTGAGCAGACAGTAGATTTGGATCCAAAGGCGTTGCTGATGGGCTCTGGGTGGAAGTTGGAAGAGCGAAAAGGGCGGAGGAACTTGTTCCTGGGGCAGCGACGGATTTGAGAGTGGACAAAGCCGATTCCGAGGGCGCAGCAGAAAGAGGTGTTTGTGCTTGAGAATCTGCAGCGATCGCTTGAGCATTGACAGCGGCGCCTGAGGAAGCACCGCTTGCTGAAGAGAAATCGTCAGTCACGAAACAATTTGAGGTAGCACGAAGCTTACGACTGAGATGGAAGATTGGAGACCGCATCTTCGGTCCGTTTCCATCCACAACCTGCAGACAGTACTGCCCATTGGATTGAATGTTCGGAACCGTTCTGGGAAAGGCTTAGCGGAAGACGAGGTTGCGCGGAGAGAGCACTAACATCAACGCTTGGTAAAACCCTGCTGTTTGCATGACGGACGTCGAGAAAACATCGCTGCAGGCGCCGAGATCCGAGGCCGTCTTCAGCGGACAGAGCTTGAAGACGGGCAATGCGAATGGAGTTAGAAAAGACCACTTGGCGAGCAAAATGTCGCCGGGACCGTAGATGTCGTCCGTAGCAGGACTGAACCAGGTAACGTCGCTTTTATCTGCTCTGGCGAGAACGGATAGTATCATTGTAGAAAATAGCCTTCAAGGCGAGGAAAGTATACGCCGGCGTATGTGGAAGAGAAAGAGACAAAGTGCGTGACCGTTTGGCTGATGACTTAAGCACACCAACTACGCCCTACAGTGGTCAGTAAGCTCGACCAAAAGCGTCTCCCTCTCCGCGAAATCCCTCGATACCTCCTCCAACATTTTCCTCGTCATGAACTGGTGATCCTCCCAATGGAAACCTGGCACGACCACCTCTGTAATCAAGCAACAAAGCGCCTTCTTCTCCTCGTCCGTCTTGGCTCGCTCAACGTCCTCTGGAAGCAGCCTCGACATCTTCCATACACCCGTCCCAACGAAGAGTTGCCTCGTCTCGTTCGGACCGGTTCCAATTATCTTCCTTTCAAATAACGGTGGGTTTCCTGGCGTGATGAGCGTGTATTCGGCGCGGCCTTGGTGCAGAACATGGTATGTCTAGGTCAAATAATATCGAGTACTGCTCGTGCCAGTGGCGAAGGTATCAATCAAGCTTACTACAGATTTGTTCATGTGGATGACCCCGCTGGGACTGTTGTAGTCGAGCAAGTAGTATATCGACGTCGCTAGAGATCTCGACCCCCCATCTGCACTCAACGGTAAGCGGGAACACACGCAAAAACAATAATTGCACTCACTGGCAAACGGGCTGGGTACTTCGTCTTCGCGTCGGTCGGTTTCTCGAAAATATCCTGCGAGATTGGCACTTTTGTGGCCAACGATAGTGATAGCACCCACCGCCTTCGGGATGTCTCAACAAGCCAAGCTGTTTGACCAATGGACTCTGCGTCTGGCTTTCTGTAAGGGTCATTCTCGGGAGGACTCTGCACGGCGCTCTGCATTTTATATCGCCGGATGAAACTGATCGGAATTGCTGACCGTCCCGTTAATAAGATTGAGATTCACGGCCCAAGGTCCCAGAACCCAACCCATACACGGCGGGGTGGTAGGGTGGACACGGTCCCGCGCGTCGTCGAGGACGACGGGGACTGGATGGATTTGACAAGAGACCCGCCCAAGACGTGGTCCCGGCACAACTTGAAGTGAGGCGCGACGATCCAGTGTTCCGCTAGCCATCGCATTCGCGGCGGTTAGACTCGAGTAAAGTCCCATTTAAACACGATGAATGTAATCCCCTTTCGCTCAACGCCGATAAGGGAGCTGCTTTCGGAGGAAGAGAAGAATGGAGGAAATGGAAGTGGGTAGGTCGACCAGGATAGGCCAGAAGGTGAAGGAGGGATGCTCGGCTCCGCTGAAAGAACACGAGGAGCGAGGACTGCGCGAAGGAAATCGCGAAGCGGTGAGGACGGTGAATACCAGGAAGGAGTACTCGTACTGAGGTAAATAAAGCATTGTGCGTGTGAACATAGAATGGCGCAAGAGTATGGTGGAGAAATGAAGAAGTGGAGATAAGTTGGAACACCAAGGGCAAGATCCGAGTCGTGGATTTGCCGTTCCAGACCGAAGGCCGGAGAGCGACTGGCTAGCGAGGTTTTCCGACCTCCAGATGAAGAAGGCTGCGGCGACGCGACCCGACAACTGGACGTGATCGCGGCCAAAGAGCCGGACCACCCCGAGGTGTGCGTGGCGTCAACGTACCTAGCCTCCCGCTACCATGGCTACCCTTATCTCCCGCTGGCCGTCTGCACAAGAACTCACCTCACCCGCATGGCGTACTTTCTTTATCATGGCACAGGTAAAGAGGACCATTCACATTGAGATACCGCAGTAAAACCGGCGATAAAAATAAAAACAGAAAAACTAGATTGGTAATGTGAGGGGGTGTTAAGCTCCAGTGTGAAGACTCACCAATCAGCAATAATCAGGACATGAAAAATCTCAGACCGCGTTGGCGTTGGCAGTGGCCCCATAGGTCGGAGGCGGGTGTGTTTCGATGGCCTGCTCAAAGTTGCCGTATCCTACGTCTGCCCAGGACGTGAGCAGGTAGAGCGTGGAAAGTTGTGTCATACGAACAAACGAAAGCATCTTGACCGAAGCGCTCTTCGGCCTCCATCTTTCGGTAAATAAGCCACAGCGAGTGCTGCGGAGACGATGAGAATAAGCCCATGGGCCGGTTTGACACACTAGAACTCCAGGGACGTATCCCAGTCTGGTTCACGGCGTTAGTAGGTGAAATGGTTTGTAAAATGGACAAACATGGAGAGAAGGATGCCGATGAGAAGGTCAACGCCGCATCCGCAGATAAAGAAAGTTGAGACCGGGGGGAAGAGGATAGCGACCTAGTCGATCCACTTAGAGGTTTAGAACCAACTCCAGAAGCGCACGTACGATAATGAGCAAGAAATCGGAGCTCTTCATGGTTCAAGTCAACACACGTGGCCGCAGTCGTGCCTGTCAATGTCATTCGACTCAACGCCCGCTGACAAATTAGGCAATCCTCTTCATGTCCACTCGCGCCGAGGCCTTCAAACGTGTTAGAGAGCTCGTGACAGACGACCCATACAGCTGGAATAGCGCTTGGTAATTGCACAGCTCAGTTCGATCTCTGCTTGTTAAAACCCGGCGAAGGGCGGAAGGGGCAACGCCCTGGGATGCCGGCGGCAGTCAACCTCCGCTTCGCGAGATACTCCAGTCTGGAGAGGTCCATTTTCCTACCAGCGGACGTGCATTGGTTCCTGGATGTGGCTCAGTAGATCTCCCGACGAGAAAACATGCTCACAGCTCACTGTTCGATTAGGGCTACGACGCAATTTACATCGCATCCGCCCTCGGCCTGGAAACGCTTGCAATCGATGTATCTTCCATCGCAGTCAGCAATGCATCGAAGTATATCCTGCAATTCTGCGCAATGCAAGCCAACCTTTCCTAGGAACCTCCCAGAGGGCGTCAAAGTTCGTTTTGAAGAGCACGACTTTTTCGCATTCAAAGTTTCCGAGTCTGAAAAGTTCGACCTTGTATACGACTATACGTCTGTATTATTTCACCTCCGCTTCTTGCCTGTGGCTGACGCTGTACATTCGCCCAGGTTTTTTGTGGCCATCCCGCCGAGCCGACGTTCCGAATGGGGCGCGCAGATGAACGCACTCATTAAACCGGGCGGACATCTGATCACTCTGGTGTATCCCATCGACGAAGAGCCTGAAACACCTGTTGGTCCGCCGTGGTTCGTGCGGCCAGAGCATTACCATGGTCCGCTTGGTGATGGATGGATCAAGGTCGTGGATAGGCTGCCACAGACGTCGAGTACGATGCACATCGGCAGAGAGCGGCTGGTGGTATGGAAGCGATTATAAGAGCAATAACTGCTTTTCTCTTATAACAAGGATTCTGCATACATGTACATGCACTTCTCGCTCACGCATCAAACTTGTACTTGACCTGGAACGGCCACGCAAACTGCACACCCTCCACATTGGTGTCGCTCACCTCGATCGTGAGTGTCCCGTTCTTACTTGTGCTCCATGCAAGCGGCGCACTGCTGCCCTTTGGACCCAACGCAACGATCTCGTCACCTGGGAGGAGCGGCAGACGTTTGTTGATGACCAGAGTACCATTGTTCGGCGGCGCAAAGGCGACGATGCAAAATGTAGTCGGTGTGGTCGTGAAGCGGGACGCCGGGGTGTTCGCTGGCGGATCGGGGTCTTGCGAGGCCGGGAACCAGTACTCCTACAAGGCAAACGGTCATGCAGTGAGTTCATCATAGATACGATTAACCCTAACCGTATTGTAAACGCAGTCTCCTGCAAAGTCGAGCCACGACCCGGCATCAAGTAGATTTTCCATCATCGGAGCAATAATTTCGCCCTCAGCGGTAGGTCCAATGTCCAACAGGCTGTATCCAGCGTTAATCAGGCCTCAGGAAGTATCCAGACTCACAAATTCCCGTTCTTCGACACGATATCCACCAGCGTCTGGATAATTGTCGTCCCGTTCTTATACTGACTGGCATTCGTTGCGAGATTAAGCCCATAACTGAACGGATCCATCCCTTCCGAAGACTCCCATTTGTCCGTTTGGATGCTCCCGAATGTAGCATATTCTGGAGTATCGAAATCGGGGATAACCCCACAACGGTCGTTGAGTGTCACTTGCCTCCCTTGCGACATCGCGTGGTTGTAAAACGTCGCAGCGAACTCGAGGCTCCGGTTGGGCCCACCAATGTCGCACCACTATAGGTCCAGCTTGAGCCAAGATGCCCTCGGAACAAAAAGGTGAATACCATGATCTCGGTATCATACTTCACGGCCAAATCGATCATCTGCGGGAGCTGCAGATCTGTAAGGTAGTCGCTGATATTCAACCGGCCAGTATAGGGCTCCAATGCGGGCGACACGTTGAACGCGTTATGCGCCAATCCGCCGGGCCAAGAGCCAAAACCGTATTTTGCGAAATCGGGAGAGAACCTGCCGGTTTGAGTTGAGATCCGAGTCGTATGTTTGGCGTTGAATGGCGAGCGTGGCAAAATGCCTACGAATATGCTCACCATTCAGGCAACGAGTAATATGTTCCCCGATGCAGGTCCGGCTTCTCTTCCTTGGCAGTCTGCAGCAGTTCTGCGACCAGATCGCGTTTAGGGCCGAGTTGAACACTATTTCGATGGGTAGTGTTGCCTTTGCATTTGGTCAGTTATGAGCAAATGGCAGTATACTCTCACTTACCTGTGTCGAAAAGGGCGAATCCATCGTGATGTTTCTACTCTAATCAACAGCTGGTATTACTACAAAGCAAATACGCACTGAAACCAAAACAAAATACTTGGCCCCTGCTCGGTCAAAGAGGTCCACCCATGCACTCGCGTTGAACTTCGACGCCGTGAAATCAGGGATGAAGTCGTCGTAAACAACGTCCTAACGATATGAATTTCGGGGTAATATTAATCAGGCGGAAGGCGACGCACTTTGCCGTAGGTATTGAGATGGTGCACCCACGTGGGGTTGCTTGCGTTGGGTGGTTGACGGATATCCCAGCTGATATACGTTGGAGCGATTCACACCAAAGAAGACGAGACACTTACTCGTACCACTCAGCATATTCGCTTGGGGGTGCCTGTACAAGTCAGTAACATGCAAGAGTTCGAGAATGGATCTCACAAATGCAGGCGTGCTATAAACACCCCAGTGGATACTACAATTTCAGATGAGCAAGCAGCAGGCCAGAGGCACAATCGGGCGAACAAGATCCCATATTTTGCATTGTTCCACTACGTGCTTTTAGTACAAGCGTCGCGAAAAGTCGAATCGTTACCCAAGTTGGCGTTTCGTGTAAACTCAGCGATTGCGCATCTGGTGTATACGTCTCCACCAAAGGGCTAGTGTCGAATGAGGGCGAGGGTCGCAATAACCAGCCCCGTCGAATCGCGAATTTGTACTGACGCACTCCCGTTGACGCGCGCACCGGTGACGAACACATCCACTCGCCCTTGGTCGGCAGCAACGAGACGGCTTATCGTGCCTGGTTTCACGGTGCTTAAACCGTCACCCACCAGCTCGACTGTGTGCGGTGAGTTCAGGGATGTACTAGAGTTTGCCAAGAAGGATCCAGGCAAAAGGTTTGCGAGGGTGACCTCGACAGCTTGTGCTCGGACATTATTCATCAGCTCCCAACGCTGCGTAAAACGCGCGCGTCGTACAGACAGAGCCGGGCTGGTCGAAGGAGAGGTCGTCGAAGGCGTAATGGACAGTGCGAATACGTGCATGCGATTGCTCGTAGTTCGCGCTGGGAAAACGATCGCCTCGAGCGGGGATTCGGACGGGACCGCGGTCGACCACTGAAAAATATTTGTATAATTGAGATTTCTTGAGCTCCCTTCGTAATGGTATGGTCTGTAAAGAAAATCAGCTGTGGAGAACAGCAGATGCTCTTTTACATACGTGATAATCGCCGCTCGGTTGACATTGGCCCAGACCCACCAATTTTTAGCTTCCACTATCTGATTTCAGTCCTAGAACTGCACCACCAATTGTAAACTGACCGTTCACGGCATGAGAAGATCCATCGGAGAACTGCAGGGTAAAGACGGAGAGCACAGGCGCTTCAATAACATATCTCAGCAACTTGCGCATTGACCAACAGCGTACTCACGGACGTTCCCGCCGTCTCCGGCGTATAAAAGATGGATTTCATGTGCGTAGGTAGGTTGCTGAAGCCGGAGCACCTGGGAATCGGCTAATACGTTGTCGGTGCCTTGGTCCCAGGAAGTAGGGAGGGCGAACTGTAGTACATCTGAGCATCCCATCGGTCGAACAGATGAGACCCACGGTCAAACCATCGTATTTGAAAGTACCAGCCGGTAAAAACGAGCTATCGAACGCGCCGCCATTGCCATCGAAGTTTGCCACTGACCCAACGCCTTTTGCAGCTTTATTATTCAAAAGCGGTCCAAGAGGAAGGCTCTGCGAAGGGTACTTGGAAAGTATAGCACTGTGTCCTGAGAAGATCTGAGAGCACACTGTGCCGAAGAGAAACAAGAAGGCTTTGAGAGCCATCGGCGGGCAACAGACTCGGAGTGGGTAAGCAGTGGCATGCGCGGGCTCATAAGGCAGATTCGTCGACCAGCTGACGGGTTGTAGATTCTGGAAGCTCAGAGGTGGAGAATCGGCGTCATGGTTTGCATCCAGGAATGAGACTGGCCTCGCCGTGGCGAGCCGTGGAAGTCTTACCAACATGATGCCGCAATGCCGTGATACCGTCCTCAGTGAAATCAAGATTTATCATTATGTAAGCTACCTGTAATTATTGAAGTCCTTTACAGCTCCCCACTCTGCACCATCCTCTTCCACTTATCATCCGGCTCCACAAACCGATACCCAGATGGCCGCGTAACACGATCGACTTCCTCCCTCACCAAAGGATACACATCCTTCCACGCATTCCTCCCCATCCAGCCATCCAGATGGCCGTACCCAGGTACAACACGCCTGCGATACATCGTTTCCTCTCCTCCAAACGTGTCACACAGGATTTCGTACGTCTTCTCCGTAGCCTGTTGGCTAAAGACGGCATTATCACTCCCAACCCACAACAGGAACGGAATTCCCTTCAGACGCGCAACGTTTTCAGGCACGGTGAGGTCCTTGTACAGTGGCCCGTTGGTCATAGAGTATCCCGCGACGCCTTGTTTCATCAGGAGATGTTGCAGCGTCATGTTGACGCCGCCAAAGAAGCGGTCGATCTGCGAATGGGTCGCGGCGTTCAGGTTGCCGTGGTTCCAGAGCCTTCCGAAGACAAACGAGAGGCGATGGCATGTCGCCGAGTTACACAACTCGCCTTTCGAGTCTGGCCACAGACGCAACACTTGGTTCATGCAACGCTGGACGAAAGTGTCGTGGGGCGATGTCGCGCCGTTAAACCAGTTACCAGCAAGCAGCCGGTAGAGCGAGTCCAGAGGATACGGAGGAAGTTTTATCTTGAGCATGTCCACAGTGTTCCAAACTGGATTCATAAAAACCTGGCTGCATGTCACTCCGAGGATCCAGGATGCTGGGATCGTCCCGTCCAGAAGACCGCAACTGAATGCCGTGCTTCCGGCGCAGTGAGCGATGGTATAGACCGGTTCGGGCCCGTAGTGTTCTCGCAGGTATTCGAGACACGCCTTGACATCTAATCGAGCGTCGTATGTGGTCCATGGATCCATGGCAACCATGAGTTGGCCGATACGATGCACACCCACGAATACGCGATAGCCCGCTCGGCAAAAGTAGTTGACGGCATTGAAGGGGATGGTTGGAAGCGCGAAGATTTGGTGGTCAACAGATGCTCCCGGTAACATGAACAGATTGCGAATATTCTTCGAGTTGCCGTCCGGGCAATGGGTGGGCTCCCAAATGAGCATTTTTGTCAACACACCGTCGGCCGCCTGAATGACAATGGACTGGGATGAAGGAGTGTTGTTGATGTAGCCTCGATAAGCCTGCGATGGGTATTGCAGCGGAGTCAAAGGCGTGAAAAACAGCGACAAGGACTTTTTCATGAAAAAGGTCAAAAAGCGCGAAAGACTCGTAAAGTTTTTGAACAAGCCCGCGGAGCCTGTAGACCCGAGGGTCGCAATTTCGGACACGAATGAGCCAGGTTGAACGTGTAAGATCCCCTTAGCCAGAGGCTTGCGGAGGCGCCATCGCTCTTGAACGTCAATCGGGGCACCACTACCAAGGCGGACCTTGGCGTCGCTGATCGTTACATTCAGTGTCGTCGTCGAGCGCCAGAATTGCAGCGGATTGAACGCGACAGACGAATCGACCACTTTGTATCCATGGAAATGCAACCTCCGCCCATTGACACCGACCATCTCGAAGTCGTAAACCAGACTCCGCGTGCCAGACACGTCCTGGTCCACGGTAAAGAGGTCGAATTCCCCGCGCTGGACACTAAACGGCGATCCCGGAATGGAAGAGCAGGTGAACGTGCCCGTCAACATCGCTCGGTGGGTCGAATCGCTAACGAGGAGCTTCGTGTCAAACGCCTCAACGCTGAGGAACAAACGCGCGCTCTCGCATAAGCTCTCCGCTCGACGATAAGCGCGCTCATAGGCCTCTTTATTGTCCTCGGTCAAACGCGGGTCGGAGTGGATAAAGCCATCGAAGAGCTCCGTGAACGTGAACCCGTCCGCCTTTTCCATGTCCGCCCTCTGTATAACGGCACAAGCTTCGTTGATACTGATCGCCTCCGCGTCGTAATGGGGATGTTGGGGCTTGCCAAAAAGGTCGAGGATGCCGTTCTTCTCCTGGTTGATGACCAGTCCCTTCCGCGCCGCATACCGCTCCACAGCACGCTCAGCTAAAGCCGAGATTGTCGCTAGCGGATTTGCACCAAGCGCTGCAGGAATAACAGCGCCGTCGGTGACGATCAACCCATCCCACGTCTCCTCACCCACACCTTTAAACACCTCGCACTCATGGTTGACAGCGCCCGTCTCGCCCGTATTATCCTTCGCCATACAGGCCCCGCCAATGGGATGCACCGTGATCTCCTGCTCGCCCATGACCGCATAAAACGGATTCTGCACGAACGTCCCGCCGACCGCTTGTGTTGCTTTTGCGAGAAGTCCATCAAGGTGCTTAACATGGTCGCTCCGACCGACTCCGACGAACTCGAGAACGGGTTTGTCGTCCTGGAGCGTCAAGATGGCCTGGTTGCTGTCATGCGACATCACGAGGTAGATCTGTGTCTTCTCCAAAGCCCCTGCTTTGAGGTACGGGCCCAAGAATCGGCTTCCGTATCGTGCGAGTGCGGCATTGGTGCGATTGAGCAATGATTGGTTGTCTGGTGGTATGCTGCCTGGCATAAGATCGAGCATTGCTTGGAGAACGTGCGAGAGTGCGTGGGGAACTGCGCCCTCTTCGATAACGAAACCATCCAGGGGATTCTCGTGTCCGCTGCGATAATCAATGATTCCGTTGATAGTAGGTCCAATGGGAGCGGATGGGGAAGGATGGGGGCGTCCGATTGCGTTGGCGTACTGATTCGTGTTGTAGCTACAATCTTGTCAGTTAAAATTTTAAAAAATCGTTGAGAAGACGTACCCAAACGCCAAGATGTCGCCGTTACCACTCATGTTCTGACCAACCCAATCGCTCGTTTCCAGTCCCACTAACTTGCTGCGCAAAAGTATCTCGCTCGATCCAAGGGCGCCAGCTCCGAGGAAGACAGCATTCTTCGCATAGACCCACATAAGATCGCTGTAGATGTTGTCTTTGAAATGCCCACGGTTCCGCCCGTGCCAGGCATAGCAAACAATGTATCCTGGACGGTCGTTCCCGGTATCGTCTTTGGCCTTCTCGATATGCCGGACCTCGCATTCGCAGAAAATGTCGGCGCCCCAGTTCCAGGCGTCGGCAACATAGGTCACAAGTGTGGTGGTCTTGGAACCGTCGTTGATGCCAGTACAGTCTTGGCCGGTCAGAGTCGACGGAGACATTTCGACGCCACAGCTGTTGGGCCCATTGCGGAAACGGGTGGTCTGCTCAACGCGGCGGAATCGGTCGCCCAAGCCCAATGCATCAGCTTGTTTCTCCAAGAGTTCAAGTTTTGGAAGCGTGGGCCAGTCGGTTGGATACTGCTGAGGATCGAGGACTTCTCGGACTTTGCGATAGTCTAACACGAACGGCGAGTTAGAATAGTGGGCTGAAGTTGATGAGCACATACATGGCTCGAGTTCAGCGCCACTGATCTCTAGTGGCCACATATCCATTGCGAGTGTTTCCTTGTTGGCTTCCAGGAACACGTTCGCATTTATGAGACTCGTTCCTCCAAGCCCTGAAAGAATATCAGTTTGATTGATTCTGGCATGCAGACTGGCTAACGTACCATTGCATACCATTGCATTCTGGCCTTTCCCAAGCATGAGATGGAACATCCCTGTCGGATCCCCAGTTGTAACCAACTTCCCCTTCGTCGATCCCGGAGCTAATTCTCCAGAAACATGCAGCTGTTCGACGGCATCGAGCCCGCTGGGGTATTCGCCCGGCCACCGCTCGTGTCCGCGCTCGAGCAAGCAGACCGACTGACCAGCGCGGGCCATTCGTGATGCGGCAATGCTGCCTCCGTACCCCGAACCTATCACCACGCAGTCGTACGCGTCCTTCATTAGCTCCACGGGCTTGCTGAGCCTAGGGAACTCCTTTGCGCCATCGTTCGAGCTGTTTCGACTCATTTCTTGAGGTCGAGAGATTGTCTAGTGAGATGTGGGGGGTGGGTATGGTATCGGCGCCAAATGGGCAGGCACCAGTATATATTCGCTAAAGTTGGCGTTCCGTCTTACATGAAACGGTGGAGGGACAGGGTAGATTGGTTCCCGGCGGGAACGGGAAGGGCCGGCATCCATTCGTTAAGCCGACCGAAGTGAAGTTACAGTGATATTCGATGTGGACGAGGAACAAGTCGAGTCATGATGAACGAGCGCGAGATTGAGCTGCTGGGGGCGAATCTTAGTATAGAAAAGATTCGATGCTTCTGCCTCTGTTCGAAACTCACAAATCCAAATGGGACTCGCAGGTCGAATTCGCTGGGCGCATCTGGGCACAGCTCGGTGTGGCGCTGGGCGGTGTACGTGCTCGGACTTGTTTGTCGCCCGTTCGCCTAATGTTCAAATTGCATTAAAAAGACCGAGGATAACCTGTTCTGGATCCCTGAACTGAAACGACCCTCAGCCTGAACAAGCCTCCGAAGTCTCCGGCACGGGCCACCTAGCCGCAGCGAGCCTGTCGGAATTTCCCACTGCGAGAAACTGGCTGATGTCAGGACCAATCGTTCCACTGGCGTGGGTCTGGTATTACTGGTGGAAGGTACTCGTGACTCGTCAATGGTTGCTTGGTCCAGGAGTTGAGCAAACGAGATGGTGGTTCGAGAGGAGTAAAAAGGTCGCGTGCTTCTCAACACACGACGCATGCGATTTGGACCGTGACGTTCCGCCGAATGGACATTATGGAGGCGCCTCTAGACCTCACTGGACTCAATTGGCCCTCCAGAACGATTGATATCGTTTGCATGGTGGGCACTGGCCCATCGCAGTGCTGATTCCGATGTGTGTCGCCTTCACATCGTTTCCCAAGGAAAGTAGCCATCATACTGCTCGTTATTGCTACCAATGGCTATCAGCTTTCGGCTGCCGGTCGCAAGATGAACTCGCGCTCGAAAATTCTCCCAGTGGAGAGAGGCTCGGCGTCTCGGCGTCTTTCGAGTGAGAATCACATGTGCGCGAGACGGTCCGGACGCAAAGTACAATTTTTTGGGGCAGCGACCGCGTCGAAAGATTGGTGTTTTCTGCATACCAAAGTAGCCTGGACTTTGGACAGATGGGACGCGCTATCGTAGTAGAGATTGGTACAAATACAAAATGGCTTGTGGTGGTAGAAATTTACTGTGATGACGTAACCGTACCCCAAGGCTTCGACTGCCCCAAAATTTAAAAGAAATGTCGCAGCGGACGCGCTTCTTCCACAACTCCCATGTCTTCCGTCTACCCACCCAAGACGACGCCCTCCATGGAAGTCGACATCCCCGACGTCGACAACTATGTCGCACACACCCTCAAGACGACAAAGCCGCTCCCTCCAATGAAGTGGTCCAATCTGCTCAACGAACTCAACTGGCTCTCCACCGCCATCCTCACAATCGTTCCTGCCATGAGCATCTACGGCCTTTATACAACGAAGCTGCGATGGCAGACTGCGCTCTTTTCAGTCTTCTACTACTATGTCACGGGCCTTGGTGCGTATTGCTTTTTCTATATAGCTCCACCACTAATGGTTGACCAGGTATCACCGCTGGATACCACCGTCTGTGGGCGCACCGTAGCTACAACGCGAGCAAGCCCCTGCAATATTTCCTCGCCATGGCAGGAGCTGGTGCGGTCGAAGGCTCTATCAAGTGGTGGTCGCGTGGACACCGCGCCCACCATCGTTACACGGATACCGAACTCGACCCATACAACGCAGGAGAGGGCCTTTGGTGGTCCCATGTCGGCTGGATGCTTCTTAAGCCTCGCCGCAAGCCCGGCGTCGCCGACGTCAGTGACCTCTCCAAGAACGAGATCGTCCGATGGCAACACAGACACTACCTGACGCTCATCCTGGCCATGGGTGTTGGTCTCCCGACTGTCATCCCGTGGTTGTTCTGGGGCGACCTGCGTGGTGGTTTCTTCTTTGCGGGCTTCGCGCGACTGATGTTCGTCCACCACTCGACTTTCTGCGTAAACTCTCTCGCCCACTGGCTCGGCAATTCTCCGTTCGACGACAAGCACACTCCGCGCGACCATGTCATCACTGCATTGTGCACAATCGGAGAAGGCTATCACAACTTCCACCACCAGTTCCCCATGGACTACCGCAATGCCATCAAGTGGTACCAGTATGATCCTACCAAGGTACCCGTTCAACTAATCATAATCCTCTGATTTACTGACGAGAAACCAGTGGTTCATCTGGGTCAGCTCGATGCTCGGTCTCGCGTCGCACCTGAAAGTCTTCCCCGACAACGAGGTCCGCAAGGGTCAGCTCACGATGCAACTCAAGCGCCTTCGTGAGACCCAGGAAGGGCTCGCTTGGCCGTCGGACGACAACGACCTCCCCGTGATCTCATATGACTCGTTCATCGAACAAGCCGCCACGCGTCCCCTCATCCTCATCGCCGGCTTCATCCACGACGTCGCAAACTTCATCGACGAGCACCCCGGTGGCGCGCACTATCTTGTCAAGTTCGTCGGCAAGGATGCTACGACCGCCTTCTTTGGTGGCGTTTACGACCATTCGAATGCTGCGCACAATGTATGTCTGTTAAACCACCTTTTCTTTTCGTCACTGATCGTTTTCTTGTAGCTCTTGGCCATGAAGCGCGTAGGTGTCCTCCACGGCGGTCTACCGCACGGTCTTCAAGAGAAAGCGATTCCGCCGTCGCAGCGTCTCAAGGTCGCGCGCTACGCGGAGCTGAGCTCGACGTCCGCCAGTGTAAGCTCGGCAAGCTCAGAGCACGGGGAGAAGTAGGGGGTCTCTGCATGAAACAGTCCAATGGGTATCAACGACAACGAAGCAAAGTCTTGTAGTGTTTGGGTAAGATATTAGACACGCCATTATGCTTTAGCAGCTCTTGGACTAGACGTTTAGATGCTGTGGGTACATACAAGTAATTGACGATGGGTGTTGTGCAAATACAAGCATTGTTTTGAAGCCGACTTGTTCACGCATGTAGTACGATGTACAATTTGATTTATTTCGTCTTGCCAGTGTCGCCATCGCGTTTCTGCCGCAGCTGTTCAAGAATACTCGTCACACCTTCTACATCCCCGACGGATGCCGTCCCAGCATTCCAATCTACCAACACAGGCCATTTGAACGCGCTCGGCCGATCGCGGCCCAGACGCGACACACTGTCGAGACTGGCCGCGTCGGACGAGCCAACCGAGGACGGATGCGCAGAGAGGAAGACAGACGCCGCGGCGGGTGCGGAGTCCCCCTTTGACGGGAGGAACGATAAGATAGTCTTGAGCTGGTCAGCTGTCGGCGTGTTTTCGACGACCTCGAGGTTGAACTGCAGTGGGGCAGAGCCCTTGCCCGCTGGATAGGGCGCCGACAGGGCAGAGCGAAGCATACCGAGTGCCTAATTAGGACTGTGTTAACGCCAGGTATTAGAGGTCTCAGGCTGGTTACGACGTTCCTTCACAGACGGCGGCGAAGTTGCGTTGTGGCTGGATTCAAGTCAGCTAAAATTAGAAATGCTTTGGGACCTACAATATAGATATTTCATGC
Organism: Mycena amicta; assembly: GCA_029282125.1. Classification (NCBI taxonomy): domain Eukaryota; kingdom Fungi; phylum Basidiomycota; class Agaricomycetes; order Agaricales; family Mycenaceae; genus Mycena; species Mycena amicta. The sequence goes on from JARIHP010000024.1 coordinate 646,166, forward strand.
TGCTAGAGATGAATAAAAGCTCAGAGAATTGTACGTGCTTCTCACCAGAGTTCGCGTCCAACCAGAGAACATCGTGGAGTGAGGACTGACGCGATCGCGTGATCATGTGGCTGTGACAGCTTCGAGTCATTGTGGAACGCGAAGAGGATTTGCAGGTTGCCAAATTAATTTTATACAGAATAATTACAACAGTACAAAGTCATGAATTAATTCGATAGTGTCCAGCTGGCGCGTCGTAGCTAGCACGCATTGAAGAAGCCCACCTATCACCTATCATTACAGCCAGGTCATCTTTGCGCCAGTGATTTGTGCCTTGTCAACGTCGCTCATACTCATAGCGAAACATTGGGCGCATTTCTGGGCACATAGCGCAAGGTTCGCAGCCATGGTTCGTGAACTAGAGTGGCGGATTGGGCACCTGCGCGTCGACCACGAACGTGCAAAGAACCCGACTACGGTGAGGACTGTCCAGACGCCGATAGCAATGACCGCGTTGCTAGAATCGTGCGTGTGGTTTCGTAGCTGATGGAGAAGATTGGTGCATAGATCAGAATACCGTCAACATCGATAGCGCCTTGCTGAGACAACTTTTCGACTGAGGCGAGGGTTAGAGTCCGAGCGTAGTCCAGGAAAGAAGGAGAACATAGCAGTACTCCAGAGCTCCAGCTCGCAGCAGAAAACCATCCAATAGTTCCGACGAGAAAGTGCTCTTTTCAGGACCAGGTAGATGAGCCATAAGCTACCAGTACCACCGAATACGAGACCTTCTATCGTTGCCTGGAGGCTCAAGGTGCGATATGAGGCTGCCAGTCGAACCCAACTCAGGAACGGTCAGGAAGAGACGTGTCACACGCAAAGTCACACGTGAATCTTGTTCACGTGTTGCCCAGCCTCTGCCCCGCATGGATCGCCAGTTCACGTTCGCCAACCCTGCGCTCACATCAGAGAAGCTCGTCGGGCCCCCGTGGCCTATACATAAACCTGCGGCCACTCGGCTCATTCTGCGTACCCAATGTTGCTTCCGCTTGCCATCCTCGCTCTCGCCGTCCTCCATGTGCGGGCCCAAGCACCTGCTGCATCCGGCCACTTCAATGTTCTGTCCATGAACGTCGCCGGTTTGCCAGCGATTCTCAACGGCAACGGTGAAGGTGACGACGCGACAAAGCAAAGCAATACGCTGCTCATCGGGACGGACATGACCAAATTCAACTACAGCGTCATTCATGTGCAGGAGGTGTATTACTGTGCTGACAATTTATGTAAAGATGCTCAAACAACACAAAGGATTTCAACTATCATGCGTACCTCTACCAAACGGACACCCATCCTTTTAGGACCGCAACTTCGGGTGGCGTCCCCTTGGGAAGTGGCTTGAACACACTCTCCAACTTTCCCTGGTTCTCCGACGTTATTCGTGTCAAGGTATATACGTCAATTGTGCGCGGCTTTTCTTGGCTCATTCGTTAATGTACAGTGGGCCACTTGTTCGGACGCGTCAGAAAACGACTGCTTGGTTCGTTGCTACTTTCACAATTGTTTCCTTGCCCGACACCGTGGTAGACTCCCAAAGGCTTCACATTCATGCGTATTCGGTTCGACGTTGGAGTCTACATCGATTTTTACAACCTCCATGCGGATGCAGGCACCGAGGCCGGCGACGAAACAGCCCGTGCCGCTAACCTGCAGCAAGTCGCGAACTACATCGGTATATATCGTTCTTCTCGGCCGCTCAAACACTGAAAAGAAGAAAAAAAACGCGCAGATACCTGGTCGGTCGGCAACGCCGTCCTCGTTTTCGGCGATACCAACGCGCGATACACGCGCGTTGGCGACGGCATTCGTATCTTCGAGCAGAATGGGCTGGTCGAGTTTGTTCTTTTTCTTCCTTTACATTTGCAATTATTCACGTCTCTACAGTGCCTGGGTCCAAAACGTGATGAACGGCGTAGACCCCGTCCTCGGCTCGGATGCTCTCGTCTGCCCCACCGGTGTGCCCACCAACACCAGCTGTGAAGTCGTCGACAAGATTCTCTACCGCTCCAACAAACTCATCTCACTCACTAATGCCGGATTTTTCTACGACACCGCACGGTTCCTGAACTCGACTGGCGGAATGCTCTCAGATCACAACCCCATCCGCGTCGAGTTCAACTGGGCGTTGGCGGCGACGCTGCGGCAGTCGGATCTTCAAGGCGGCCCTCATGGCGATTGGTTCAATGACCTTCCGAGTATACCTACAAGCCCGAAAGCGAGTGTGCTGACGATCCGGGGCGGGGCGCGATTGGATTCGGTCGCGATTACGACTAATGGAATATCATTCGTCCATGGTGGGACGGGCGGGACGGCCGTATCTTTGACGCTAGCGGCAGGAGAAAGTATCACAGGCGGGACGCTCTGCTGGGACAAATTCAACGGCGACACACGAAATTTCTTCGCGCTGTTCACCACCTCCGCAGGCCGATCGCTCTCAGCAGGCACCAAGACTGCCAACTGCGCGACCATGACTGCCCCCGCGGGTTTTGGTATTGTTGGGTTCTACGGACAGGATGGAGACGAGATGGATTTGCTTGGGTTTATTTACGGGAAACAGTGACATGGTGATATGAAACCGATTTTGCTTCTTACAAAGAACGGAGCATAACTAGGCTCTTTGCCGACTTTATCAGTTTCTGGTTCGCTCTGTCCTGGAGGAGCACCACCCAAACGCGGTATACTCGTTACTTGCCCTATCGTCTGTGGCTCCAGAGCCAGGGGAGCCGAGGAGCGGACTGCGCATCTAACAAGATAAGATAAAAATTCAAATGGAGTCGAGGTTAAAATTCGGGTTCGCGGGAGACGCTTTGCTGAATTGCTTTGGTTTATTACAGAAAACAGTGAGTTTGCTACTGGTGCATACATACATACAGGACGAACTTGATCGCCGCACCACGTCAACTACTTATATTAGTATCTACGACCCAAATCTTCCAACTTTCCAGTCCATTGAACCCACGGCGTGTCGGTATCTCTGACGACAATTTGGTGTGATAGGACAACCAGCGGCCACTGGCATCCCTCGTCATCCTTATCTCTCTGTTTCCGAGTCGTCATCCGCCGCCGCAATACAAACGCCTGGTCGATCGCGAGTGTGCGTTGGTTTGCGTGCACGACTTCTCCGTGGACGGTGAGCATGACGTCGGTCGCTGGAGGCCGAGCTGCTGCGTCCGAGTGCGAGTGCGGCGCGTCGAGCACGATCAGGTCGTAGTCGATGTCAACACACCCGCCCTCGTGCACAAAACGGAAGCCGTCGAGCACAGGGAGTTTGGGTAGCGATGGTTCTGTTTACACATACGCATGAGCCTTGTGGACGCGATTAGTGAAAAACGCACTGGAGTTTGAGTTTGCAGCGGGCGACCGCCGGACGGTGAACTTTGTGGGACAGGCAAAGTTGTTGTCGCGGAAGGAGAGGATGGCTTCGTCGGAGTATGCTGTGACGAGGGATGCGCGGTCGGTGTCGAATGTCATGATGAATCTAGGGGGATTTAAACAACGAAAGGGAGTTTTTTATACAACATGTACTTGCGAAGAAAGTCCAGTGCACTCTGGGATAGATAGGCCTCTTCTTCCTCGAAAGACATGACATCTTCATCGTCATCGTCTGACTGAACGGCAGAGAGAGTTGGGGAATAGACTGGAGAGTCTGGTGCGACATCGTGCACATCGATAATCTCGGCTGGGCCAGCGTCCATCTCCCTTTGGGAAGGCACGGTAGGGGATTCTGCCACAGCAGTAGGATCGGCCAGGTCAGCGTCCAAGTCGATTATCTCCCTCTCTTCTGGCACAGTAACATGACGGCCGCGGACGCGCAGAAGGGTATCGAGCCAGACTTCTTCCGTGCTCTCCCTGATCAACGGTTTAGCAGATCATAGTGCCCGGTAAAAGACACACCATTCAATAACCATGCCGTCGTCGCTGTGAAGCAGCGCATTAGACGATGTTTCAACAAGTGGTGTATCTCACCGAAAGAAGAATTTGAGAACGCGCAAGCCAAGATTTCGCAAGACGGACGATTCCCGCTGAGCCCATTTGCGTCTGTTTGCGACGTAGTTTGGATCGAGACGGGTACAGTCGCGGGGAACGGGGAAGTATCGCTTTGAGCCTGAAGTAGCTGCGCGTCGGGGCGATGGAGATGGCGAGCGGGGTTCTGTTTTAACTACTACTGCGATGCGACGACGTTTTTGGGGCGGCGGGATGTTGGGAACGCGATATGGCAGCGAGTGTCGCGGAGGCGCATTGTGTTTCGAGTTGAACGCGTTCACCGACTTCCATTTTCCTTTCCCTGTTCCTCGAGGGACCACAAGGGAAGGAGCTCGACGACGGTGTATCGACTCGTTTGGCTGCGAGTCTTCAGCAGCGAATGGCATTGGGGAAATCACGTGAGTGACCGCAGTCTCCGTCTCGTTCCATGCAGCATTTCGGGAAAGGAGCAGTGCGCGTCGTCAAAAACTACACAAAGGGCTACTCGGACACCCAGGCAAAGGTCCGCGAGGCAACATCCAACGATCCATGGGGGCCCAGCGGCACTCAGATGAACGAGATCGCCCAAATGACCTACAACCAGGGCGACTTTGTCGAGATTATGGAGATGCTCGATAAACGGCTCAACGACAAGGGAAAGAACTGGCGCCATGTATTCAAGGTAAACGTCTCCGCAGCGGAGAATATACGCTAACAGACACGGCAGAGTCTAACGTTGCTCGACTACCTCCTCCACCAGGGCTCCGAGAACGTCATAATATACTTCAAGGACAACCTCTACGTGATAAAGACGCTCAAGGAGTTCCAGTACATCGACGAAGAGGGCAAGGACCAGGGCGGCAATGTCCGTGCAAAGGCAAAGGACATCACAAGTCTCCTCCAGGACGAGGCCCGTCTCCGCAACGAGCGCCGAGCGCGTGCAAGCATGCGGGAACGCATGGTCCGAGGGGCGGAAGGCGAAGGCGAGGGCGAGTTCAACGAGGCAGCGAGACAGCAGGCGGACGAGAATGGCCGGCGGCGAGGAACATACGATGATGACATGCGCAAGGCCATCGAGGCCAGCAAGCAGTCCATGCGGCAGGAGCAACTGACAAAGGAGGAGAAGGATCTCCAGGATGCACTCAAGTTGAGCGAGCAGGAGGAGGCAAATCGGCTCAAAGGCATCGAGGAGAGCAATGCCAAAGCGCTGTTCGATGACCAGCACCAGTTGTGAGTTTGACCTTGTTTTCATTTACTGTAAATTAACATGGGACCCAGGCAACCAGCTCCGAGCAACAACCCGTTCCCCTTCCTGAACGCGCCACCACAGCAACAACTCCAACCCCAGTACACGGCGATTCAGCCCCAGTTTACATCGTTTAATCCATATCAGCAGCAGGCACAGCTTGAGGTGAGCAGACACTCATCGTTACTCACGCATACTCATTTGGAGTCCAGGCCGAGTACCTCCTGCAGCAGCAGCAACAGCAGGCGTTCCTGCAGCAGCAACAGCAGCAGGCCCAGCAGGATGAATGGATGCGTCAGCAGATGCAGCTCCAGCAACAACAACAGCAGCAGGACGAGTGGATGCGCCAGCAGCAGATGTTGCAACAACAACAACAGCTGGTGCCGCAGCCGACTGGGTTCGGGTCAAACAACCCATTCGCTTTGCAGCAACAACAACCCGTCCCACCCATGCCCTCCTTCTCCCCCCAGCAGCAACAGCCGCCCATGTTCAACCTCCCGGGGACATACGACAACGGATCCTCACCACCCCCGCATCAGTCATCCACATCTAGCCCCGGCCCGTCTCAGCAACCCCACCAGCAGGATGGCCCCGGCTTCAGGGTCAAGGTGAACGACGGCAACAACCAGCATCTGGCCAACTTGTTTGCCAACCGCGAGGATGGTCAGGATACGTTTGGCAATGTTGGTGCATTAAGGTGGGTTTGTTTCGGCTTGTTCTGCAAGTTGCTGACGCAGTTTTTCCAGGTACGGCCACACGAACGCCGGTCGTGCCATGGTTGCGTCACAAAACACCGGGACGAACCCATTCGGTCGGCCGCAGCAGACGCAGCAAACCGACCAGCCCTTTTTCAGCGTTTGAATGTTTGTTTCGTATATATACGCTCGCTCTTGTATGCTTATTTTGCTCGAAATGTGGATTGGATCTTTCTACTTGCACACAAACAAGCTACGATGTATCCATCGCGTCGTCTGTCCCGATTGTCGTCACTTCCTCGCTAACCACCAAACTCCGGATGTCCTGCGTCTTCCAGGCAGTCGTGCCGCGGCGGAAGCCGTATTTGCGTTCTTTTGTGGCGCGTTCGTTGGGCATCTCGACGTTGCGCAGCATCTCGGTGTGCGATTCGGTGATGATGCACGCGTCGACGTTGGACCCCGAGCCGAGATCGTTGAAGATACCAGCGGAGATGGCGTCTTTGACGAGTTGGAGGGCGTCGGCGCGCTGTTGCCGAGTTTCAAGAGATGTCTAGGGCAAGATATAGAAAACACGTACGGTCATGTTGGGCCGCCAGCCGCTCTCGAATACAGCCATGGCCGCAAGACTGCCGGAACCCATGGTGACATACGGCAGCTTGTCTGTCGAGCCGTGGGGGTGGATGGTGAAGAGGTGCGGCCCTGTCGCGTCGACGCCGCCCAGAACAAGAGCAGCCCCGACCTGGCCTTGATAGCTAGCATACCAGCGTGAGTATAATTGCAGCTTGTGGAGAAAAAGAAACGGACCGGAATAGCATCTGCTTGAGCATTGTCATTGCGGTGACGACGCGCGGCTTGCGGCCAGTCGAAAGTCCGTGCAGCTCCATGTTGGACGAAATGAGGGCGGTGGTGAACTCTGTGTCGGCAGCGGTGCCAGCCCCACAGCACCGTATCGACTCGGTAATGTAGTGAATCTACATTTGTGTGTGAGCAAAGCCGAAATACAAAAGGCACACACACCTTCTCGCAGTTCTTGTCGGCGACAATGTTACCCTCTGTCGCACGAGTATCTGCACCGAGGACTATCCCGTCCGCGAAGAGACAGCCGACGATGGTCGTGCCCGTGCTCGTCGCCTTGGGCAGCGGCAGTCCTTTTTCCACCATGAACCCATTTCTGTTCGGGCGCGTTAGTCGAGGATGCTTGAGCGACGATGGCCTACCGGAGTCGGTTTGAAAAGTCGAAGCCTGGAGGCGAGAAGATGGTGGACATAAGAGTTGGGAGAGACGTACGCGTCGCGGCACTGCCACAGATCCTGTCTTGAATTTTGTTATCTCTTTCAAGATGACCTTCTCCACGACCATCCAAACCACAATTAGCCCCCACAGCCAATTACCCGTCACAGAGCGCACGTATCCTAGTCCCGACGCCCTTGACGAGTCAATCGCCCGCGCTGCTGCCGCACAGAAGACATGGGCAAAAGTTCCTCTCGCCGAAAGAATTGCCATTGGACAGAAATTCATCGATGAGTGGCCGACAACCGGGGCCAAAGAGGTGCCCGCACAGCTCACGAAGGAAATGGGAAGGTCTGTCTATGGCTTGCAACGAACTTGAGCTCATTTCATGCAGACCAATCTCGCAAGGCGCAGGCGAAGCTCGGGGCTTTCTCGAACGCGCCAAGCACATGCTCTCTATCGCAGAATCCTCTCTCACCGACGTCCCGCTCACCGACACCGACAAACCTGGATTCCGCCGGTTCATCCGACGCGTCCCTCTCGGCGTCGTTTTGGTCATCGCGCCGTGGAAGTGCGTCTGTTTCAACCTCTTCAAGTTGCCGTTCATTCTTTCATCCACCAATTAGCTTCCCATACCTGACCTCTGTCAACTCTGTGTTCCCCGCCCTACTTGCCGGCAACGCCGTCCTCCTCAAGCCCTCCCCGCAAACCCCTCTCAGCGCCGAGATCCTCGCAGACAGTCTCACACGCGCAGGCTTCCCGAAAGACCTGATTATTCCTCTGCATCTGACGCCGGAGCTTACAACGCGGGCGATTCAACACCCGCTTGTTGATTTCGTTTCCTTCACCGGCAGCGTCGCCGGCGGACGCGCGGTCGAGCAGGCCGCGGTAAACGCACCAGGGTTCAAAGGCGTTGCGCTGGAGCTTGGCGGAAAAGACCCTGCGTACGTTCGCGCTGACGCCGATCTCGACTATACCGTCGGTGAACTCGTCGATGGGGCCCTATTCAACTCAGGGCAGAGCTGCTGTGCCGTTGAGGTACCTGCTCTCTTTCATAAAGCACTCAATCCGTCCTCACACCGATATCCAGCGGATATACGTTCACGAATCGATATACGACACCTTTGTCTCGAGATTCGTCGACATCGTCAAGGTACTACGCATCCAATTTGGCTCGTATATCAATATCCACACAGGGCTATAAACTTGGCGACCCGAGTCTAGAAACCACGAATCTCGGTCCTGTCGTCAGCGTCGCAAGTGCAGATCGTATCCGCAAGCAAGTGGACGATGCGATTGCGGCCGGGGCAAAAGCCCTTGTACCAAGCCAGCTTTTCCCCATTGCTCAGCCGTATATTGTTCATTATTCTTTTCCTCTTGGTTGCTGACGAGAAATTATACAGTGGCTCTGCATACGTCGCGCCGCAGGTTTTGGTCGACGTGAAGCACTGTGAGTTTGCGTGTTATTATTATCTATTTTTTTAGCACTTAGAAAATGATGTAGCTATGGATGTCATGATGGTATGCTGCTCTATGGCCTACCGTCTTACCATGAACATGTCCTCAGGAAGAAACGTTCGGACCCGTCGTTGGCATTCAAAAGGTCACTTCGGACGAAGACGCAGTTCAGCTCATGAATGACTCTCCATACGGGCTTACTGCGTCCGTCTGGACGAACGCCGCGGCCAATCCTCAGTCTGAAAAGGCCTTTTTGGAGCTCGAGGAGCAGCTGCAGTGCGGGACAGTGTATTTGAATCGGTGAGTTCCTGTTGTGGTGATATTATATATTATCTGAATTTCTGCTCAGTTGCGACTATCTTGACCCCGCACTTTCCTGGACTGGTGTGAAGAACAGCGGTCGGGGGATCAGTTTGAGCAAATTTGGTGTGTGTCCGATTGTGTCTGCTCTCTTTATGGCTGAAATCGTTTCCAGGATACGATCAGCTTACGCGCGCGAAGAGTGTACACATGAAGATTCAGACTGCATAGACTACTCTTGAAGAATTCAAGACTGCATTTCACGATTGATCTAGCGCGCCCTATCGGTCCACTTCAAGTACTGCATGTCCTCGACATAAGCTCTCGGATGGGCACTGTCCAACTCGTTGACGGCGCCTATCGGAGGGCAGCCCCTACTCAACGCGAGCAGCCCTAGTCACTCGTGCAGCATCACACTCAGCCTCGGTACCCACTTGTTGTGAGGCTCTTCTACGACTGCATCAGTTTCTGGTGGGCCATGTGGTGGAAGAGCGTGAGCCGCCTTTGGTAAGTGGGATACATCCAAAGGAGGCGACCGTGAAAATGAAGGTTCATTCCCTAATTGAATTGTTGTTCATTCCACTCGATGCACTACTGCTGTAGTGGGTGCTCGTCGAGGGATATGGATTTGCGCTGGCATCCTCGCAACGAATTTGACTTGGACAACGGCAACGATGCCACAAAACACGGGACTTGCTAAATTGTTCTTCTACGAAACCTCGGTCTTCCCGCCTACCGTAGACGAAGTGTGGAATGCTCTCTGACCGCAACCTAGTTCAACTGGGCGTTGGCTGGATAGGGACGCTAAGACCTCAGTTCAAGTTTTGATCGGGGGGTGATGCCAAACAAATGTCCTTCGACCGTTCCGCGGATGCAATCTGGACCTTTATCTGGTGCTATGAGGCTCTTCTTGCGAGATTTGTTGACATGCTTTATTAAGATTTTGCTTGATAACATTTTAAGACGTTCTCTCGGCAACAGCCATCGCGTGCTTTTACGCCGTTTTGGCGCTATGTATCTTCTTGTGCCAACGATATATAGGTAGACGAAGAGGGCGTTTTAGAACTTACGAAGATGGCCTTCATCAGACTCGTCTTCGAGGCTCTTTTGGCGGCTGCGCTTGTCCGCGCCCAGCAAACACCACTCTTCAGCGACGGCTTTCGGTCGCAGGAACAAAGGACGCACTTTCACCACCCGGTCCGACGCGTTGCTGTGATTGGAGCTGGCCCTGCTGGACTTCAGGCTGCGGCGAAACTCGTTGAACACAACTTCGAGGTCCGCTTGTTTGATCGTGCGCCGTCGCCAGGAGGGAACTGGTTCTATACGGACGAGACGCCGATAAGGGAGCCCTATCCGTGACTACCAATTTCTCCTTTGCTTTCGACCGTGCCAACATATGATAGCGACAAGCCCGTCAACGAGGATCCGTTTATCCCTCACCGACTGCCGTCCACACACTACTATAAAGAAGGCGAAGAAGGCATTAGTCTTGAAGATCGCTGGAAGGAACATTGGCAACCACGCCCTCTTTGGAATGACTTGCACACAAACTCCCCTGCTGTGAGCCGAAGTTGATCTTGTTTCTCCGAACACGTTCCTGACAATTCTCGCGTAGGTGATCACAGAATTGCCTGGCGTCCCATACGCTCCAGACCAGCCCTGGGTGTTATCAAACCACAAAATCCAGAGCCACGTCCGCGCATACGCGTCGCTGCACAACCTCAATGCCAACGACGACTCGTCGAACGTAACTTCGTATGCCACGCGCGCGGAGAAGCTCGAAAAGCTCAAAGACACGCAAACCTGGCGCCTCACGCTCCGCAAGCTCGAACGCATCCCCGAGATCAAGCGCGTCAAGGCGACCTGGTGGACGGAGGAGTTCGACGCCGTGGTGATCGCGACTGGCCCTTACGTCGCACCGCATGTGCCCACTATCAAGGGACTCGAGGATTGGAGTAAGGCCGTGCGCGAGGATGGGGAGCACAGTATCTATCACTCCCAATCGTATCGTCGACCACAGAGATACCAGGACAAGGTCTGTTTGGCATCCGTCGCTCGATCCATCCATTTTCTTATTCTTGGTTAGACAGTTTTGGTTGTTGGCGCATCTGTGTCCGCGTCTGAAATCGCCCGCGAGATTGCGCCGTACACAAAAACCCTTTATGCGAGCATCAGGGTACATTTCCTCTTCGTACTTTTATCTTTGCTTACCAAGAACTAGCCGCACGCCAAACTGTCGCCATTCCAGCTCCGGAGTCGCCTTCGCTTCCCCGAAATTGCTGCTGTCGTTCCTGAAATAGATCACTTTGGGGCACTGAAGGAGCACGACAAGGGAATCAAGCACGGGAAGATCCATCTGGCGAATGGGTCGGTGTTGACAGGCATCGACGAGGTGCGCTTTTACTTTGCTGACACGGGAAACTTTGTACTTATAGATGTTGAAGATTATACTGGCCACTGGATACCTCCGGTCGAAGACCTTTGGGCCAAATCTGTGAGTTGCACTATCAAACTGATCCGAAGTACTCACAGACCGTGCAGCACGGCGGATGGCCAGCCGGAGAATCTGCACTGGACTGGCCATTACATTCTAGACCCTACGCTTGCATTCACCAACGGTGAGAGACTGACCGCCAAGTTGAACGTTAATCTGAGTATCATTGTTAGTTCGCTCTTGGACCATCGGAAAGTACCAGTCCTACGCTTTCGCAAAAGTGTGGGAAGGGACAGCACATCTTCCGCCCCAGAAACAGATGCAGGAGGACTACGATAACGGCAAGTACCAGTTCAGAGGGCTCTTCAGCTCGAGGCAGGCCGAATGTCAGTTTTTTGAAGCCCTACAATTCATCGCGCTAACAAGAAAAATTGGACAGCGCTCTTCCGGCAGTACGTTGCCTGGCTCAACAATGAGTCCCTTTTGAACGGAGGGCGGTTCGTCGAGCCATGGCCACTGCAGTAAGTCGTCTTTTTCCATGGATGTCGACTGCATGTTGATTTGGCAAGGAACCGGGAGGTATTCGTGTACTATTCCGAGGTTGAGTGGATCAAGGGGTATACGAACCTCGGAAACTTTTCCGAATTCGAGAACGTCCCCGCGAGCGAGTGGCCGACGGGCAATGCGGCTGCCTGGGATGCGTTGGTGTTCGAGGAGGAAGGGTGGTAGATTAGTCGAGAACTGCTTCAAGTTTGCTGCATATTGAATGTACTTTTGATATCGATGGTCCGAGCTCGATGTGGTTCAAGGACACACTCGAAACGCGACGAGTCACCCGCGTCACACCTTTCTCCCAAGCTTCCAAGTTGCTCGCCAATGGTGGCGCAGACTCGCCATGCCGTCGCCCCGTCGCCCAAGAAGCTTGCTTTCCGCGACAAGCTCACCGAAAAGGGACAGACCACAGACACCCTCATCAAGAAACTCCAATCCCTCCACAAGGAGTTGGCCGAGGCAGAACAGGAACTCATCGACCCCAGTTCACTCGGTGTGGTGCGAAAAGACCTCATCCACACTTCCATTCTTCTCCACAAGGATCGCGGCGTAAAGGCCTACGCGGCCTGCTGCCTCGCCGACATCCTCCGACTTACCGCGCCCGACGCACCCTACACCCAGGCAGAACTCCGCGACATCTTCCAATTCTTCTTTCGCCAGCTTTTCACGGGCCTCAAGGGAACCGATTCCGCATGGTACACCGAGTACTATCACCTCCTCGAGTGTCTGTCGACCGTGAAGAGCGTGGTCCTCGTCTGCGATCTCCCCAACGCAGATGAAATCATGAAAGAGGTCTTTGGCAACTTCTTCCAGATCGTCCAACGCGACCTGCAGAAAAAAGTCGAGATGTTCCTCGCCGAGATTCTCATTGCCCTCATCGACGAGGCCCAAGCCGTGCCACTGGACGTGTTGGATATCATTCTCAGCCAGTTCAAGGATAAGCAAGCGGTGCGTGGCGCGTTTCCCTAGCTGGAAACCTCTTTCATACCCCCGGTAGTTTCTGGAACAGCCGTCGTATCGACTGGCAGTCCAAGTTTGCAACGCTGCGGCCGATAAACTTCAGCGGCACGTCTCGCAGTACTTCACCGAAATCATGATTGCAGAACGAGACGACGACTATGAAGACATCCGTATCGCTCACGAGCTCATCAAACGCTTACATCATGCTTGCCCGTCCCTCCTCCCTACCGTTATTCCCCAACTGGACCATGAGCTGCAAGCAGACGACCTTCAGCTCCGCCTCATCGTCACTCAGGTTCTCGGACAGATGTTCGCGGACAAGACAGGCGGATTGGAGCTCACCACAAAGTACGCCGGCACATGGGGCGTTTGGCTGAAGCGGGCGAACGACAAGGCGCCTCAGGTTCGCCTCAAGTTCATCGAAGCCGCGCGTGCTCTGCTAGGCAGTGCATACGAAGTGCAGAGGGTCGCAGTGGAAGAGGCTTTGCGGGTCAAATTTTTGGACCCCGACGACAAAGTCCGAGCAGCGGTGTGTCGACTATACGGAACGCTCGACTACGAAACCGCCCTCCACCACGTCAACGTCGAGCAATTGCGCCAGCTCGGGGATCGTGGTCGTGACAAGAAGGTTGGTGTGGACCTGTCCGTCCTGCGTATCTTTAATTGGTGTTACAGCACATTGTTCGTCTTGAAGCTCTCCGGGCGCTCGGGAAGCTGTACTCGCTCGCGTATCCCGAAATGTTCGTAACGATTTTGCTCCATGACTCGGCTAACGCGCCGCCAGTGAGAGCAAGGACGCAGCTGCTATCACACAGTTCGGATGGATTCCCAACGAGATCATCAGTCGTATGGAAATACCGGAAGTCAGGTTGGTAAATATTTACAATCTGTACTCCCTCTGACTGTATTCTTCCTTCCAGACAGGTAGTCGATGATATACTCGGGGAATACATCCTACCGCTGCCATCGTCCTCTTCGCCGTCCACCTCCAAAAGCGTCGAGGTCGACGAGGTCGCCTGGACAGATCGACTATTGACCGTGATGGCATATTTGGATGACGATATCGCGGTAAATGCACTGCTGACGTTTTCCGGAGTTCAACGAGCGTAAGTGCAAGCTCTGCAAGGGAGTGGATAATGAATATCTCCTGCAGGCGGCCGACCATATTCGATCATTTCGTCGAAAGCTGTATTGCAAACAACGTATCTTTCTTATTCTCTACGCTCTTTGGCTCGTTCTAACTGGTAGCAGGGTGGTGTTATTGATGAAAACGAGGAAGCAATCAAGCACAAGCTTTCGCAGGTCATCAAGTACATCGGTGGTATGTGTGCGTTCCGTTTCTTGTATGTCTCTCAAACCTCTACTCCGTAGCATCCTGCCCCGAGCCTCATAAGGCTGTGGAAGATTTAACGGCGTTTGCCAAACTCAACGAACAAAGGTTATACAAATTACTCAAAACTTGTACGGATCTTCAAACGGACCTCAAAGGTCTTGTCAAAGCTACGGTGGGGTTCTTCTTCCTCTCTATCAATTTCCTGACATTCCTCAGAACGAATTGACAAAACGAATCGACACGCTATCAGCCGCCATAGCCCCCACAATGAACTTCGTCGTTCGGAAGGCGTCTCTCACGACACTCAACCAGTCATCGATTCCCACTCTGATTAAACGGCTGCAAAAATCCAATCATGCCACGGAGGAAAACGCCTTCAAGCTGCTCACGTTCGTGGCCAAGCACCTCCCGACGTTGTTCAAGAGCCACGTTGGGGAACTGATCAAGGGAATCGCAGACGAGAAGCACCCTCGACTGGTGGAAATAGCGTTGCAAGCATTGGCTTCGTTGGTGCGGCGGGACGACGACAAAGCGGTGGCTGTTGACAAGTTGCGTTATTTCGAACACCTGAGTCCGACCTAAACATAATCAGGCGCGCGTTCGAGCGAATTCAACGGCTGGCAACCGGAGGTACTTTTCGACAGGCAAAGTTTGCCGCCCGCTTCCTCGCGTTTGCGAAACGACCTTCTCTTTGCATAGAAGTCGTCGAGGTATGCGAGGAAACCTCGCTCTGGCTAGTTCTCATAGATGCTTCGCAGACGATCGCCGACTCTCTCGGTCAAACAACACCAGACGTTCTCGTAGCCCACGTCGCTGTACTCGCACAATTTGCACGCTATGCTCCCGATGCGTTTGAGCACAAGAGCGACGTGTTGATGAGCTTCCTGATAAAGGACCTGCTCATGGTTCCGACTCATCCTCTCGACGTCTGTTTTGTTTCCATGCCCGATGAACTCTTCTTTTAACCTGTTGCTAGGATGAGATGGACATGGACGAGGAATGGGCGGACGAAACGGAGATTTCGGATAACCTCCGAGCAAAGATCCTTGCAATCAAGGTCTGCAGGAATCGGAGTCTGGCTCATGCAGCATCGCAGAACGCGGTCGACATCTCTACACCTGTTCTTAAATTGCTCGCAACGCTACTTCACAACGGGGGATCCATTCTGCCGGACTCTGGGGAAGAGTATGTTTGGTTTCAACGAATCCTCTTCAGTGACGTTCTGATATCCGTGCAGCAAGAAGGTGATGTCGCGCATGCGGCTTCAAGCAGCAATCTCGCTCCTTCACTTGTCCACTGTAACGGATTACGCGAAAGAAATCGTCAAGCGATTTTTGAAACTGGCGCTGGTCGTTCAGGTTGCTATACCGCCGTCTTTCCGTCTTTCCCGGTTGATTTTCCCGACAGGACTCGTGCTACGACGTGCGAATAGCCTTCCTGAAGAAGGTGATCACCCTCGCATCTGCGCAAAAACTTCCAGCGCAATACAACGTCATCCCGTTCTTGACTGTGCACGACCCCGAAAAAGACGTCCAATCAATGGCGGCCTCGTACATTCGAGGGACAATAGACAAGCTGCCTACGCGTGCGTCCCATTGGTCATGCTTAGGTACACGTCCTCATCTGTCCTCTATCCACAGCGAAACGCGTGCAACTTATGGAGATGATGTTCATTCGACTACTACATCTCTTGGCGCATCACCCAGACTTTGGGACGGCGGAGGACGAGATGCATGACATTGCAAAGTGCGTTTATTCATTCTGTCGACTTTTTATGGATACTGAATAATGAATCCGCACCAGATACATCCAGTTTTATGTCGACCATGTCGGCAACGCGGAGACGATCTCGCTTTTATATCATCTAGCCATGAAAGGCAAGACCGTTCAAGATGCCGAGTCGCAGGAATATACAGACGTGAGGTTCTTGCTGCGTAGTGTTCTCTGCTCACAATGCCTAGAATTTGTATGTTATAAGCGAGCTAGCGCAAGAGCTGATCAAGATATCGGCGCATAATCGTGGCTACAGCATATCGACATATCCGGGCAAGGTTAAGCTGCCTCGCGATATCTTGCAGGCCCTTCCGAATGTGGAGGTGTCCAAGGAGGTTCGTCGTCGCATTGGATTGCTTCAGCTGAAACGGTCTCGATTAGGTCATGAGTCGAGTGTATCTCAGCGATGAGATGCAGGCCTGGGTGAAGGACCAGTATACGTCGAGTAAGGAGAAGAAAGAGAGGGAGCGGAAGGAACGGGCGGCCGTCAAACGGAAAGCCCCTCCAAAGACGACGAACGGCACAGCCCCAGTCAAGTGAGTCCTTGTAGTTTATTCTCTTTCAATATCTTTTGACACCTTTTCTCCGTAGACGGCGACGAAAACGACATTCGGGTCGCGCTGATGATGAATCGGGCACAGAGGCGAGTGATCAAGACATGAACGATGAAGAAAAGTCGTCGGAGCCAGTACCGATGGATGCTGACGAGGAGGAGAGCGAAGGAGGTAATGGGGAGGTCGCACTGGGGAGGGGTCAGCGATCCAAAGCCAAGGTACGAAACGTCCTCTTCCTTGTGATCAATCGGAGCTCAATGGCCTTTGTTAGAGAAAACAGGCGCGCGCGGCCAGGAAACCAAAACCAGATTCCCCTAGCTCAGAAGGATAATGAGTGTGTGCTCCGGGTTTTCTTCAGCACAGTATTTATCTCGTCCTTGCTTTGCTTTTGATATGAACACGGTTGTACTTGTGTATTGTCGTTTCTGCTATTTGCATGCTTTCGATGTCTGACTACAACGTTCCATTGGGTGCGACAATAGTGAAGTCATATTCGTGCCCTTTCGAGGCATCAGTAGTCCGCTCCTTGCTCTGGTGGAACGAGGCCCAAATCAGACGATGGGGCATGTACCCAACTGGCCGAAGGCGGCTCATGCTCTTCCAGCTCATAGCCAGCAAGAAGCTCATGTAGTCGAAGAAGAGCCTTGCAAAAAGTGAGAACGTAGGCAAAGGCGTATTTTCGTTGCCGACGACTGCAAGAGTCAATCAAATGAGGGTGGTGTGAAATGGAACAGACCTTTCACGGATATAACTACACAGGCAATGAGCAAGACCCATTGGCAGATATCGGATACTACAGGTCGGAGCCTCCGAGAACCATCGCCAGGAAGATACCCGACGACGGCCATCAGGGCCAGTTTGGCGAGGGCAGCGAGAATGCTCTTGTTTGTGCTGTCCTGCGTATGGAGAACTGTCGATGGCAGGGTATACAAGACTACAAGGCCGATATGGTAGGGAAGTCGGTCGTAGTTAGGGGGCTCAAGGGCCTCGGATGGACGGACCGTCCCTTCGACGAGAGGGGGGCTGACGGTCATTGAAGGGCTTGCGCCGCTCTTGGTGAATGCGAGATTTTTGTTGGTGGACATGGAGAAAAAGTAACGAAGTAGTTACGAGTGACAAAAGCAATCGGACGGCTGTCGTGTCTGATGTTTTCGATGTCGGACCACAACGTTCCAAGCACCCCGTTGGGGCGATACTACAGCAGTAGTATAACCACGAGATTCGTGAAGTGGCAAAGTCATATTCATGCGTAGTCCTCTCCTTGGCTGGCAACTGTCAATGGTCTCTGGAGCAAGACCGCGATCAGACGATGTGGAAAGTACACAATTTGGCGCGCTCGGCTATAGCTCTTCCAGGCCATGGCGAACCAGCAGACGGCACAGTCGGAGAAAAGCCCGTAAGCAATTCCAAACAGGCCAAGATGACTTCCGAGCATCGAGGTATCGCCGATGACTGAAAATCGAATGAGGATGGAGTGAGACTGGTGAAGGTGGAACATACATATCGTTATCGCCATGGCGGCAATGAGTAAGACCCATTGGCAGATATCTGATAGCTCACGTCCGAGCTTCGTAGGACCGTGGCCGGGAAGATATGCGACGACGGCCATCAGGACGACTTTGGCAAGGGCAGCGAAAGTGTTGTTTATGTGGTCCAAGCCATAGGGAAGTGTCGACATCACGATACCCAGGAGTACAAAGGCCGTAAAGACGGCAAGTTGTAGGTAGTACTCGCCATGACGGGCTGCGTTGTCGCCGAGGCCGTCGAGCTCAGGGGCTTCAGATACGTGGGCGGTGTCTTTGAGTGCGGGAGGGGTGCTGGCGGCTGGCATTGAAGGATTTGCGACGGTCTTGGTGGATGCGTCGGGCGTCCTTTCGAGATTGTCGGTGGTAGACATGGTATTCAACGGTAAGAAGACAGTTACGAAGTCACGGTGACAAACACTCATTGCATTCGTTCCGGCACTTATGGGAGCTTCTGTGCATCGCAAATGCTCGTCAGCGCAAACCGAAGCATTGGGGGCCGGTGCCTTGACCTCCAAAAGCGCTCTTGCAAGAATCTCTTTCGCAAACTCCTTTCACTACTTAGTTCCACGATGACGAGGCCATTTACTTACACCTGCTGTGAGTTGACTCCGCGGTCTCCACCTGGTGGCCTTGGTTGTCCGAGCCCAACGCGCTACGCACATCCAAACGGCCCAGCAGTTCTGTGTTGAGGGCAGGACGCGTCCACTGGGCGTCTCGAGAATACTTCCAGGAGCTCGACGCCGCGACGCGAATGCTCAATCACCCTGGTAGGAGGCTTGCTCAGACTCCTTTTCGTCTTCGTTTCGACACTGCGTGAAACTGAGCAGTGCACAAGGACGCAATGCACTTCGTCGTCTCACTTAAAGCGCTCTCGGGGACGTGTCCCAGCGGCCTGTGTATGTGCAGTATCTTGATGCCATCAACTATGGGGCTACCCGCAGGCAGTCATTCTGAACACTTTTCCTCTTTGAACTGAAGCAAAATCTGCCACCGTTCGCCCGCAAATCCTCTCTGAGTCCCGGAAACAGTCATTTTTGTAGAGCTACACAACCTGGGAATTTCACAAAACTACCCATGGGGAAACATAGCCCCAAACGAGAGCTTCAAAACGCACCCGCTCGCGACCCGCTACGTGCAGCGGTTCGCGAGATATAGCGCCCCGAAGTGACGATGGAATTTGATCAAAATGTGACCCGCGCCAACTTTATTGCAAACGCCAATAATGTGAGGCTTGTGGGATTCTACCACGTAGCATTCAAACTTCTCGACTTAGTTCTCCATTTTCTTTGTTGACCTCTCCACTCCATAACTGCACGGCTCCTGATCCGTGCTCTGCTCGTCTCGTCCTTTGAAGGTCGGAGCTCAATGGCCTTCACAGAGAAAATGGCGCGCGCGGTCAGGAAACCAAAACAAGATTCCCATGGATGCTGGGTGTGCTCCAGGTTTCCTGCAGTACAGTATTATCTCGTTTGCTTTGCTTTCGATATGAACGCGGTTGTACTTGTACAGCAGTACTTATTGTGTCCAGCAGTATTGTGTCCAGCATGATAGATGATGACTACGAGATTCGTGAAGTAGCAAAGTCATATTCATGCGTAGTCCTCCCCTTGGCTGGCAACTTGCCTGTGGAGCAAGGCCTCGATCAGACGATGGGGCAAGTACACAATTTCCCGCGCTCGGCTATAGCTCTTCCAGGCCATGGCGATCCAACAACTGAGACAGTCGTATAAGAGCCCCATAGCAGTTCCGATGCGCCCCATATCACTTTTGCAGATGACTGAAATCGAATGAGGATGGAGTGAGACTAGTGAAGGGAGAACATACATATCGTTATCGCCATAGAGGCAATGAGTAAGATCCATTGGCAAACATCCGATAGCTCACGTCGGAGCCTCAGAGAACCATGGCCAGGAAGATATGCGACGAGGGCCATCAGGACGACTTTGGCGAGGGCGGCGAAAATGTTGCCTGTGTAGTCCAAGCCATAGGGAAGTGTCCATGCCACGATATACCCGACTACAAAGCACGTGAAGAGGGCAAGTTGGGCGTAGTAGGTGCCATGACGGTCTGCTTGGTTGCCGATGCCGTCGAGCTCAGGGGCCTCAGATAGGCTACATGGGCGATCCATTTGAGTGCGAGGGGGAGGCTGGCGGCCGTTGAACGGCTTGCGACGGTCTTGGTGAATTCTCGGGTGTCCTTTGACTCCTTTCGAGATTGTTGTTGGTGGACATGGTCGAAAGACAGAAGTTACAGGTGACAAATCCCTATGCCCATTTTCCGGGACGTTTATTCCGGGCCTCAGAACGAGAAACTTCGTTCTTCCGGACGAGGGGAATGTGTGAGGAGCAGCAGCGTAATGTGCGTTGAGCAGATGGGTGCGGTGTGAAATGCATGGAGGAGATATCGCTCCCCATGTCCGCTGCCAGTGAGAGTGAGGCGAGTCATGCACTGCTGGAAGCGCAGGAGATAGAGTTCAGATTCGCGGAAGTATGCATCGTTAACAGGAAGACCGTTCAAGACGAAGACGAAAAAGTGAAAGGCCGGCAGGGGAGCTCGTGCAAGGTTGGCGCGTCGCAGCCATCAGTGACCCGGATGTCAATTTGCAGACGACACTTTCACTCGTCGTCCTCCAGACAGAGACATGAGTCTGAGCAGCCGCTCTTCACGATTTTTGTTGTGCCAGTGGAGAGAAACAAGCCTGGAGGTCACATCACCCTTCGCGTACATCGTACAGTATCATGAACCCCGCTGGCTCATCGAAAGGCCCCTCCCCACTCCGCCGATTTGCAGCCCACACCACGACAACTTGCGCGTCGCAAGCGTCGATCTACGGGAAATGTTGTGCTTGTCGTCGTTGTGGTCGTCTGCTGAGTCCCGGAGCTGAGTGATACGCGGATTCGGAGTCCATTCAACATGCCATTAACACCACACTTGCGAACGCAGGGGCTTCGGGCGCCCGTATAAGCAAGTGGGCGGTCATGACATGGCGAGGAGGACGTGCCGGGCTTGGAAGATGGTGTCGAGCTTGTTCGGGCTTCGTATTTGGGGACCCAGTGGCTTGAGGGTGCTGTTGCGCGACGGAGCTCAGTCGTGAGTGTTGCCGTTGGAGCTGGTCGGTGTAGGTGTCAGCAAAAGAGCAAAGGAAGAGCAGTAATGACGCACTTGGAGATAGCACCAGCCCATCCTCCCCTAATGACGCTCCACGGTGCTGGGATGTCGTGTGTTGGGTACAGCATGTGCTGCGTTGGAGTTGTTTGAGGTAGTCGGGGAGCGGGCTTGAGCTCCAAATCGATGGAGCCTGGTCTTGTGTGCCAACAGGGCGGTCTTCTGGTTGTTGAGGAGGTGGTCGGACGAAGCGTGGGCGGCTTGGTGGAGGATGGGAGCGGGAGAGGCGTTCGAGATGGTGGTCGGGACGATGCGGTGAAGCGTGACAGTGACCCGGACTCGGATGTCAATTTGCAGACGACACTTTCACTCGTCGTCCTCCATTCTTCGGTTTGCGCTCGCAGACCGCAAAGCATTCGCACGCGACCCAGTTCCGCATACTACAGATGCTCCGATAGCTCGTCCAGAACGAACATCCTCTCTTCGTCGACGTTCACAACCCAGAAAAGAACGTCCTGGCAAATGGGCACAGACACAAAATGTCCCTACTCGCGTCGAGACTCCTCTGCGAAAGCCCCAGGTCGTAACCTTCTACGACCCGCCGCCAAACCTTGCCCGCGCAGGAGTTCCCATCGTCTCAAAGTCGGATCGTGCAACTGCAGAAACAACAGACTCGTATAGTCCCGCTATGGCTACCAAAAGCGACCTTCCGAAGAAATTCACTACTCCTCCACTCCTTCCTGGTCTCCAACGCGCCCTTATGGATCTTTTTGGCCCAGAAGCAGTACCGACGCCAATACAAGCACTCGCGCTCAAATGGGTCGTGGAGCCTTGGTCGTCCACCAAGCTCGAAGCAGAAACCACAGTGGCTACGGATACGGCGGGGACGTATAAAGAAATTTTGCTAGCAGCCGAAACGGGCTCTGGCAAGTCGATTGCATATCTTCTTCCCATGCTGCAAGCTCTCAAAATGAGCGAGGGCAAGACTACGTCTGAACATTCTCTCCGGCGCGCCTATACACCCCGCGCACTCATTCTGGCCCCGACCCACGAACTTGCACGGCAGATTGCGAGTTCCGCCAAAATGCTTGTACATGCACCAGACGCGAGACTGCGAGTTTTGTGCGCATCCCGGGCTAATGTCGCTGCGCGCGATCCCACGCTAGCGGGACTCGGAAAGCAGAAAACAAACGCGAGCAGTATGAAGACAGCGTTAGCGTTATCATTTCTGCAGGATGGACCGGGAGAGTTCGAGGTTGGGGAAGCTGGGAGCGGCCGAGCTGTGAATCCTGTCGATGTCGTTGTTGGGACTCCCATGAAGGTCATGGAAATGGTGAGGGGACGCGGATGGGACAGAGACGCCGAGTTGGGTAAAGAACTATCGTCATCGCGCGACAGCACCGAGAAAGGGCCAAAACTACGCCGTGGAAGAGACTCGTTACCAGGCGTTGGGACGTGGCGCTCGAACCCAGAGCTGGACTTATCCGCCATCGAATGGGTGATTGTAGACGAGGCTGATGTGCTTTACGGTGGGAATATCTCCTGGTTCATCTCTCCATTCTGACAGTCACCCAGATGCCGACTTCCAAGAAACCACCCGTTTATTGCTTGCGGATATTAGCTACGCTCGTGGCCGCGAGGTACCCTTCACGGCCTTGCCCATTGGCTTGATACCTCAACCACCTCCAACTTCTTCTGACGCCGGCAAACTCGTTGTTGCGAAGAAGAGCGACCAATCCGTCATTACGCCGTTGCAGTACCCCTTCCACTTTCTCCTCACCTCCGCAACAATCCCCAACTCCCTCTCCACCTATATGAACGCGTATCACCCCGGGCTCATGCGTCTCGTTTCCCCGAACATCCACCACCTCCCAAAAACTGTCCGAACGGAGTATGTTAACTGGACCGGGGGGAACAAGAATGCCGATATCGAGCGCCGTTTAAGACAGGTTTGGGCGGACGATGCAGCTCAAGGGCTCGGACCCGGTCCTGATAGTCTCGGTCCGATGAGCAAGGTGTTGGTGTTTTGTAACCGAAACGTCAAAGTTCTAGATTTGGGCGGATACCTTGAGCAGAAAGGCATCAAGAACGTCCAGTTGTCTTCTCGGAGTGACAACCGCAAACGGGGGAATAACAATCACCTCAGTGGATTCCTCAAACCGCGCCCGTCGCTCGTTAGTTTAGCAAAAACTGACGCAAAAGACACCCCCGCAGAAACAACAATCAACGACCCAATGCACGTTCCTCACGTCGTCATCACCACCTCCCTCCTCTCGCGCGGACTAGACTTTTCACCGCTGATCAAGCACGTCTTTATCATCGAGGAACCGCGGAATATGATTGACTTTCTCCATCGTGCGGGGAGGACGGGACGTGGCGGGGCGAAAGGCACGGTCGTATTGTTTGGGAAGACGAAGGGCAGAGGAAGTGAGAAGGCGAGGGAGGCGAGGAAGAGGGTCAAGGCGTTGAGAGCTTGATTGCGTTGTTTATGCTTGCTCTTAATTCCGACTTCATGCGGGCTGGCACACTCACCAAAAAATAATATATTTTACAATCCAAGGATTCACCACTGGTAAACAGCAACCTGAACTTGAACGAACTCCTTTTTCTTTGCCAGTTGTTTACGCTTCGGGCAACAAGGGCATCGCTCCAACGCCCGATTGTCTATGTCGACACGTCGGAAATGGTCGAAGGGTCACTGACGCTTTACAGTTCCTGCCTTTGCCTTTGCCGTGAGGCTCAGAAAGACCTTCTGTGGGTGCTGTCTCAGGTAGAGCGCGTATTACACCCTGGCCCGGTCTGGGATGTACCCAACCTCGTGGATTTTGAGTTACGACACTCCCACCGCTTCACCGCTTCACGAAGTTTCTAGATTACAGCGCGTCCTCTGGTTTATCCCCGCCCAGCTGCTGCCCAGCAACAACCAACGCTCGTAGTTCCTCAAGCTCTGCTGGTGTTTTAAACACCGTCGACAAGGTAAACTGTTGGCCACATCGTGTGCGGAATTCGTCGGCTCTTGGGGACTTGATGGTCCCGAGGAAAGCTACTATCGCCAAAGCGGTCTGTCGGTAAATTAATTCCTAGATTTTCGCATTGCTGTTTGCAGTAGACAGACCTTGATATTGAGAGATGGATTGAATACCGTGAACAGCGTCTCCTCGACCTGCTCTCGCGGAGCCTCAAGTTTCACAGAAACCTGCGCAACCGCCAACACAGCAGCCGGCTCCGTCGTATGCCTTTGAAGGTACTGCGAGTTGAACGCTTCGACCGACACTTCCTCCGGGAGCAGTTTAGACGCTATTTCGGACAATAACGATGCTCCTTGCGTCGTCGAGGGAAGGGACGTGACTTTTGAAGATGAGTAACGCGCAGCAAGACTTTGACGTTGAACGAACCCAATAGCCGGAACTCTATCCTCCGGATGTGCAGCTCGGGATGTTCGGGATCAAGTGCGGCTGCTCGCGACAGTGCTTTCGCAGCTTGTAGGTATTTTTCTAAACGAATAAGTTGCGGTCAAGATCGCCAACAAGAACTTACTACGTCGTGACGAAACGTCATACACAGCTATCCACACCTCGATATTCGACTCGGCCAGCGTGGTGAGCGGTTTGAGCAACTTTGCTGCGCGTTCAAGCGGATCAGAACATTGTAACAGCTTCGCGCCGTCCGGATCATCGTCATTTGCTGGTGGCTCGAGGCCCTTGTCCTCGTTGTTTTTTGTTTGCGTCGCTGTCGATGCATCAACAAAGGCACCTAAGAAGACAAAAATGTTCTCACCCTTCTTCGCCTCCTCCTGTACCTTCTGTGCAGCCTTCTTGGCCTTCTTTTTGGCCTTCTTCTGAGCATCGGTGAGTTGACCTGGAGTGGTTGAGCAGGTGCGGTCAATAAGGAGAGTATCACACACCTGACGCTGCTGCGTCTGTTGCCAGTGAAGGATTGTCATGGACGGCAACAAAAATCTGGATGTCTGGTGTCTAGGCGAGCTAGCAACGAATACAAGAAGCCTCACATTGGACGCCGACAAGGCCGCCTTGACGTATGCTGGGTGCGAACGCAAACGGTCTTCCCATGTCAACAAGCTGCACAAAACTCATCAGTCGCAGGACCTGGACCAGAAAATGGCCGAGCAGATAATTACTTCAGATAGATGTTCATTGTAAACTTGCGCAGGGCGTATCCATGGAAGTCGTATTGGTCGTCTTCAACTTCATCGAAGATCTTCGTTGACGTCAGACAAAATCCAAAGAGTGATTTATTTCGCACCCTGTTCACCGCCATGTACTTCTTCAGTGCGGGACCAAAGTTACCATTCCGGTTGTGTGCGTCGCCCTCTTCTGTGAGGTAGAAAAGCGATTGCATGTCCTCGAGGTCCTGTCCCGGACTCGGGGCGTCTTTCTATCCCATATGTTACCAGTGTTGCAACACGCGAAAGGACTGAAAAACAAACCTTTGTGAACAGCCCGAATAACGCGCTCGCCTCTTCAACCATCCCCGCCCGCAACCGATACTTGGCACTCTTGGTGTTCAAGAAGCGGTCCTGACCATCAAGCAACCGCGCGTCTTCTAGACACCGCGCAGCACCCAGTAGGTCCCCCGCACGTTTGAGGATGCGGCCCTTGAGCATATGTAACTCGGGAAGCGTTGGAGTGTGGAGCAGGGCGTCGTCCAGGATTTTGAGCGCTTGCGCGTGCCGACCGAGGTATGAGTGATGTTGTGCGAGGAAATATAAAGTCCATAGATATGATGTTGGCTCTACGTCCGCGTTAGTGGATGATGAGGCGGCCTCCGCACCGGCTTTGAACGTCTCTAGTGCCTCTGTCGAGATCTCCTCGATGGCCTGTTGTTTAGAAGTGTCCTGGTAGAGGCTTTTGATGTCGGAAAACAACGATGGGACGCCCTTTTTCAGTCCGGTGAGAATGTACGGGTTGACGAGTTGTTTGAAATGCTCTCCAAAGGCGATGGAAAGAGATAATCGACGGGGGTGCCGTTGCGCGAGGTAGTTGCGTGGAGAATTCCTCGAGAACGGGTAGTGCACGGGAAGCGTTGTCCGCACTGACGTCTTCCTCGTAATTGATGAGCAATTCCTGGGCGAAGAGACCGAAATACCTAAGGAAAGACCCATGTTCGCAAGATACCCCCGATAGTAGTCGTAGCATTCTGGATTGTGTTCGACGAGCACGCGCCACGCGTGCTCCGCCTCGTCAGCGCCAATTTTGGAGAGTAATCGCGCTGGGAAAAGTTGAGTGAAATTGTACAGAAGGAGACCAACCACCTCTGATTTCCATGATTGCCGTCCGATCGACGATAGTACGCGATTTTGCGTTGACATCGAGTATCGAGAGTGCTTCTGTGTGTTCGCCGAGGTCTTCGAGAAGACGGACGTGATACAGCATGGTTTCAGAGTGCTCGACGTCGTAGTCTGGGACATTCTGCTGTCTGTGAGCTTGGAGAACAAGTACAGACGGTAACACGCACCTTGAGCGTAAGCTCGTAGTGTTCCAAAACTTTCTTCGCCTCGGACAGATTTCCGTTGAGATGATACGCCACCGCCAACGCGACCCAGTGTTGACGCAAATTTGGGCGGGTTTTGAGTAATGTATGTCGCGTTTCGACCAGTCCATCGTAGATTCGCAGTTGAGTTTGTAGGTGGGCTGCGTCGCGAAGGATGTTGAGATTTTCCTGTAACTTGGATGTGAAGTGATTTCGGAGCGAGATGCAAGCCGACACACCTTGTCGAACCGCAGGGCCTGGGTGTAGCATTTCAGAGCCTCCTCGTAGTTCTTTTCACCCTTGTGTATGAGGCCATAGACGTGCCAGCAGATGTGCGACGTCAAATCGTTCCGGACACCCTTTCGAACCAACTCGACGCCCTCCTCCCGACGGCCCATGTGTGTCAGAACGAGGCCCTTCATGCACATCGTCTCTGTCCGAGATTGAGTCAAGCTCCAATACAGTAGAACACGCACCTCCATGTTCGGGGAATTTTTTGAGGATCTGGTCGGCGGTCTTGAGGCCCTTCTTGAGTTGCCTCGTTTCGTAGAGGGTGAGGAGCTCCTTGAAGAGACCAGATTCCTTCGAAGGAAGGGCCCGCTTTGCTGGCATGTCGGACATGGTGAGCGCGTCCTTGACGCGTGGACGTTGGGGTCAAGCCTATGTAGATCACTTCTTCCCGTCATCCATGTTTGGCCTGCAAGCTGTAGCTTGTGCGGTTCTGTCGATTCACTTCAGCCTCCCTATAGTACATCTTTCTTCTTCTTCAAGCCAAGTTGGTCCCGGACGCAATACTTACTAGCCTTCCCTGCATATCATTCTCGGTACGGTAATATTTCTGGGTCCAGTTCATTTCAGGTCTCAACGTGTGGTCGAAGGGCTTTCAGTGAAGTGCAGTATCAAGTGTTCTGTCTCCTGCACCAATAGTAGGCCGGTAGATGGTCTAATACTGGTGTTAATGCAACGTAAGACTCCTCGGATGGACAGACGCTGTATGGTCTGATCCAGCCATCGCAACGCCGTACAGACTTGACGTGCATTTCGACTTGAACGAGTGAGCTTTTCTTGTCGGTTACAGGCACAAACTGCCATTTTTGGATGCTGGCGGTGAGCTGTTTGTGTCTGCTTGGTTCCGGATCACATCACACAAAAACTTTCCTTCCCTCTATTTGCGACTTGCCGCCATAAGAACCTCCCTATTCATTCCGGAGACATGGCAGTCGAACCTAATGTAAAGGTCTACACCGTCAACGGTGCAACGGCCGCCTCATCGTCCTCATTGCCGGACTGGCTAACGCGAAAACGCGCCGCAAAAAGCAAAGGCAAGCGGGCCGTGCGGGAGCAAGTCGAGGGGACGATAGAGCTCATCCAGGGATTCGAGTTCCCCGAGGCGAGTAATCGCATAAAAACGACTCGTGATGGGCTGTATGCGATTGCGACTGGAACGTACAAACCCCAGATGCGGGTCTGGGATCTGGCCCAGCTGACACTCAAGTTCGAGCGCCATGCGGATGCGGAAAATGTGGACTTTGTGGTGCGTCCCTGCTCTTCGAGTGAATTCAAGCAGTTAACAAATAACCACAGATGCTATCGGACGACTGGACAAAGTCAATACACCTTCAAAACGACAGGACTGTGGAGTTGCACACGCAGGGCGGCTTCCACTATCGCACACGAATACCAAAATTCGGACGCTCCCTTGCATATCATTTCCCGTCCTGCGATGCCCTCTTCTCCGCTGCCGGCAACGAAATCTACCGATTAAATCTGGACCAAGGCCGGTTCATGACTCCCCTCGTACTACTAGATGACGAGGAGGAGATTCTCGGCGTCAATGCCATCGACGTCAACCCTGCACACCAGCTGCTTGCCTTTGGCATTGACGGAGGTGGAGCACAGTTCTGGGATCCTCGCTCGCGCTCACGCGTCGGCGTTCTACGACTACCGCGCAGTCGCCTGGTACCGCCAAGTGCAGGGTAGTGACACTATCCCCAGTGTTACAGCGATATCGTCGCGCGCAGATGGATTATCTTATGCTTTGGGGACCTCGACTGGCCACACGCTTCTTTACGACATTCGTGCTGGGCAGCCCTTTGCATTGAAGGACCAAGGGTATGGCTTGCCCGTCAAGAGCGTTGCTTGGATCGAGGGCGGGAGCCGGATGGCTGGGGATGGACTGGTGCTCAGCGCAGACAGAAAGGTTGTAAAAATATGGGATCGGAATTCGGTATGTTCTAGTCTCCATTCTACCTCGTTCTGAACAGTCTATAGCCTTCGACTAACTTCGCTGCCATCACTTCCTGCGAATGACCTGAATCAAGTTCACCACGTTCCCGGAAGCGGCCTGATAATGACGGCCAACGAGGGCATACAAATGGCGACGTACTACATCCCGCAACTTGGTCCCGCCCCAAGATGGGCGAGTTTCTTGGAGAACATCACGGAGGAGATGGAGGACCAAACCACACGGTCGGTCTACGAGGACTTCAAGTTTGTCGAGCGGAATGAGCTCAAGACGTGCGTCCTTTGCTTTCTGCGTTTTCTCTTTGACTGATAGATTATAGACTTGGCCTCGACCACCTTGTCGGCACTGCGGCGCTCAAACCGTACATGCACGGGTACTTCGTCTCCCTCAAGTTGTATGACGCAGCACGCATTATTGCCAACCCCTTCGCCTACGATGAATACCGCGAGAAAGTCGTTAGGCAGCGGATGGAGAAGATGGCAGAGACGAGGATACGAGCAAAGAAGGATGGGGCACTGGCGGGGATCAAGGTCAACAAGGCGTTGGCAGAGAAGATTCTGCGCGATGAGGAGCGAGAGAAGAAGCGCGTGGAGAAGCGGAAGAAGCGGGCTCCTGCCAAGGAAGGTGGAGAGGAGGATGTCGAGATGGCGGACGGTGATGAGGAGGAGGCCCCGGCACCGCGCATCAGTCTACTTTCCGACGAGCGGTTCGCCAAGGTGTTCGAAGACCCAGCGTTTGCGGTGGACGAGAACAGCCGCGAATATGCACTCCTCAATCCCTCCGCAGCGGCGCAGCGGAAGAATGGAGGCGATGTCAGGCGGAAGACGGCCGTGGAGGAGGAAGAAGATGAGAGCGACAAGGTTTCGTCTGACGGGTTGGATGAAGATGGTGATAGCGGCCAGGACGATGATAGCGCAGCGGACAGCGACAGCAGTGATGAAGGCGCGCTCAACAAATTCGACCCTCGACAAAGACCTGGACAGAAGAACGCCCGCATGCAAGAAGCGTATACACGAGCTCGAAAACAAAACCAGCTTGCAGGTCAAAGCAAACTTGTGCCTATGCGTGCAACTTCAGGCCAGGGCGCGCGAACGTCTGAGCGGGATGCGACGTTTGGACAGAGGAGGTCTGGGAAGGTGCCTTCTTCAGCGGCCAAGACTGGGAAGTCGTCAACGTCGCGTGCGGAGTTGATGGAAGTCAGCTGGGTCCCGTCGGGAACGTCGAAGAGGGACTCTAATGAGGAGAAGAGTAAGAGCAAGGCAAGGAAAGGTGTCGAGATGTTTGGTGCGGGGATGGAGAAGGGGTATGCTGGGGACGATGTGGAGATGTCGGAGCAGGACAGGACAGGGAGGACCCGAAGAAGACAGGGTATGCGGAGTGGGAGTAAGAACGCCTTCCGCGGGTTGTAGATTTTTTTTACCGTATCTGGAACTCGGCGTTCAGTTGCTTGTGTCTGTTTGCATCCGGATGCATGCGGAACTGTTCCGTTGCCGCTGGTGGATGTGTCAGCTCGTACACGCTTGGGTCCTACTATCAACGGAGAAATTCCGCATATGTTTTGAAATGGGAGACTCTTATACCAGCACTGCGAAGACCTCACACACACTACGCGGCAAAACATGTCCAAGACCGACGCTGAATCCGACGATGCCACTGTGCGACCTGACCTCGAACTCGACAGTGGGACACAACACGTTCGCGTCCGACGGCACTGGTACGAAATTTGGCTCCCTGGTAGCTTGCCCCCACCACCGCCTCCGTCGCTCGCTGCGGCGGAGGTAAGCCCATATGTTACTGCCTCGCTCTTCAGCCGCTTAACCTATACCTGGATCACGCCCCTCATGGTTCTGGGTTTTCAGCGGACGCTACAGGTGGACACCCTCGCTTCTTCTAGGGGCAATTGACTATTCTGTTTTATTCTACAGGCCGCCGATTTATGGCGCATGGGCCCGGAACAGGAGGCCGGCTTCCTGACACAGAAACTCAACGAGTCTTGGGACCGTCGCGTACAAAACGCAGATGCTTGGAATCAAAGCCTCGACAGCGGTGAAGCAAAGCCCCCGGTTTGGAAACGCGTCGCGTGGTCCTTGCCTGGTCGCGACAGGAAGGTCCTCGAACAGCGTTGGCGCGAGAAAGACGGACGACGCGAACCCAGTCTTGCTTGGGCCCTCAATGACGTTCTTGGGCATCTCTTCTGGCGAGGGGGGTATGTTCAAGGTCTGTCATTTTTTTTTCACGGCCATTTGTTCTTCAACACATAGCGCAGGTGGTCTCGGATACGTCGCAGCTCATGGGCCCGTTACTCGTCAAGGCTCTTATCAACTTTGCCAAAGACCGCGCGCTGGAAAAAACCGAAGGAAGACACGCGGAGAACATCGGGCGGGGAATAGGGATGGCGATCGGGCTGCTCTGCGTAATCCTCACCGCCAGCATCTGCCAGCACCAATTTTTCTTCCGCTCAATGTCTACCGGGGTCCTGTGAGCAAATCTCTGATGTCTGCTAGCGACGACGGCTAACAAAGTCTTCGAAAGTGCGAGAGCTGCCCTTACTGGAGCCGTCTACGAACGGGCGTTATATCTCACCCCTACGGCCCGGCGCAGTCTACCGAACGCCCAAGTCCTCAACCATATCAGCGCCGATATCAGTCGAGTCGACACTTGTGCGCAATGGTTCCATGCTGCATGGACTGCTCCAATCCAAAGTTCGCTTTTCTTTCTTACTCTGCCTGTCTTGACGTGGTTGCAGCTCTCGTATGCCTTATCATCCTCCTCGTCGAGCTTGGCCCTTCCGCTCTCGCCGGCTTCGCACTTTTTATCATTGTGGTTCCCATTCAGGAACGCCTGATGGCCTCGCAGTACAAGATGCGCCGCAAATCGCTTGTCTTCACGGACCTGCGCGCAAGCATCGGCAACGAGATCATGAGCGCCATGCGTGTTGTCAAGTACTTTTGCTACGAAAACAGTTTCCTCGCACGTCTCTTCGACATCCGGAAGAAGGAACTCGCTGGTATCCTTCAGATTCAACATTCACAATCGGCCAAGTAACTAGCTGCAACCTGACTGGAATTCCCCCCGTACTGATTCAATCCCATAGTATCGCATTGGCGTTCTCTCTGCCCGTCCTAGCAGCCACTTTGGCTTTTGTCACATACACACAGACGTCCAAGAAATTTGACGTCGCGGTGATATTTGCCAGCTTCTCACTGTTCCAGCTGCTCCGCCAACCTATGATGTTCCTGCCCCGCGCCCTGTCCGCTACCGCCGATGCGCGTACGGCGCTCACACGTCTTTCCGCGGTCTTTAAAGCGACCCTGCGCGATGGTGCGGCATTTGCAGTCGAGGAGGACCTGTCAGAGGCGATTCGTGTGGACGGGTGCGGTTGGGTATGGGAGGGTCCCCCCGCCAGTCGACGATGGGAAGAAAGGGAAGAAGAAAAATAAAGACCAAGAGAAGAAAAACGTCGACCCTGAGAAGGGGGATGAAGTCGAACAAGAACCCTTTCGCCTGCAAGACATCACGATGCATATACCGCGGGGCACCCTCACCGCTATTGTTGGGCGGGTTGGAGCTGGTAAGAGCAGTTTATTGCAGGGTTTAATCGGCGAAATGCGGCAATGCGCTGGCGCACCTGGCGCCAAGGGATGGGCTTTCGGTGGGCGTGTCGCGTATTGTCCGCAGTCCGCGTGGATACAAAACGCTACGCTGGTATGTCTTCTCGAGTTTTGGAGCATTTCCTCACCTAATAATAGCGAGACAACGTCTTATTCGGTCAGCCGTTTGACGAGGCGCGATACTGGCGTGTCATTGAAGATGCGTGCTTGTTACCCGACTTGCAGCTCCTCGCAGATGGGGACTTGACTGAGATGTACGTTCGCCATTTTCTTTTTCGGAAGAAGCGCCTCTTCTAACGTACGGACCTCTGCAGCGGCGAGAAAGGAATAAATTTGAGCGGAGGTCACTATCTCTGCAGCTTGTTTTGTTTTTCATTCACCTTGAAACACAGGTCAGAAGCAAAGAGTAAGCTCGATTTGGTTTTTCACACTTACAGATCGATATCTTTCAGGTCAACATCGCTCGAGCGTTATACTACGGCGCTGACGTCATTCTCTTTGACGATCCTCTTTCTGCGGGTGTGTTCCAGAAGCTATCTGATTTGACCGTTGGCTCACTGGGATCACAGTCGACGCCAACGTCGGAAAGGCCTTGTTCCACACCGCTATCCAAGGCCTTGTCGCACAGGGGAAAACGGTTCTCCTCGTCACTCACGCACTGCACTTCCTCGCACAGTGCGACTACATCTACACCCTGGACAACGGGCGGATCACAGAGGCAGGCACGTATGCGGAACTCATTGAACGCGGCGGGGCGTTTGCGAAGCTCGACAAAGAGTTTGGAGGCGAGCCGGCTACTGAAGAAGAGGAGGAGGGGGAGAAGGCCCAGGTAGTAACTGTCACCGTGGAGGAGGCGAAGGAAAAGTCACGGGCCAGTGGTGCGGCGGGTACGGGAAAGCTCGAAGGTCGGCTGATGGTCAAGGAGCAGCGGACAACGGGGGGTGTTTCCTGGGCAGGTACGTCTTGTCTCATCGCTCCTTCGTTCAACTTACTGAGCCGTCGATTGTTTAAGTTTATGGGTATTACTTCAAGTCGGGCGGATTGTTCATGTCGACGGTCATTGCCCTTTGCGCTGTACTTATGCAAGGCGCGCAAGTGATGAATTCGTATGCGCTGGTTTGGTGGGAGGACAAGTGTGTTTCCTTCGCTGATATTGGCTTCTAACCTGACGACCGCTCAGTACCTTCCACAAACCCACTGCCTTTTATCAGGTGTTGTACGCCCTACTGGGCATTGTACAGACCATCTTCACTTACCTGCTGTATGTGCTGGGACTTGCCGGTAGCTCAATCTAACAGTAACTTTGCAGCGGCATCTTCATGGATATGTTTGCGATCCAGGTGTCCAATAACCTTCATCGGGAGGCGATCCTAAACGTGTTGCATGCGCCAATGTCTTTCTTCGGTGTGTTATTCCCCCTTTTGCGATCAATCTAAACATCTGCTAGATACTACGGTATGTTTCTTGCACATTGCCGGTTTGTTCTCAATACGTTGCGATAGCCCATGGGACGAATCATCGGAATCGTAAGCTCCAACGACGTCTCTTTGCGTGTCTGACGTCTCTTTTAGTTTGGGAAGGACATTGACAGTATGTCTCTTCCCGCCGCTTTTATCCCAACTCATCCTTCGCGCCAGCTATCGACAATTCTTTACCGAGTGGGTCAAGTTTTCCTGTAGGTTTTGGATCTCGCTAAAGACCCAATTCAGTGTCGGTTAGAATGTGTACGCCTTTTGCCCGCCATATTCAAGATGAAGTATAACGTTTTCGTCTAGTCCTCCTTGTCATCTGCATGGTCTTCGGCAGCGTCATTATCATCACTATCTTTGAACATTACTTCCGTATGTCACTATTGCCAGGTATTGTATGCACTCAAGTCCCACCGCTCTTACAGTCATCGCCGCATTTGGCATTTGTTTCGGATTCTTCTACTTTTTGCAATACTACAGATCTAGGTACGACTGCTTTTTAGGCGCAATCGCGTTAATTAATCTTCTATTCAGCGCGCTCGAAATGAAGCGACTCGACTCCATGCTGCGCTCGCTGCTGTATGCGCATTTGTCGGAATCCCTGACTGGTCGGTTATCTGATTGTCATCGTGATTGCATCTCACTCGCATTTCTCAGGGCTTCCTACGATTCGAAGTTATGGAGAGATAGACCGTTTCATCCGCGACAACAAGTACTACATCGATCTGGAGAACCGTGCTTTGTTTTTGACGGTAACAAATCAGCGGTGCGTGTTCGAAGTGCTTCATTTAGCCAAACAGCAAACCCCGTCCCTTTTTTGTAGCTGGTTGGCAGTTCGACTGGATGCTCTCGGCTCCATCTTAGTCTTCTTGGTGCGTTCTTCTTCGTAAACCTGCACAACATTCGATTGAATGCTCTCTGTAGATCGGCATTCTTGTCGCGGTTGGTCTCAATGGTGTCAGTGCTGCTGAAGTCGGTCTAGTTCTGACCTACACCAGTACGTCGCCTTCTTTCCAAAGAGGCGTGTGAGGCTCACGATTCCCAGCGAGCTTGACGCAAATGTTTGCCGTTAGCACCCGATTGTCGGCGGAGGTCGAGGTTAGTCCTTGACTTGTTTCAGATCGGTCCTGCTCACTCGTATTAAGAACTACATGAACTCGGTGGAACGAGGTCGGCCCAGTTTGTTAACCATGGGCACCACTCTAAACGTGTCTATAGTCGTACATTATGCGCGAGGCGACGTCGTCCCAAAGGAAGCTCCCCATGAGAGCGATCCACAGCACAAACCTGCTACCGAATGGCCTTCTCATGGTACTATTGAGTTCAAGAATGTTTCGATGGCGTACCGACCAGGACTGCCCAACGTCCTTCACGAGATCTCACTCAATGTCAAGGCCGGCGAGAAAGTCGGAGTCGTTGGACGTACAGGAGCTGGGAAATCGTCTCTGACTCTCTGTCTGCTGCGCATAGTGGAGTATTCAGGACAGATACTGGTCGATGAGTGAGTTGTGGGTTCTTGGCAACTTTTCGGTGGCTAATCGGCATACAGGGTTGATATCGGCAAAATTGGTATGTTGAAAAATGCATTCTATTGCTCTTCTAACCTCGTTTGATTGAAGGGTTGACCGACTTGCGCGCCAATATAGCGATTATTCCTCAGGAGGCATGTCACGTGATCGCGATTAGCATAACCAACTAACGATTCTGTTTGTAGCCAACTCTCTTCAGCGGTCTGTCGAGCCGCCCCCAGCGGAATTTGCATCTGATTTCTCTCACTAGGTACTGTTCGCACTGCCCTGGATCCGTTCTCCAAATACGACGACACTCGCTTGTGGGAGGCCTTGAAGCGTGCATACCTCGTCGAAACACGACCATCTACACCCACAGATCCTGACCCAACGGCAGTGGAAGCCCGGCACAACATTACGCTGGACACTATTATCGAGACCGAAGGCGCCAACCTGAGTGTAGGCGAGCGCAGCCTCCTCAGTCTGGCTCGTGCCTTGGTGAAGGATTCGCGTGTGGTCATCTTGGATGAAGCGACGTAAGTTTATTTCACCTTACTGACGCATATCGTTGCTGACCGGTCGATTAGTGCGTCCGTCGACCTTCAAACAGACGATAAAATTCAGCGCACGATTCAGACGCAGTTCGGCGATCGTACACTGATATGTATTGCCCGTATGTCGCCTTTCTTCATCTATGCTTTGTCTCATTCGTTCAAGATCGTCTGCGTACAATCATCTCCTACGACCGCATCCTGGGTGAGCAGTATCATTTTCTACCGAACTGGCTAACCACATGCAGTCTTGGACGCTGGTACCATCGCTGTACGTCTCCTCCTTGGTGTTCGGTACCGGTTGCTGATGCACCTCCAGGAATTCGACACCCCCGTGAGCTTGTTCAGTCGGGAAGACAGTTTATTCCGCACGTTATGCGACAAAAGCAACATTTCGCTTGCCGATATAGAGAAGGCGGCGATCAGAGCGGAGGAACTTTAGACCTGGGCAGTCGTATAGATGTATAGTCATGTGGTATTAAGTATACTTGTCACGGCATTGGAGTTTCCGTGGTTTAGCTCCTGACTACGAGCTGTTTTCCAGCAATATTTTCTTGTGAGGGCAGTAGGAGCTTGGGGCTGCAAAGAAGAAGGCGGTGTGATGTGGACACGGTACCGGTAACAATGTCACTCCTTCTACTCCTGCTCTCCCTACACAACCCGCGGCTGCTAAGACAGTCTTTACACCTTTTCCCATCACCGCATGTCGTCCTACGCGCCGTACTCGTCCAACAGTGCGCGTTACCAACAAGCGGAGTATTTCCAGGCGTCCGAACTCGAAAACAAAATCGCCTCTACAAACGCCATCGAATTTATCGATTATTATTTTCCTCTGGATCCCACCATCGGCTCTCCACCGCAAGTAGACCATCGCACTCTGTCTCGTCTTTCCCAAAATGCAGAACTCTTCATCGAGCTAGTAAAAACCCATTCCGCCGACCACAGTTCATCTGCGCGCGGAAGGGATACCAGGGGCCAAGTCATAACCTGCCTGAATGCAATCCAGACGTCCCAGCTGCGGACACACAGTTTCGCCGTTCTGATTATCGGCAACCGCTGCCGTCTGCTTTGCTTAACGAGGAGTGCGATGGTGGTTACAACACGCTTTGATTATACCAATACGCCCTTCCTCATGCTATTCCTCTGGCGTCTCTCCCAAGCTCCCCCTGATGTGCAAGGCCTGGGCACCTTTCAACAGGTTAACGCTGGAGGTGCACATGATGCGCTCCCAGCGCGGAAACTCATTGACGCCATCGGGAAACCGCTCCGGAGCGTCCCCATCGCCGACGACTCTTTGTATGTCTCACACTCCTTTACGCGTGTCCGGCGTGGTGCACGCTGTTTCCCTGCGGTCGAGCCCCAAATTCATCGGACTTGTCTTCTAAAAGATACTTGGCGAGTCTTGGATTACCATAGTGAGCGAGAGATTTATGCGTGGTCGGAAGACATGGATTGCGGTGAAGACGACGTTCCGCTCTCCTGGAGCGCATTGAACGCGCAAGCGGCAAGACAGCACCAGCACTATCGTCTAGTACTCAACGCTGTTGGACGGCCATTGGTGGAATTCGGATCTACGTACGAGCTGGTGAAGTGTGTGCTCGACGCCGTTCAAGGTAAGCCCCCTCTCTCGTACTGATATTCTGTTCCCTCAAGTCTACAAGCGCACTCCGACGCCTGGACCAAAGCTGGTGTCGAGCACCGAGATGTTTCCGTCGGTAACATAATAATCATCGTTCTAAATGGGATCGCAAGGGGGTTATTAATTGACTGGGAACTGTCTCGATATGAAAGTGATGAGCACGCCAGGGCATATGAGCGCACAGTGCGTGTCTCTCTCTCTCTCTCTCTCTCTCGGTTAAAACTGAGCCACTACTGACTTATCTCGACAGGGCACCCGGCAGTTCATGTCTGCACGACTCTCCGCGACGACCGAGCAGCAAGCCCGCGAGTTGGCAGACGACCTCGAGTCTTTCCTCCTCGTATTGCTTTGGGTAGCAATCTCATACGCTCCCGGCACTATGGATGCGAAAGTGCGATTCGGCCAGCTTGGACTCTTTGACGATCCCACTGCAGCTGGGAAACGGCTTCTAATGAGCAGTGGAGACGTTTCGGTCGAGTTTTGGAAGCTCAGCTCACCCCACTTCGACCAACTTCTACGAGATCTTATCAATGGATTCACGAACAGATATCGTACGCGTGGCCGTCTAAATCCTGGCCCACCTCTCTCGACAGATCATCTCAAGAGCCACGACTGGATGTTGGAGATGGTGCGGAAAGCTTTGGAGGATGCAACATGGCGGGCACTCAAAGATACTGCACAGGCGCAGCCAGTAATGAGGCGAGAGGTTCTGGGGCTTCGAGCGCAAATCTGAGATCCCGGAATATACGTCTGTGCTCGAGGCAAGGCGTGCACAGGCGCATGCAGAGTATCGCAGGTCTCAGGTAGACGATGTTGCCCCGTAGACTTGACCTGTTTTTCCTACTCTTGAGAGAATTTGTGGTCTCCTCCGGATCCGCGTATTTCCGCTCTAATAGTAATTCGCCCCTTACACTTCCGTTAGCGTTGGCGGTGTCCACAGCCGCGCTGTCATGGACCGCCACACGCAAGCCACACGCGATGCGGCTCCGCATATAGATGCTGTCGTAGCTTTTCAGAGTGTTGGTTATTACATGAAATCGTGTATCGAGTTAGTACAACGTAAGTAGAGAATAGCATGAGGTTTTATTGTACAATGGTCAGCTCGAGATCTCGATAACCATTCAATCGACCCACTCCGGCTCAACCACGAATTGCGCCCGATGTTTATAAAATCTGCCTTTGTGGTCTTGCGCCGCGACTCTTTGTGCTACCGTTCGGTGAACTTTTAAGTTCACCACCGGTTCTGGCGGTGTTTTCTCGTCGTCCGGTTGCGTTGCTGGGAGACGCTTAGGAACCTGCTGGTGTGGAATTTTCCTAGCTCGACCCAAATTCCAGCTTTGCACAGATCAGAACTAAACATCAAGCGCCATGCCAAAACAAAGGCTCACCGAAACGTGGTATCCCAGGTATCATCGAGATTTTGGGTCCGGAAGGAGAAGGGGAGTACCTCCAAAATCCACCACACAGGACTAAGCTTCAGTTGATCATATATCGGCGACAACGCATCCTTCAGATCTTCTTCCTCTTCCATGCCTTGATACACATGGGTTGGCGCGCGGGTCCCTGAGTCAGGTGAGAGCGCAAGCTCTGCGTCCTCCATCGAGCAGCTAACGGCCGGGGTCGTCGTCTTTTTCTTTCCGAATACCCGCTGCAGCCACGTCTTTCTCGGAGGCCGCCTGGCGATTCGCATGTCTGGGTCTGTCGGTTGCACGGCTATCGGTGCGGGGCGCTTGAGGACGCGCGGATAGAGTGTTGAGGGATCCAAGCCGAGTTCGACGAGACGTTGGGCGTCGAAGATTATGCCAGTCTCTGCCTTGAAGCACTCGCGGATCATCCAGCGGAGAGGAATTTTTGCAAGACTATTGCGTGTATTGTTAGGAACGGAGCCACCGCCAACATCTACGAGAATCAAGTAAGCTTAGCGTTCTGTGAGAATAATGGCACACTTACCGCAGTGACAGCCCGCAAACCATACTTCCACCACGTCCGTTTTCTTTCTCTTCAGATGATGTTCTGTCTTGAGATGATGATGGACGAACGCGCTCTCAAACTTGGCCTGCTCCTCATCCTCGTCAAACTCCTTCTCTGACTCCCTCATATGGAAACTCGGCAGCGGAAACGTATATCCCCGCACTTGGTGCGACCTCATTTCCATCCTCGGTGTTTGCGGGAGCGGGCGATTGGGCGTTCCAAGTGCCTTCTCATCCTTGTTCGGCCAATTCCACAAGTTCGCTTGGAACTTTGAGCGACGTTCGTCGAGAGAGATGGCATGCCGGAACGTGCGCACGATGGTGTTGGAGGTGGTGAAGGGCAGTCGGCAGGGGAAGAACCCCACAGAGTCGACGGTGTCGAAGCACCCTACGAAATCCAAATGCACGTCGTTGGAGAAGGCCTTTTTGAAAGCGTTTGATTGGGCCCAGCCAGTCCAATCTGCACGCGTGTACATCTTGTATGCGAATGGGACTACATCGCATGAGCACGAGACACTGGGCGACAGACGGAATGTTTGTAAACACCTTGTTGATGATTGTCCATGGGTAGGAGACCGACTTTGTGGATCATCCCCGCAAGACTGAGTTACGGTCAGGACAAAAATAGCAAGAAACTTAAAAGCTTACCTTCGCGCAGTGTAGGCCCCTCGCGAGAAGCCAAAGATGGAGATACGGTCGCCAGGAGTGTCTGTCAAAAGCAATTGAGCGTTGGACGTGCGAAGAGGCGCTTAAACCGACAGTTTTGCATGAGGAACTCGTAACCCGCTCCAAAAGATCAGAAATTAGTCCAGATAGACGCCAAGATGTCGTTAAACATACACATGACATGGGATTTGAGGTTACGAGCGATGGCAGTGTCGAGCATCTGAAGACGGGGTGAATGAGCGTACGTCGGAGCGGTTCAAATTAGCGGCGACATACGAGAGAAAGTTTCGTCCCCACTGGTGTCGCCGACTTGGTGGACGTGTATGTGCCAATTCCGCTCTGCAAAAGTCAGTCCGGGCCGCATATAGCTTCGCAAGAGGCTCACCTGATAGTATACCATTTGCTTGGTCTTGTCGTCCCTTTTTAACGCAGAGAAGAACTGGACGATGTTGGAGTTGTCCGCGTCAAACTGGTCCCCAGTCCCGTCGAAGCAAAGAATTAGATTTCGGTGTTCGATGTGAGGGGGTACATAGGCAGTGGGCGGCGGGGGGAGGATATCGCGTTGGTCGACGAGGATGGTGTTTTCACGAGAGAACACGGTCGAGGTGGGCTCTGGGCTTTCAACAAAGA
The DNA here is from genome assembly GCA_029282125.1 of Mycena amicta. Lineage (NCBI taxonomy): Eukaryota > Fungi > Basidiomycota > Agaricomycetes > Agaricales > Mycenaceae > Mycena > Mycena amicta. The sequence goes on from JARIHP010000024.1 coordinate 687,107, forward strand.
CTTTTGTTTTAATGCTGAGCGGCGCGGGGCGGTTGTCGACGAAGGTAATTTCCTGTGCGTGGCCATGGAGAGAGGAAGACGCGTCCGACTCGGACATGGTTGTAGATGCGACGTTTTCGCTCGGCTAGCGGCATCTTATATAGGCTGTCTGGGTTATGAGATGACCTAAAACGAAACAAGGCACTCCGCGTCTGTCAAGACTCAAGACGCCCGCGAAGCTCGGCGGAATCTCGTTCCGTGATATCGCAATCTCTTGCGCGCCTCGAGAATATTATTGGCTGGAAAAATCGCGTGGAGCATTCGGTGCCATGTTTCACAGTAGCAGCAGGCAGTGCGAAAAGTCTGTTAAACTTCAAGTACACACAAAAACAAGAACGCGGTGTTGAGGGATGTCCCGTGAGCGGCCCATCGTTTAGCCCAGTATAAGTATAGCAAAGATTTTCGTTCAAACCTGCGACACTCTTGACGAAAATAAATGTATCCCAGTGGCATCGGAGTTTTTCGCCGCATCGTAGACAGTGTTGTCCTCCCGGTTGCTGGGGTCAACGACAAAGCTGACTCACTTACACCTCTGTGAATTAGCTCTGAAAGTGTTCAAATCGCAACAGTGAATGGCAGCGACCTCGAAAGCGGCTCGACGACGATAGAGAGCTGGTCACACATGACACGTGACTTTGTGACACTCTCGCCTTGTTTGCCCACCTGTATGCTCCATCCGCCAACCCGCGGCATGCACTCGAATGACTTTGGTGGTCGGCGCGGAGGTCGCAACAAACATTGGACCGCTCCTGGCCACGAACACTCATCGCGCTCTCCAATCGACACGGAAAGATGGGACCGGGGTCGTGGCAGGGGAAGAGGCCGGGCGAATGGCAGCTCAAGGGGTTCGACGCGCCCAAATACCCCGCCAGCACCCCCAGAGCTGGTTCTCCAACAAGACGATCCCGTTCTCGAAACATCGGAAGAGCGGGACAAATTCTACCAAGAGGTGCGTCCTCTCAATACGCTCTTTTTGGCGTTGCTTGTTTTGTGGCCAGGCTCGGTGGCAAGGCGCGACGACGTGGCGTACCCGACATTGATTCTCTTCCGTTTAGTTGGTCAAGCAGCGCGAAATAGAGCGCAAAACAGCCATTGCCGAAGGCAAGATGGACGACCCGCTCGTTCCCAAGCGTCTCGAGGACGCCATCTCCATTGTCGGTACATGCATGGATATGTGTCCACGCTTCGAGCGATATCGTCGTGAGAGGGAAAACAATCTTTTCGAGTGGGAAACGGTGCGCTTCAGTCCTCTACGCAAGCTTGGTTCTTGACACGTTCTAGATTCCTGGAACGAAACGCGTTGACCACAAGCGGGCAGTCAAGATGTATGAGCGGGCCGCAGGAGACAAAACTATCCCTTCGGATTTACGCCCACCCCTCGTTCTCAAGGTACTCTGCCGACCTGCTTGCGCTCCCTCGTTCTCACCCAATCCAGAAAACCCTCGACTACCTTTTCCATGATCTCATTCCCCGCGGTGGCTTCTCCCCAACGTTCAACTTCATCCGCGACCGCTCACGAGCAGTCCGAAACGATTTTACGATGCAACACAACACCGACCCTCTGGCAATGGAGTGTCACGAGCGCTGCGCGCGCTTCCACATATTGGCACTATACCTGGAGCGGGACCGCGAAGGATTTTCTATAGCACTGGAGGAACAACAACTAATGAACAGTGCGTGCCTCCGCTCCTCTGATTTGTCGCGCGCCAACCTCGTTCAGCCCTTCAATCACTGAAAGAGTTCTACAATGACCAGCGCGAGACGTACGAGTCGCCCGCCGAACTCGAAATGCGCATATATCACAGACTCATCCATATCCGCGACCAAGTCGAGCGTCCCGAGCCCGCTCCGCTCTCGCATCATGTCGCGGAACACCCAATATACAAGCTCACTACTGCCTTCCGAGCTCATGTCCAGAAAAAGAGCCAGCCTATAACCAAGGTCTCCCGACTCGTCGTCGACGCTGAGGCCATGCGCATCTTTGGTGACCTTGCTGGAGAGATGATGGCGCTTGGCCGTGGCGGTAAAGGGATGGTATTTCTTGTCGCCTGTCTTCTGGAGCGACTGTTTGGGAAGGGCACGGTGGAAGGAATGGACGATATTCGGGACGGTGCTAGCTGGGGCGACATTATTGACGGCATTGCTGGCGAAGGAGATGAGCAAGTCGAGGCCCATGTGGAAGAGGTGGACGATCAAGAGGACTTGGATTTAACGGACCCAGAGGACGTGGAGATCACTGGCGATGAAGATCAGCATATGCAGTCCCCTGCAATATCCGCTCCTCAACCCTCGGGATGGTTGGCTCAAGCTTCGGTTTTTGGACCGTCTACGAATGGAACAAATTCCGCCCCGCCAGCCAACGCATTCTCCAACCTTGGTGCTGCAAAGAGTGTCTTTGCGCAGACGTCTGCCTTTGGACCCGCCCGAAAGTCTGTGTTTGCAAACACCGGTTCCAACCCATTCGCTGCCGCTCTACCCGCGGCGCCGGTCAATGGAACATCATCCCCATTTCTCAACACAACCGATTCCTCGCAGCCTAGTCAGACAGCGTCGTCGTCTTTGACTCCTGCTTTCCCATTCGCCGTCCCTCCTCGAGTACAAAACAATCCCTTGATCCCCTCCAACTCACCCTCACCATTGTCTCTCGCCTCGACGTCGGCATTACCTCTGACTGCGCCAGAGCCCCCACTAAACAACATCTTCGCACCCACTCCAACTCCTGCGGCGCTCTCTGGCTTCGCTACTGACAAGGGCAAAGGCAGGGCTATGGACCCTCCTACTATCTTCGCCCCAACACCATCAACCACTCTCAACCCCAAGGCAGATGAGTTCACACCTTCTGGCTTGCGTCCTTCGTTCGCTGCCGCAGCGCCATCTCAACCGCCAACACAATCCACACCGACTACCACGAGGCCGATATTTGGTGTAACGCCAATACCGTTATTTAACGGTTTCCCGACGTCTGCATTGACCCCAGGATCATCCCCTTTATCAGTGCCCTTCAACACACCGCCCGGAACAGCTGCAAAGCCCTCCCAAAAGAACACCCCGCCGCTCGCAAAGATCGATACATCTCCGCCAGTGACGCTTGTTCCGGCGGCCGGCCCGTCCAGTCCGGTTACTCCGATCATTCCGCCTCCGCTTAATAAAGTCCAGCCGATATCCCTACCGTCGACACCGACCGCGGCGCCGCTGCAGCCGTCCTCGTCGTTCCTCGGAGAGCTGTTTCCGCTGAACCCGCGACCGACCAAAGCGCCTAACCCTCTTCGCGGGTTCTTGAAGGACACATTACAGACCTCGAATCTAGGTCTGGGTGGGGGCGGGAGCGGCACACTGAGCCCGTTGGTGATTGCCAGCCCATCAATTCCGTCGAGGAGTAGCTTCTCACCGGCGAAACGACCGAGGGTAAACGAGCAGGAGTCCCCGTCGCGTTTGAATGGCGACATCAAGGGCAAAGGGAAAGAGCGCGCGGAAGAGAATGCCGGCGCTGACATGAAGACCAAGGCGCTGGCGTTCGAGCGGCGTGGGTTGGGTGTGCGGGAGCCTTTTGCACTGTGGCAGAAGCGGACGACTGACCGCGCAGAGTGGGCGGAGGCGGTGAAGCGGAGTGAGCGATATTCGGAGAAGGTGAGGAAGCAGAGGGAGATGGGCAACGGATCAGCGAAGCGAGGCAGTCCGAATGGGAAGCACACGCTTAGGGAGAGTGGCGGGAAGAGGTTGAAGATGGATGAAGATGGTGATGAAACGGACGTGTTTTCTGCGTCGGCGTCTTCGTTGAATTCGTCGAAGAAGAGAAGACCAGTACCTCGAAGGCACAAGTACGAAAATCCACGAACGGACGAAGATTTGGCCAAGCGGTTCGAGGAGGTGGTTCATTTTTCATTTCCTTGCTTCCATTCTCAACAACCTCGACAGAACAAGGAAGAACACGCCCGCCGATGGGCAGCAGGCTCATTTTTGCAAATCGTGCGCACCCTGGTCAAATCACGGTGTCGAACAGCACGATCGGCGTCAGCGGCTTTCTGGCGGTTATGGCTATCACTCAATCCCGAGAGTGACGCAACTGCAATCTGGCTCGAAACCAAATTCGACGTGCAAAGTTCGAGTGGAGGACAGTGGGAGACGGAGACGGTCTTCTCGATACCTGCAGTCGTCAATGCGCCGGTTGAGGAGCAATATCCTGGTCTGATTGTGTTTGAGTGCACACCGTTGGAGGGTGTAGACGATGATATCGAACGGTTTGTGAATCTTTTTACTTAGAGATTTGTTCTCAACCGTACTTTCAGAAAGTATCGGGTCCTGGGCGATTGCTCCAGATTACGGGATATCATCGACTCGCTTCCCGACAAGCGCCACTTCATTCCCTCACTGCTTCTTTTCGTTTGGTCGGCAGAAGGTTCAGCGCCCTCTCCACTTGCGAGCGACTTGCAGAACATGGTGAGCTTTCATTTCAACTTGGTTTCTCTCTATCTCACCCGATTGAGATCGAGAAATACGTCTCGGAATCCGTAATAGCCAATTTCAGCGTCTTTCCTGTGACTGCTACAACCACGGATCTCGATGGAAAATTCCAGCACGCACTTAATGTGCTAGAGATCGACGTTGTTGGGCGGCTGGTCCAGTCACTCACTTTGAAAGGTTGGGGAAAACAAAGAACTGCAAGTGGTATACTGATGCTTGTCATAGACGTCTTCAAACTATTCGACCCTGCGTTCAACTCCTTTGTCGCGGATTGGTTAGAAATTTGTTCAAGCAATGGACGTTGTGAGTGTCTCTGGCTTTTGCATTGGCATCTTTGCTTAAAACAGACAGTCGACTGGTCTTTTTATTGCCGTTTGCTTGACGCGATTGTTTCTCTGCTCAACAAGACCGCTTTCCTTGCCCTCGGCTTGATCGGTGCGGTGGAGGAAGAAAACATATTACCGACACTGCGGCTAGACTGGAGTGGGATGCGCGACAGCGAGTGAGTGTTCTTGGTGTTGGTTTCAACTTTGGACCTAATCCAGCTCCCAGGTCCGTCTTCGAGTCCGTTTCGACATGGCTTTCTAGCCCACGACTGGATCGTCTTGCCGCGAACATCATTGCGACTGATGTACAATCGCATCGTGACATGGGACGAGGTAAGGTCGCTCTCTTCGGACTTGGAGCGAAGACTGACCCCAGTTTCAGAGTTTCCTTCGTCTGCATTCATCGATCATCTTCGGGGGCTTGCCTTGTTCCATGCAGAAAGCCGGACGACACCTCAAGGCCGAGCCTTCTTCGTGTCCATGAAGGATATTCCGCCGACTTTGGCCAAGCACACGGAGGCCCTCGAATTGCAGAGGACAGCTCTGATCCAAGCCCAACGAATCAACATGCGGCGCTCGCCCAGGCGAAGAAGTCGTAGTCTTTCGGCCGAGACTGATTTCTCGAGGTATGTTTCGCCAACCTTTGACTTTGGCTCTGGACTGAGATATAATGAATAGCCCGTCGGTGTTCAAACGACAGCGTCTCTCCTCCGGCGTTGGGTCGTCAAGTCAAGTCACACCGTCGTCCAGCCCGCCGCAAGGTAATGGGCGAAATACACCCTCACCGACTGCGAGTATCGTGTCATTGTCGTCGACTGCTCCCGTGGTTACAGTGTCGATGCTTCGCGCTCTCACAAAAGACATGAAGAGTAAATATGGGAAGAAGGGACGATGAATTCTATGTACTTGCTGTTAGTTGTCGAATTGTTTTCTGGTGTCGTGATTTGTCACCGCATGTGACCACTTTCCACTTTTTTGCAGTCGCGCACACGCCATGTTCTCCGCCCGCTGCTTCCGCCGCACCGTCCTTTCCCATTCTCCGACCCCGACCCCTACTTCCTCCCGTCCTTCTCCAGGTATTTCGTGGTGTCAGTCTGTCTATTCATTGTATCATGTCAATTTTGTAGCCCGACGCCATTACTCCTACGCCGCACTCAAAACGCGTCCACAGCCCGACCGGGACTACGCCAGACGCCAGGATCTGTCTCTGACCCCGTCAAGATCCACTGGTCATGACCCCGACGTGCGATTACAACACGAACAACCTAGAGGACTTTCACGGGAGAAAAAGCCGGACCGACGACGGCCGAACTACAACGATGAGGGGCCTTCGAGGACAGGCGTCGCTCGGAGGGAAACCAGTGGGAGGATTCTAGTAGACTTGGAGGAGGAAGGGGTACAACGAGACGGCCCGTCTCGACCTGGCAAGCCGGACCAGATCTTTTCTGAGCATCTGAATGGTCTCTTTTCGCCCTTAAAATTTCCCCCGGAGCTCTCTGCGCGTATCTTGACACACGCGAGTCATCCGGCTGCATTCCATGGACACAATGCTCAGTTCGCGTTCATCGGTCAGTCCCGCCTGCTATTCTCTAGGATAAAACTCATCCCAGCTTCTGTTACAGGCCGACGCGTACTAGAATCCTACCTCCTCCTTCTAATCACATCCTCCCCGCACCTAAAACCGACCCACGACTTGCAAGAGATCGTATCGCGTGTCCTCAACACCTACGTTCTAGGTGAACATATTGGCTCTAAATGGGGTCTGGGCCGCGTAATGCGATGGACGCCAACAATTCCTGCGTCGCTATTGACGCCGGAGGCGCGCCAAGACAAGCCGAAGCTGCTCAAAGACGTCGGACTATACAAGGTGCAGGGCGACGCCGTCACCGCCGTCCTGGGAGGGATCTTCCAACAGTTTGTGAGTCTCCAGTGCATTTGATCTGTTTAGTTGCTCACAATGACACAGGGTGCATCTGTAGCGCATCGTGTGTTCCATACGCGCATGCTTCCACGACTGCTCCTCACTCAAGGAGGCTTGCCGACGTGTTTTCACCCAGACGCAAACGCTGTTTGCGCACGACTTGGCGGAGCGAACGGGACTTTGGTTTTGGATTCGGAAGAGCAGCCTTCATCTAAGCGCGAGCTGGTATCTGAGACTAGACAGACGTTGTAGCACTAATCATCGAATTAATGACCATGGAACAAACATAGAGCCCTGGCGCGTCGGTCGAAAATGGAGTGTTCTCACTTTGTGTTTTCCTATCAAAAATGGAAGAACATGACGTTTGCTTTGTCACGCACTCCTAACTTCGTTATTACTGTCTTCCACAAACCTCGAGAGGACACCCGCCGCATTCACCAAGAGCAGCGCAAGCCCTTCAATGGCCGCCGGCCCTCTTCTCGCGCCATCCGCGGCCCCTGAGCTCGACGGCATCCCCGACCGCGCACACCGTGATGACCAGTACTACAGCCAACAAGTTGACAGGGCCGTTGGCCTCGTCACGGTTACGTTCTGTGTCCTCCTGTTTATCGTGATGTCGACACGTCCCTATGGCTCGGAGTACACAAACAACATCTTCGCCGCCCTCGCCAAAGTCGTCCTGGTGGCCATTGTCGCATATCTTCCGGGCTATGGTTCTCTGAAGCTTCGACGTGAGCTATCGGATATCTGCCAATGGGTCTGTTTCATTACCTGCGTGGCGATAACGATATGTATGTTCTTCCTTCACTAGTCTCACTCCATCCTCATTCGATTTCAGTCATCTGCAAAAGTGATATGGGGCTTCTCGGAATGGGTTTCGGCATATACTTCGACTATACCGTCTGCTGGGTCGCCATGGCCTGGAGGAGAGTGAACTTGCCAGAAAGACAAGTTGCGGGCAGTACGCATGAAAATGACTTCGCTACTTCATGAATCTCGTAGCTATCTATCGCACTGGACATAATACTACTGTAGTATCGCCCTCATCAGCAAAAAGTGGGAATCATTGCAAGCGCAGATGAAAGTCGACATCGCTGATGGGCTTTGCAAGCGCTTGTACATCTCAAAAGTGTTTGTAACTGCTCAAGCACGCTGACAGCAGGTTTGCAAGGACACTATCTGCCTTTCACAAGGTTTACAAGGAGTTTATATGTGATTATAAGGTCGCCTCCTGCCTTTCAGACGTGCGTGCGTCGACGCGCGCTGACTCGGAGCGGTGGCCCATTCACCAATCCTCTGTGGATCTCCGCCGATTAGCCGCTCGAAGGCAGTAAGTCGTGCAATTGCTCCGAATACTACACTCTCTGAGTCTCTCCGGACATCCTCCTGTGGCCGTGGGGCGACGAGAACTCGTCGCATGGACCATCAGATTAGCAGGCAACGATCACCGGAGGTCCGTGCACGATGTTATGAAACGGTCACAAAATGATAGGGCCGCTCGCTCTTCTGACTCGAACCACCACCACACCCCAGCAAGTCGCTGCAAGCACGCAAGCCCTCCATCGCCGTCGTGGAGCGCCAGCCACGATATCTCAAGTGCCACATCTACTCCTTCAAGACTGAAGACTTCAAGACTCAAGCTTACTCAAGACTCAGGTTCCTCAAAGTCCTGCTCGGTCGCTGGGGCGACTGTAGCGACGTCGCCCTCAAGAGCCTCCAGTCCATACTGCCGCAACTCTAGCAAGACCATCGTCAATGCTCTCTGCGGCGCCAAGCTACGCGTCCCATCACCCGCACGGCACACACCTTCCGCATACCTTCCTTCCTGTTACCTATCTTAGTCCACGACGTACTTTCCCTTCCCTTCCCTCGCCTTCCCTTCACTTCCCTTCCCTCGCCTTCCCTATCTTCCCTTGCCCTCCCTCTCATCTTCTCACTCCTCCCCGTTGCCCTCTTTCCTTTCATCTGCACTGTCGAGGTGCGCCTGTGGTCCGAGATTACATTATGCTACACTGTATACTGGTTGTGTGAATGCATGCAAATATTTGCCTTCTCATTTGTGCAGGGAGCCGGGAATGGAAGCTGAATGGAATGTTGATCGTGAGGTTGTGGCTGCTCTACATGTACTTGCCAGGCATTACAAGCACTTGCAAGCATCAATCAGGATCGTCAACTTCATCAGCATTGCAACGACTTTATAAACTAAGAGCTCTTGTACAAGTGTAGTTGAAGAGTGGTAATGCATTTAGCACTTTACATGGATTATACCGAATTGTGGGGTTTATATACCCATACCATCGCATGCAATGAGTTCCACTTTTTCCTGATGCTAAAGGAATATTGGACATCGGGCCTCCCGAAAACATGCAAATAGGCTAGCAGAAACGACTGCAAAGCAAGGACGAGATGAATACTGTACTGAAGAAAACCGGAGCACACCCATCATCCTGTGAGCCTTGTACTTGGCTTCGAATGTGTCTTCGTCAGCATCCATCGTCGGATGCCTTTTCTTCGTCGTCCATGTCTTGATCGTTTAAGAGTCGTATGATGATGGTCGTTGGTAGACCCTCCCGCAGCACAGATGTGGCAGATCACCTCTTGCTGGCTCAGCAGACCTCAATATAGCAGCGCGAATAATCCTCCGCACCATGTGCTGGAGCGCAATGGACGAGACCCATTCCCAAGGAATGTAGGCGGGGATGATTTGGAGAAAGTCGAGAGGGAGCTGTATTTGGAGAGTTCAGAGCCTGGGAGCTCGAGGAGAACCGTGGTTTCGTCGATAACGTCCGCGAGCGTGGGGAGGAGATCTTTGGCGACAACAAAGAGCGGGCCGGGAGCCGTAATATACTGGTCGGTACTAGGTATCTTGCCTGAATTAAAGGTCCGCTCGTTTTGATCTATCCTCGTATACTCATTCTCAATCTATCTTGACGATGAGGAGGTGTTGCGTTGTCTTCACGGCGTTGGGCCGTCTTGAAGGCAAGCCACAGCTGTTAGGAGTCTACTCCGCCCATCAGTCGTCCGAGCTCCCCATGCCGGCCTTCCTTTTGCCCAAAGCATCCTGTCCAGACGCCTGGTTTGCACTCAGTGAACGGCGCCTCGCACAAGTCGCGAGCGCATCGGAGCATATTGACACCTGCGATAGACGAGGTCACTGCAGAGGTGGATGGAATGCCGGACGCACGGAGAGGTGGCGAGTGTTGGAGTTGTAGGCATAGTCCCAGAAAGAAGCACAACATAGGCGCTATCCTGGATCCAGCTCGTACCGGGTATGCGCCGAGAAATGACTGCGATGTGGTGGACCTGTCGGGCAACGCGTCTCGGGCTTGTAGTCGCTCTGCAGTGGCAGCTGGTTGCGGCTACTCGTGCAGCAGTTCACAGAGTCAGCGAAGAGATGCAGCTCTAGAGAATCACAGGTCCGAAGAACGCGATAGAAGGAGGATTCGGCGATGATGTTCCTTTCGGAAACGGTCAGAATTTATCAAGACAGTGATCTTTCGGGCGTCGAATTGCAGGCAAAGGCTCTTGAGCGCTTGAGCGCTTGATGACAGCGCTCATTCCCGGCTGTGATTCTGACCGAGTGAATTGGATTGTTCCTGGAATAGCAAGCATATATAGCTCTAAAACTTGACTTTGCATTAAACTTGGCTTATTGACAGTGCAGCGTTGGACCTTGATGAACAACTGCATGCGAAGCCACTTGCACCTTGAGGCCACCACGAGATGGAAAGCGGTGGCAAGACGTTCGGTCACGTTGGTCACGCATAGAGGTCGCCGTCTTCCCATTGTCTCAGTCACCCCGAACGCACCGAATGGCACTAGAACCCCAATTCTCCGACCTGTCAGGCTACACGGAAGCGCTGTAATTGCTGCGCCATCTGGCTGTGGCTCACTTGCTCTGGGACTGAGGCTGGGAACGCCGTGGACCTCCTGCGTCGGCAATCCGGACCTACAACAAGGTGGGCAGGTTGCGCAACCCAAGGCCGCGGTACTATTTTCAGTGGCGGACCTGTCACTGAGATAGGTGAACGAAGAATACAAGTTGATTGTTGCGCCACGGCGCGGCAGCCGGGCTGGATGGACTCTATTTCACATCTGATATCAGCGTTCGTCGGCTGGGACACGAACGACCGCAACGAGACGACCCTCAGAGGCTCTCCGCAATTTCGAGCTCCAACGACGGTCACCGACCTCCGCCTCGGAGATGCCGCCAAACGCCAAACATGTTAATTTACGGCGTCCTTCATTTTGTCAATAAATTTGTCGCTTGCGGCTACGCGGTCCTTGTGCTTCGCGGGAAAAAGATGGAAGGAGACTCACTTACGAGACGGCATCACCTAGCCTGTCTGGGGCACGTTCTGTTGTTATATTTCGTGCATGCTGCGTTAATTGACCTCGCTTCACTTTCTCGAATACCCTCCCATGACGCGCGAAAAAAATCTCCAATTTGTGCGCTCTGTTCGTAGCTATGAGCCGTGCAATGGACTGACGCTCCGATAGATTGTCGCGGGGGCCTCTGCTGCCGGTACGTCGAGCTATCCGGAAGCAAATAAACACCCACGCAACCCCTCTCAGGACTCACCGCCGCCATCGCGCTCAAAGTTGCTGGCCATGATGTGCTTGTATTAGAAAAGGAGGCGCAGTTGGGTGGTCCGGACACGGTCCGTGCTGTTTCTCTTCTCCCGTCCCACGTAAAAAAGGTCTGATATCGATGTCTAGATGCCCAGCGCGGGCATCAGGTTCGCCGTTCCGCTCACCCTCTTGCAAAACATAGCACTGACGGAGTTCAGACTGCCACCCAACGGATGCAAAATTTTGTTTGATTGGGGTCTAGAGGATGCTATACGGGCGCATTCGGTGGTGGGTGAGGGGTTCACAGCGTGGAAATGTAAGGGGTTCTTTTGCAGCTGTATTTGTGCTGACGTGGGTAGACGAGGGAGTCGATGGCGGACGCGACTTCCTGGGCACGCACCGATGGGACCCAGAGCTGCTGAGCGATGCTAGGGGAGATTTTCTGCAGCTGCGCGTCCGTCCTTGCTGTTTTGTTCGTCTATCCGTGGCTAATATAACGTCTGGTAGCATAAAGACCTCCTGCAGATTCTCCACGACGCCGCCCTCTGTGCTCATACCCGCAAAGCCGCAACCGGCAACTCACCCGTGGTCATCCGCTTCAACGCCGAGATTGTCCACTCGGATTTCTCCTCCAACTTATCCCAACCTTCTGTAACCCTCAGCTCAGGCGAAGTTCTGCGCGCCAATGTCATCATCGGCGCCGATGGTGCCCGAGGATATTTCCGTCGGCAGCTGCTGGCAGAGGAGGACGAGGATACCGACGCGGATGTTCCTCGGGGTCTCGCCGTCTACACGTGCGTGCTCGGCATTCCGCGTCTCCCATGTCCAGTTAACACCTCCCTAGGGCGACTATACCCAAGGCCCGCGCACTCACGGACCCGTCAGTAGCAAAGTTGTATGAGTACCCGCAGGTGCGTGTGGTCATGGAATGATTTACTTGTAGAAACCAACCGAGCTCCAGAGCAGAATGGTAACATTCTGGGTGGGTCCCAATCGTGGGGCCCAAGTTCTCATCGCGGGACAGTCTCAAGACCTCACTTTCTGGGTCTATACCCCCGACAGCGACCAGGACGGGTCGTGGACGCAGCCCGCCGAGCGGAGACTCACCGACGTCCTGGGGAAATGCGATCCATTGTGCGTGCTTTGTGGCCCTGGTGCCCTTCGTTCTGACCTGTTGTAGAATCGCGCGGCTGGCCCAGCTCTCCGGTCCAGCAACATGTGTTCAGATCAAGAACAGCTACGACCTAGACTCGTGGGTGTCTCAAAGCGGAAACGTCGTTGTCCTCGGCGAGGCTGCGCATCCATACCCTGTATGCCCTAGCTCAAATCGATTCTCTTGTTCACTCAGCTGACCATCCCTAGACCATATCGTTGCACACTTACTCGATTGCGATTGAGGACGGAGCCTTCATTGGCAAGATATTCTCTCATACGCGCAATCCCAGCCGGATAACTGAATTCCTGAATGCCTTCGAGGAGACTCGGTGAGTTGCTGTCGCCTCAGCCGGCCGCCGGAGTTCCGGCGGCTCGCTAGCGCATAATTAAATGACCGCAACATTTTCTTATCATTTGCCCAGGAAACCGCGGTGCCTGCACATCTACCAATCAGAGAAGACCTACATCGACATCATGGCGCTTCCCGACTCTCCAATGCAGGAGGGTCGCGACGCCGCTATGCGGGCGAATGAGGCGGCGGGGAGGAACATCATGGACTCTGGGGACGCCGATTCGTTACAGACAATGTGGGACGACATGCGCATGGTGTGAGTCTTCGTCTTCCCTCCGTCCTGTCAACAATTTTTTCCTCCGTTTCGCGCGGCACTGTTTGCATACTTGTCATCTGTCCGTCGCTTGCTAACGAAATAATTCAAAGGTTCGGGTACGATCCCGCAGATGCAGCAGACGAGTGGTGGATCTCCTGGGGCCGTCTCAGGAGCTCTCCTACTGCCTCGGGGAACTCACGAACGAACGGTCTTCATCTCAACGGCTTCTCCTCAACGCATGTGGACAACGATTATTAAATTTACATATTCCGCTATATCTCTCGCGGGGCACCTCGCATATTTCACTGTACATACTCGGTTGCTGCGTCCAGCGCTGTTGTACAGTATGTACTGTAATACTTTAACAAGGTTCTCATCATGCATCATGGCCCCACAGAAGTACGGCGTGTAAGATAGATGCTGATAGATGAGACGGAGCTTTTCAAGCTGTATTGGCGAGCGACTGGTCGGGATGATGAATTGAGTTGAAACTATGCTAGCTCAAATAAGGACGACAAAAGTCGCGCGCAGTGACTTGAGCGTAGACTTGCAAAAGTGCAGAGTGCCTGATCTAGGCGCCGGCAAGATATCAGAATTGATGGGAACTTGCTTCTGCTCCAGAAGATTCGTCGGAAAAACGCTGCCGTTTGGACGATGATCATGTCGTAGTTGCCTCTCGTTCTGCTTTCCTCTTTTAACCCAGGTGGCTCTCCTTTTTCTTCTCTTCCTTCAAGGTTCCTCTTGAGCTCGAGCTTTTTTCTGCTCTGGATGACGCGGCGCTGGCAGCTGGATAATGGCAGGGTGAACGCGGTGGCCTATCATGCTCGTACTCTGTGGTTATTCACAGAGTCGGACTTTATGACCACCATGGTTCCTATCGTGCGGCACCATCCTCTCCTTCTACTCAGGATCTCTGACTTGAAGCACAGTCCCTGTTCGCGATGGTTGCGGCCCCATTGACCTCGCCATCAAATATTCCGCACCTCGTCTTCTGGCTATGGCTCCACCTCCTCGCGTTTAACACGTCAAACCAGACTGCCTCCCTCGAGGACGCGACCAACAAACCCGATCGGCCTATTCCTGCTGGGAGGATAGGCCTCCGCAACGCTACCATTCTGCGATGGACACTCATGCCATTATGTTGGCTACTCTCGCGCGCATACAGCCGGGAGACGATGTGGGCCAGCATGTCACTGTCAATGTTCACATGGATGTACAACGAGCTACATGGAAACGCCCGCTCGGTGTCAAGGTACGCGTTGAATGGCCTGGGGTTTGCGGCGTTCGAAGCGGGGACGACGTTCGTTGCGCGTGCGTGCCTGAATTGTCTATTTTCTCTTTGATTCATTGAAACTTTTTCCGTGCAGGCGACGACAAAACTCGGCTGGACAGCACCGGCTGGCTAGCAATATTCCTGAGTGGTTGCATCTTTGCAACAACAATATACGCTCAAGATTTTCGGGATGGTGAGCCTTCAGATTCTTTTCTGTTGCTTGTAGATTAAGCTACATAATTCTTAGTCGTGGGCGACAAACTCATCGACCGCGACACCATTCCCATCCGATTTGGCTTTCCGAGTCGCCCCGCGCTTCTGGCTGGCGTTCTCATATGGTCAATTGCGCTTTCCCTCATCTGGGACATCGATAGCTACACATCACTCTTATTCACCGCCCTCGGTATATTTGCCGGGTGTCGATTCGTCTGTCTGACGACGGTGGAGGAGGATCGAAAGTCGTATTTCTGGTATAATGTGAGTTGCCTGCTAGCTGTCAGACTAGATTGGGAAGATTTACCATTCAAAAGGTTTGGGTCACCGCAGCACACGTCCTCCCGGGATACTGGCGCGTCCGGTACACGTAGATCCGCGTGGAAAGAGCTTGTACGGGCCATACCCCGCTGTTAGGAGCCTGGATCTCATCCCAGGTCTACCTTCGCGTCTGTTTTGGGGCGTGTACAGGAACTTCTGTACGATAAAACACAATACTGTTGTATGTACGCTGCCATCTGCAATGTTGTAAATCGCCAAGATCGTGACCGTGTTTCTGGGGTGGCGGTGCTGACCGCCACTGCCGTTACGGTTCAACGTTCAACGTTCAACCTCCAGCAACACGAACAACGACAAGTAGATTCCACGCGAACCAGGCTTTCAGGGAAAATAGTTCTCCAAACTCGGTAGTCGGAGACATCGAAGCACGGGCCATGCAATAGTCACCGACGAAGCGCCCTACTAAAGGCGCCGAAGTCGCTCCACCATTATTGTCACGCCATCTACTCTTGACTTCACACCGTCATGTCCGTGCATTCCGTTGCGAAGTCCGGCTTCAATACCGCCAACGACCACTACGACAAAGCCCGTCCGTCGTATCAGGCTGATGCGCTCTCCTACATTCGCCGCGCCATCAAGGCCCCCGGCCTAATCAACGTCGCAGAGTAAGCTATGGAATACGCTCA
The DNA here is from genome assembly GCA_029282125.1 of Mycena amicta. Classification (NCBI taxonomy): domain Eukaryota; kingdom Fungi; phylum Basidiomycota; class Agaricomycetes; order Agaricales; family Mycenaceae; genus Mycena; species Mycena amicta. Next base: position 702,640 of record JARIHP010000024.1, read on the forward strand.
AATAGCGCTGAACAGTCCCCAGAATCGGTGCTGGGACTGGGCTATTCACCAAGGCCCTTGTCGTCCATCCAGGCGCGTCTTGGAATTGAACTGGGATGACAGTTTTATACTTCGAGATTAGATTGGAAAGCATCGTTCAAGGAACTCAAGGCCGTCGAGCCCAGCCCGGGCATGCGTGAAGTGTTCTCCAAGACCTTGTCAGACGAGCGTGTCTCGATTGCCCAGGGCACATTCGAGCAAACGGGGGTCCCCGATGGCTGGGCGGACGTGGTTGTTATTGCTCAGGTGTGTGCTTTTCGAGCCATTTCTCGCCGTTGTCTTGATGAATCAATCGAGGCATTTCATTGGTGTCCTGATTTCGACAAGTCTTCCATCGAACTCGGCCGTGTCCTGAAGCCAGGTGGCGTGCTCGCGCTAATTTGGAACCTGGAAGACAGGTGCGGTGTCCGTCCGTTGGATATCATCACGAACAGAATAATCTATTTCGTAGAGAAACTGCCAAGTGGGTTGCGCAAGTACGCGATTGCATTGAGCAATTCGAGCAAGGCACCCCTCAGTACCGCCTTGGCCTCTGGCGTCGTACATTTGACACAACGGGATACCAGACACACTTTGAGCCCCCGCAAGAGCAGTATTGGGCTTATTCTCTTCCCGCAACCCAAGAGATTGTGACCGACCGCGCTTTCAGCAAGAGCTACATCGCCATCTTGACCGATGAGCAGAAAACACAGGTCCGCGCCGAACTGGCTGCAATCCTTGAGAAGGGCGACGAGAAGGTGTGGATCGACCAGAAAGAGGGCAGTTTTGAGTATCCGTACAAAACAGATCTAGTTATTTGCCGCAGACGCGAATAATTAGGCTGTCATGTTTTCCCCTCGGGCCTTGCCTAATGGAAGATCGTGACCGTGTTTTGATTGGGGCTGTGCAACGTCATGTCCGTACCACCAGGACTCGTGCAAACACTGCACCAAGTCGAGGAGGGTGGCGCCGGTGAATGGCTCCCAGAAGCACCCCCAATTCGCCAATACACTAATGCATTCGTGATCCACGGCGACAAAATCTTACTTGGCTTCAAGAAGCGCGGCCTAGGTATAAACAAGTTGCCCATCGTTCTCTTTCATCATCTATGAATCAATATGAATGCTCGTCAGGTTCAATGGATTCGGTATGCCCGCTCAGACTGTCAGCCCGCCGGCGTCTTTTTCATTTGCGCAGGTGGCAAGGTTGAGCCGCAGGAGTCGACGAGAGAGGCCGCGTTGCGTGAATTAAAAGTACGTACAGTACAGTCAAGCCACCGAAGAGCTAATTTCAAGTTCAAATCGCTTTCAAGGAAGAATCTGGGATTACCGCGCCTCTAGAGCTCGCAGGCACACTGCTCTTTGTCGTCCGGGGTCAAAAATGGGCACACATCGATATCTTTCGCGCAGATGAATATTCCGGGACGGTCACCGAGTATGATTCCTTCGCTGTTACGCGGAGGAGACACTGTTACACTCAATCGCCTTCAGATCTGAGGAAATGCGTCCCGAATGGTTCGACAAGACGCGAATTCCGTACGACAGCATGTGGGACACGGACCGATATTGGCTTCCTCTTCTCTTATCCAATAAGCATTTCGCGGTCCGAGCAGACTTTGAGCAGGAAAATACAGAAAAGTACGTCCTGCGACGATGGTGGGTTGGGGTAGATTCATGACTTGTACATAACGTGAGTGGCCACTATTTGTTCTCCGCCAACGCCTTGTCTAACAAGTCTAGTGCCAGGTTTGCAGAACCCCACGAACTCTGGTAACCGTAGCCTCCGTGTCTGATAGCAGTCAATGAACGTGTGGACGAAGAAAACACACAGCCCCGCACCCGTAGTTGTAGACGACGGGGACGTTCTGCACCCATTCAACCTCCAGCCTGATTCCGCCTTTGCGTGCTGGACGAAGACCACACCCCTCCTCGATGATGATCGATTGAAGGTCCTCAAGGGTGGGCTCCCGCCGGGCGCGAACTTCCGGAGGAGCAAGTTCTGGGCACAGCGCCAATCCGCGCTTCAAGATATCGAGGGTCGTTTCAGGCCGGGGTATCGGGTACCTGAATTTCATCTGAGAAAGATCACGCTAATAATGCAAGCACGCGCACCAATCGTTGTCCACTTTAATTCCTCCAACGACGATCTGCAGGCTTCATGTCAGCGCTAGCGGAATGGAAACAAGTCAGAAAGCCTCGTACGTCACCGCTTCTGCGAGGGATAATGTACGTCCACAACCCACTCTTGCTGCTTATAGCTCGCCCAAATTTGACCCACGGTGCTCGCAGTAACACCGTCTGTCCTCGAATGGGGTACATGTCCTTGTCTTCGACGCCACCCAACGTCCGTGCCTCGAGTCCCACGCACACAATCACTGCAGCAGGTGCGGCGAGAGACGTGCGGCGACTAAATACCGCCGCGCCGCCCTCCACCACCTGAGCGATATGTTGCACCGTTCCACGTACGATGGACCCGCCTGCAGCGAGGAATCGCGACATGAGGTAGTTGAGGTAAATCGGGCTGTCAATCGTGAGCGTGTTGAAGGAGATGCCCTCGACGCAGTCGGACGGAAGTTCGTTTGTTGGGATCTTGGCGAACTACGACCATTTAGTGGGAATAGACAATACGCAAAACACACCTCTGGCATCACCGAAAGCACCTCTGGATGGGCGATAGGCTCAGCGAAGTATTCCCTCTCCTGGATGCGCAGGAAACAGCCTTCCGCAGGGCCTCCTGGTGCAGAGAGCTCCCACATTATCTTGAACGTCTCCTGGTCCATCTCTAGATTTTGTGAGTTTCGCGCGAGCTGCGGTAGGTCAAGGGCGACGCACTCTGTTGGCGTACATCTGATCCCGCGAGACTGACGTGGTGGGCGCCCTGCAAACAGACTCTCAGACCCTCCACCGTGTCCCCATAGAAGGCAACTCACCGCCCAATGACTCGTGTACTTGATACTCTTTGGGTCACTCGGGAATATTTCGGCGACGATAGTGACCTGGTAGCCTCCCTGCTCTTGAACGCGGAGAGCGGTCGTGAGCCCAACTACGCCTACAATCCAAACAGCGAACCGTCAATTTCCCTGTTTGGTTTAGACTGTGATCCCGCACCGGCTCCGATTACGACGACTTGCTTCGTTTCGAGTTGGAATTCGCTCATGAGGATAACGGGGGCGGGCGGCTGTCAGAGACTGTGGGTTTTGAGAAGGGGCTTGACCGCCGGGGAACGTCGGGTAGCGGAGGATATGAAAAGGGGAAATCGGAGCTCGGGACTTTATCAGATGCGATAGTCCAGCCTTATAAAAGGCAGCGCAGGTATGAATGAAAGCACGAAGCCAGTGGGACGTTAGAAGACTAGCTTAACCCATATCCGATACATATGCAGGCACATCCATAAACCCTCGGCGGCAACCTACACTTATATCCGTAGAGAGGCGCATCAAAACATGGTTTTCACCCGACCATTGCAGCGAACGGGTCCAAACTCAGCTAGAACGCGCTCGCCAGGCTACGGGTCTCATTGTTGTTTTCTTTTGCAATTTTTTTCGAACGTCGAAGATAATTATGGACAAGATCCAAGCTTTTATGGTTCAAATCGAGATTGACCTCGACCAGCCAGCCACATGCACTCCGTTGACAAAAAAAGCGAGATAGTGCCTTCATTTGGGCGAAGATGACGTATTATAGCCTCCGCGCAGACGGATTTCCTGCCCACGGACAATCCTCATCGATAGATGTGTGATACCTACTTGGCGACAGAGTCGGCTGCTGCAACGTCAGGCCTTCCGTTCCGCTCTTATTTCACGTGCGTGATGAGCCTCAGTAAGGCGCAGCGCCGTCTGTTAAGATTGTGCGCATCTGAAGCTGGGCATAAATGGAATTGTTGTTCACAAGGTAACAAGCAAAACCTACGCTCCTTCTCTCGCTCGTTCCTGTACTTTGGCCTAACGAGTTATCACCTTAACAACGGTGTCAGAGCTCAGACGATCCGGGAAAGGAACATTACGGACGCATTATAAGCTAGGTTGCGCCTCCGTATCCGTCTTGGGAGCGCGAGAAGCAAAGAATTCACACGGATCTTATTGCAACAAGACCTAAATGAAGCTCGCTATGAGACGGACCTAAGAATACAGTGACCACGGATCCATACATACGTAGATTTCTCGTTCGGCCTAACGGCGCCGGCTCGGAGTCTGTAGGAGTTTTTCAAAGCCGCGGCGATTTGGATTTGATGGTTATGGATAGGTGCTTCTGCAGACAAGACAAAGTGATTACCGCTGAATGATACGAGTCCCGTTTTCAGGTCGGTGGAGTGGGCGATCGGAGTGAGTATACAGAAGCCCATGTTGTCAGGAACGCGGAGGAGATAACGCTAGCAGCGGGAGTGGAATGCAAGAATATCCACGCTGCTGGTGGCCACGCCTTCTTCTTTTCCGGTCAGGCCAAAAGCCGTGGGTGTCAATGCGCAATTGGAGGAGGAGGAGAGCGAATCTGCGGGAAAGAATCCACACTGGCATTGAGCCCGGACGACTTGGCATGCTTGTTCTCGGCACGCTGTGATTCGGTTGGCGAGGACCTTGTACAAGAGCGAGCAACGAAATGGATCCGAAGCAAGTATCACTCACATGATCATGCAATGAAATACAAGCAATAATAATTGAGTGCATAGTGTGACGGCGTGGACAGCGGCGAAAAGCACTCTCTGGCAAACCAAGTCCTGTCGTCGAAAAGAATGAATCCCAAATGAAACAGCAGGCAACATGTCAGTACAAGTTGGGATAGGTCACCAGCGGGTGAACAAATAAGGCACTGGCAAGCACAATGGGCTCGTGAGTAGGCTAGTGCCTCCCGGTCTGTTCGACGCCATCTTCCGCAAACGAAACGCTTCATGGACCAGCTGGTGAAGGTTAGTAAGAGCCAATGAGATGAAATGGAATGTACGTAGTATGTGGGCAAGTTAGCTGTCTCCGCTGGAATGGACATTAGGCGAGCGTTGCGTTTGCGTAGCTGAGGCGTGGCGCGTGGAAGGGATGTCGATAGTATGGGTACAAGTTCCTATTTTTCTGATTCATGCTGTCCAAAGATGAAGCCACACACCAGGACGCTTGCGCGTTCCGCTCCGCGGGCGCTCCTGGTTCGTATGAGAAAATCCACACACCCGCGGTCAACACGTCGAAACGTGTAAAGAAGTCAACGACAGCCTCCGGTAGCCTGTCCTCCTGCATGATCTGCAAGACCCGCGCTGTCACGAACGTTAACACACACAAAGGAATAACGCATTTCACCCGCAAGGAATAATATATCGCACAAATCCTTCCCGTATGACTGATTCTCCGTTCGCGACACATGGGGAGAAGCGTACACCATAGCATATCTGGCTCGGCCATAGCGAGAGGTTCAGCGCTGAACTGGACTGAAGTCGACGATGTCAAGGCGGTCGTCGGTAATCAGAGGCTGACGAGTATGTTGTCGGTCCCTCGTACATACCTAAGCCTTTAACGACAGCGTCAGACATGGATAGACTCGGAAGATCACGCACAAGCCTTGCAAAAGAAAAGTGACTTGGGAGTCGATGTCGGAGAAAGGCGTCGCTCCCGCATTGCTTAGAGAGCAACCGAGAAACCAGGAATGCACCATACAACATCGCGAACCCTTCGTGGCATCTGGACGTCGAGCTCACTTTCGTTTCACGTCTGGCGCTTCTGGATGCATTTGATGGTAATATAGCGAGGGAGGTACGCCTTGAAGACGGTACCATACGTGCGTTTGCCGAGAGGCTTGGGGGTCGAACAGAGCTGCTTTGGGTGGACGAGAGCGATGGATTCCAGATCTTGTCATTACACTGATATATTTTGCGATTGCACGACCACCGATCGTCACGAGCGGTCGACGGTTCCGAGGGTTGAAGAGTCATGTTGCCAGAGTCGTCGGGATTCAAGCAGTTGGCAACAGGGGGACTTGGGACCGCTTGTGAACAGAAGGAAGTGAAGGTCTCTACAGGTAAATGAGGACCAAAAGCGGCCGAACGTTGTTGTTATCGAGAGCGAAGCTGTTTGAAGCGTTCCGAGTTGAAAGAGAGTCAGCGGCCGCGTGACCGTCACGAAAATTCTTGCTCTTGACCAAAATGTCTACGACAACAACCACGACGTGCGACGCTCCTGCTCATCGGAAACAACCAATCTAACACACCTATAGTTTACCACCAAAAACATCCTGGGCTGACCAAGTCGAGGAGGGTACGTTGTGCCACTTGTCCTTTCCTTTCTCTTTCACAACTCGCAACAACAGACGAAATCGACGAGAACGGCATCCGGACAACCATCGAATACATCACAAACGACGAAGGCAAGAAGGTCAAGATCACACGGCGCACACGGCGGGTGCTGCAAAAGTCAGTCGTCGAGCACGCAGTCGCGGAGCGGCTTAAGTGGTCCAAGTTTGGGAAGGAGAAGGGCAGCGCAAAGGGCCCCGACCGAGCGACGACCACAGTGGGTGAGAACGTCGTTCTGAAAGTCAGTGCGGGGAATAAGGTGCGTTTTCTTTGATTGGTGTTTTGCTCAAGCTAAAGCGATTTCGCAGCATCAGCATGCCACCGAGCCGGAGAAGGTGGAGGAGGACACCAAGACGAAGCTGAACAAAGCGGGCGCGGGCAAGGTTGTCTGTCGGTTGTGCAAGGGCGACCATTTCACGGCCAAGTGTCCTCACAAGGAGGCTCTGTCTGGGCTGGAGCTAGGTGCGGCACAATCTTTTTTATGACCTGCCGAATTGTAATGTATTTTGTACAGATCCAGCCAACGAGGACGACCCACTCGCCCCTGGCGACTCGGCGCCTGCACCCGCAGCCAGCAGCGGGGCCGGCGGGAAATACGTGCCTCCTTCAATGCGTCCCGGTGCTCGTGCAGCGGGCGGGCCGGTACCAGGCAGCCGGGAAGACCTGCCCACACTGCGCGTCACAAACATCTCTGAAGACACGCAGGAAAACGACCTCCGGGAACTCTTTGGTAACTTCGGCCGTGTTGCGCGTGTATATGTCGGCCGGGACAGGGACACGGGTGCTGGGAAGGGCTTTGCGTTCGTGTCGTTTGAGGATCGGTCAGTTGCGCAAAAGGCAATGGAGAAGGTGAATGGCTTGGGCTACGACAATCTTATTCTCAGCGTCCAATGGAGTCGTACGTGTTTTCTTGTGGTTACCTTTATCTCTGCTGATTGTCTTGTAGAGCCTCGACCGGAGCAGCGCTGAGCGTACATAGATACTTTCTTTGTATATTTTATCGACGAAACGATTGCGCGATCTGGCTCACGTGGGGTGCTCACCAATCTTGCCAAAAGCGCGTCGGGCATCTGCTTCTTGCTTCCTTCCAGCACCATGCCCGTCACCGAGATCACAGACTTTAAGCACTTTCTGGAGGTCGTACGTCGCGTCTGGCCTGCTTTGCTTGATCCCCTCCGACACCGCTTTGCAGATTAACTCGCCCACTCCAATCATCATCGACTTCTGGGCGCCTTGGTGCGGGCCTTGCAAGATCATATCCCCCATCTTCGAGAAGTTCTCCATGCTGGATGAGAATGCGGGTATCAAGTTCTTCAAGCTCGACACGGAGGAGAACGAGCGGGCGATGATGGAGGCCGGCGTTCGTGTGGTGCGTGCTATACTAGCTGCTAGTGAAAGTCCTTAATGTGGCATACAGATGCCCTCGTTCTTTGTCTTCAAAGATGGTAACAAGCTCGGCGAAGTCGGCGGTGCGCTCCCGACGCAGCTGGCCGCTTTGATAAAGACACATGCCGGCGGGCCAGCGGCCGCTCCTGCTGCAAAGGACACCACTCCCGCCGTACCAGCACCAGCCCCCGTCGAGGAGAAGCTCTAGCCTGTAGAATTTATTTCACTAATGTATCCATCGATCAACTCTGCAAGATAAAATCTATATCGCGGTCCACACAAAGTACACTTTTTTTTTACGTTAGTCGTCATTGTCCCAGTTGCCCGCCTGCTGCGGGACCTTTGGGCCACCCGCGGGCTTGCTCATGATGATACTGTCCACATTCAGCACCCCACATGCCGCCTCTGTCGCGAGTTGGATCGCCCACGCCTTGGACGCGAGAGAGTCGTAGATCTTGTGTGCAGCCGAATCGAGGGTGCCGTCCGTTTCGTTCTGTAATTCCCCAGCATAAGTAAGCCAAAAGGAATAAACCAGAAAGAACGAACCTCGATATCCACACCCCAAACTTGGCCGTCTTGCGATTCGTGCTTGGCCCATAGCCGGCTCAACACCTCGTTACCAACAGCCCCGCCTAGCGCGTTCTCCGCCAAGGTCCTGGGGACACACTCGAGTGCATTCGCAAAGGTCCGCACGCCATGTTGACTCAGGCCTCGGATACCTGCGCCATACGTATCGACCCTCCTCGCGAGCTCGAGCTCCGTCGCTCCCGCGCCAGCCACCATCCTCCCGTCCTTCAGCAGCGCTTTGAGTACATTCACCCCGTCGTCCACCGCCCGCTCGAGGTCGTCCAGCCGGTTGGCCGTCGCTCCCCGAAGCACGATCGTTGCCGTCTTGGTCTTCTCCGTCCGCCCAGAGTACCCCGTATCCCCGTCAACAAGTTGTCGCAGCACCGTCACACGATCGCCCCCAATCTCAATCGTCTCGAATACATCGACATAGCCCATCTCTTCGGGTGTCGGGGGGCCCCATGCGCGCCAGCGGAGTCGCGTTGACCACCCGGCATAATCTCCGCAGCTCAAACTTGGAGAGGACCTTCAGGACGGCGATGTTGTGTCGGTTGAGGTAGTGCAGGACAAGATCGGACATGGATGAGCCTCCGACGATGACAGAGACGCCTGAGGACGCGATTTGTGAGATTATCTGTGGCTGTTAGGATGGGCTTTGCAAGCGGTCGAAGATCAACACACCATTTCGAGGTGTTTCTCTTCGCCAGTGGTAAAGTTGAGCATCTCCTCTGCGTTTTTTATGAGCACCGTCCCCTTTGTCTCCGTCTGCGCGATATCCAGGGCGGACGTGAAGACGGCCACCTTGGCCTTTTTCGCTTGTTTGACGGTGCCTTTCAGTTCTCAGTGAGCCAAATCCGCTGCCTGAAAAAAAAAATGACGCACCCTCAGGTTCCCGCCCAAACACCATTCCCTGAACAACACGGCTGCCGGCCAGACTGCCGCCCATGATCTTGACGACACGGACGTTGTCGACGTTGAAGTTGCGCGGATTCGTGGGCATGACCGCCAGCGCGGCCTCTGCGATGAGTTTTGATAGCGCGTCCTCGACGCCGTACTGTTTGGACGCGATCGCGGGTTTGAGCGCTGCTGCGAGTGCGGTTGGGGTGAATGGTGAGGGGACGCTGAACGTCGATAGTTCTTTGTACGTCAGGTTTTTCTCGGCCAAAGGAAGGAAAGGAAACGCACTTTCCAACTCGGCCAAGGCGCGTTGCGAGGCCAGCTCATACCCCGGTATGATATCGGTCGGCTTGAGACCCATGATGAGGAGGTTTTCGGCCTTCTTGAGGAGCTCGCCGGCGAGGATGATGACGAGATTTGTCGAGTCGCCCATCTCGATTTCCTGGGCCTGCGACGCCATGACGAGCAGCTTCGCCGCAGGGTGCACCACCTCGATCTCGCGGATAATCGTCGCGGCATCCGAGGTCACGAAAAGCTTCCCGAGGTGGTTTATTATCAGTTTATTCCGTCCTATGAGTCGTGTCGGTGAAAGGTGTGTGGATGGACATGGGCAAAAGACGAACCATTGGGACCAAAGCTGCTGCGAACGAGGTCGGAGAGTTCGGTGACTGCCTGGATGTTGCGGAGGATGGCTTCGTCGAGGCCTTGGAGGTATTTGTACCCATCCTTGAAGATCGGCAAGGAATTCGATTGAGGCACCTTGAGCGACATTCTGTATGGTTATTCGTGGCCGTGGACGCGAGAAGAAGGTCGAGAGGAGCGCTACAGAGTGTTGTAACTCGACTTGGGACGCGAATGCAAAATGCTCAAGCCGTGACGTGACGCACTCTGAACTCGCGTCGAGAAATGGATATGGGATGCTCGTATCGAGTTGTTATACACAGGTCAAGAAATACGTGCAAGAACGTCCGCTCCAGTTTTTTTGGTCCATCGTCGCTCGGAACGCACAACCAGTTGGTGGCCAATACCTCACTCCCCGCGTCCCGAATGCCCCAAACATCAGACCGCAAGCAAATAGTAACCCACTTCACATCGGCTTCGCGGGCATCTGCGTCAAAAGCACCCCATAGCGCTGTTTTATGAGCACACGGTGCCGCGAAAACTTGTCGTCCGGGGAGAACCGCGCTGAGGTACAGGTTAATTACAGCTCATTATTTGGACGAGGCAAAAGAATATACCAGGGTGCGCAGATTTCGTGGTCTTTCCGGCGTCTGTGAGTTTCTGCACCAGATCGTGAGCATGCGGAGCGAAAGCAAAGACGGCAGAGTAGAGAACAGGGAGTTGAACGCACTTTGAGGGTATAGACACGGTGGCCCGCTTCGTCGAGTGTGTACATCAAATGCATCCTAAGCAGCACCAGCAATTGAGGACGAGGGTGACGGTAAGAGACAAGATTTTGGCGGGGATCAATTCTCAATCCGGAAATTGACCTGTTGATTCCTTCTTTCATCCCACTCGCCGCAACCCTCCCAACGCGCTGCCCATTGCATGTCTTGGAGCTCCATTTATATCCGCGGAAGTACCAGCGGAAGTACTTTGCATCCGCGCTCTGCGATATGAGACACCCCTACCGTCTCAAAATAACCCTTGCCAAATGCACTGCTCTCTATCGACACTACTGTCTTACCCCCCAGCTCTAAAGCTATATTACATCCAGTATGTTTTCAAAACTCGTCAAGTCTATCAAGGTATGGTTTCTAGTCCTCGCAGGCTCAAGCTGCATTCCTGACTCCACTAGTCTAACGTCGGTGGGAAAGAAGGTATAAAAAGCCCACCAGCGCACCCCTCAACTCGAAACAAACTCGCCTCAGGTCTCCAGCATTGACTGCCAGCCGAGATCCAGCCAATATACCAGGACCTGCGACATCGGCGAGGGTGCATCGTCCTTCGTCTCCGAGCTCAAGGACAATCGGACGGGTCAAAAGTTCGCCGTCAAGGCGTGTAAATTCGACGGACCTCGTCAGCAGCTCATGCTCGAAAACGAGCACAACATCTTGCGGCACATTGCGCAGATGCCAGAGGCTCCGAAGACCCTGCTTCACGCCAAGGCGGTATGGAAGGACGAGGAGCATTTTTTTACAATGACGGTTCGTTGTTTCTATGTTTGCGAATCATGCGCTGATTTTTCTACCCTAGGAGCGCTTCCCTGGCGATGTCCACTCGTTGGTCCGGTACAGCGGACGTCTTAGTGGTCCTCGCACTCGCCTTATCATCGCACAACTCATCACTGCTGTCGAGGCCCTCCACCAGCAGTGTATCATCCATCGCGATATTAAACCAGAAAATATTTTCTTGACGGAGGATCTCAACGCCGTCCTGGGCGACTTTGGTCTCGCAAAGCAGTTTCGTACATCCTCTGCTCCCGTCGCCCCAACTCGTGGTAGCGCCAGTCACGCCCCATCGGTCGTCAATTTCACCGTCGACCCCAACGCCGTCTCTGGATCGTTCTTCCAGCCACCTTCGGATGACGAGGTGAATTGTGTTGCGCACGAGTTTGCTGGAACCGCCGGGTTCCTCTCTCCCGAACAATGGAACCGCGAAGGCTACTCTTTCCCCACCGACATTTTCTCGATGGGTGTTGTGATGCACGAACTGTGTGCCGGCCATGTAAGCCCCTTCATTCTGCGAAATCTTTCTTAAACTAACCCACATACAGATGCCGTTCTGGCAGCTCCAGCGCAGCAAGGACCACCGGCCACTCTACGCCGCCTACGAGCGCTCTCAACTCGATCCTCGGGGCTGGGACCCAATTGCATTCAATTTGGTTGCCGCCATGATGCACCCCAGCCAGACGCAGCGCTATACTCTTGACCAGGTCAAGGCTCACCCATACTTCGAGGGAGCGTGAGTTACCGCTTTCTTATTTCGTTACGCGCCGTTTCTGACTTGTTGTTGCCTTATTCTAGCGACTGGGCCGCCATCTCACGCCATGAAATCCCCGCCGCTTGGATGTGCTCAGAATTTGCTCCCAAATCCAGCCTCGCGCCAACGGTCAAGGCCAAGCCCGCGTTCTTGGCTGGTCTCTTTACGAAAAGCAAAAAAACTGCCCCGAAGGAGAAAGAGATCATCATTCCGGTCCCTCCATCTAGCACGCTCATTGCAGACAGCAAGGTCTTGCATGAGTCACCAGCCTCGATCTCTCCTCACGATGCAGCCTCTCCGGCTCTTACCCTCGTCGCGCTCTCCCTTTCATCTGAAACAATTCAGACTCTTCTCAGAGCGCCTCGTCCATCCCCAGTTCTCCGGCGGCCTCTACTCTCAGCCCTGCGGCTCCCGCCTTGCACAGGCAACTGTCCGGCATAACCCTTGTCGAAACAAATCCCGCGGCTCCCGCTACACCCTCATCCGACAAGGCATCGTTCATTCCCAAGGGACATCGTATTCACGGAAAGATCGAGGCAAAACTTCCCCTACGCCTGCGCCTGCCCATTCTGGCCGCGTTATTTCGATCCAAACAGTACTCGGTCAACGTCAGGTCCGAGTCGGTCATTGTACCACCTGATTGTGATACGAAGGTCACCAGCAGCAAAGCTCCGATGGCTCTGGTCCAACTAGACACAACACAACTCGTTCTTCCAGACGGTTGTGATCGTCAAGGAATCTCCAAAGGGATGGCTGGTAGAGAGATACCGATCCCGAAGTGAAGGTTGTGTGTTTGGGAGGGGTTGGGAGAAGATTGGGTGTCGTTGGCGGTAAAACTCACGATTCACCTGAACCTCGGGTTTGGGTTTTGGGCACGACTTTCACGACTTTTTACGACCACCCCGACTATCCGTTGGGCACGAACTTTACGAATCGCCACGACCTACCCCGACCTACGTTGGGTACGACTTTTCACCAACCGCCCTCGCGTTGGGTACGACTGCGAACCTAGGCCTCCCCTCGCCACAACAGATACCCCTTATCATTTACCGACGGTCTTTTTTTCGCATTTCGGAAGTGGCCGCTATTCGCCAAACCTTTATTCTGGTTGGATTCTTGAGACGACGTTGGAGAAGGTGTGTTTTCTTATCAGAGGCGCTACATTTTGCTAACTGTCCCTCTAATCTAGTTGCGCTTTATTCTTACTTGCAGCATACGCGGACTTTTCGTCTTTTTGTACCTCGCGCTCGACGTTTTGTACAATGTTTTGTCGACATTTGGCCTTTTGTATTCCCACATTCTCGCGATACCTTGTTACTTTCATACCTGTATAAACTCCAGAATCCAATGGATTTATCGATTCCTTGTTGAGGATAGCTGCGGGATGTTCCGGTGGCGTGACTTTGGGAACGTTGGCAACTAGTGGCAACTCTTTTGCCACGAATGGCTTTTTCGACTTTGGGGCCATCTCCTCGTGCTGCTGCCTCATGAGAACCTCATGAAAACCCCACGACAGCGTCAAAGTACTAGCGCGCCATCGAGCCCGGTGGTGAAGAGGACCCACGTTTGCGGGGTCTGTTCGCAAGCGTTTCTGACGGGCAGCCATCTCGTTCGCCATGAACGCGTCCACAGCAGGGAAAGAAAGCATATCTGTCCGTTCCCTGGGTGCGGGGTTAGGTGCTCGCGGAAAGACAATTTGCAGCAACAGTGCGTCGACGTTTTGTTTTGTGTTGCTTCAAAAGTGAACACATACGAAAAGTTATCGGATTCACCTGTCGCCCGGTTCTCGTCGTCGCACCGGGGCGCGTCATAATGCTCGCAAAGCAGCCTCGCGAACAGAGCCCTTCGCCAGCTCCGGCCTCGCCATCTCAGAAAGAGGACTCGCCGCCACTGACACCCCCACCACTTGCCGACTCGCGATTGTATTACTTGCGAATTGGCGTGTTGACCAAGGAGGAGTTTGACGAGGTGCCAGTCAACCTCGATTTGCCTGTGGACCAGCCAGATCCCGACCGATGGCGTCTACTTCCTCCGCTTGACACTGCCGCGGCGACCAACTCTCGCGGTAGCTCGTCCCCCGTCCCGTTGACCTCCAGTCTCAGCGCTGGAGCGAGTCCATACTGGAGCAGATCTACTTCGAGCGCGCATTCTTCGCCTGTTGTCCAATACCACACGGACGTGTCCCTTCAACGTCCGCCGGAATCTTCACAAAACTACGCCCAGCTCGTCGAAGACAGTAGTGAAGCTGCTTCCTTTGCCAACTCGCATCTACTGGGCCATGTTGAAGCCTTCCATCGGGTTTCGCACTCGCCTGTCGCTGAGCTGCGGACAGACAACAGCCTGGGCCTCTCGGTTGCAGCCAACCCACCCCAATTGCCCATCCCCGTCCACGCTCCAGCACCGATCCGAGCTTACATGCAGATCCCCATTGTGTCTGATCCAGAACCCACTCCCCCGCTGTCATCCTTATATGCCTCGGCCCAAGTCGATGCTTTGGAAAGCCCTCAGACCGAGTATTCGCAACACTCGGAGGTCTATCGTGACCATTATTATTCACCAACCGAAGTTCACTACACCTCAAGACCCGACTTGACGCAGCCGGAGGACGTGCAGCGCATGGCCCAAGAGCAACACTATCCACAATACCACCATAACCATCCAGAACCCGGGCCGCAGGCATATCAACAGCAGTCCCCCGTTATGCTTGGAGTTGAAGCGCCTTCGTACAACGTGTTCGATGAACGGGGATATTTTCGGAGGGTGTCAAACCCTTCCATTCATTCAAATTCCTCTTCGACATCGTACATTTCCTACGATTCGGCGCCGCGAAGGCGTTCGTACCCTGCTGTAACCCCACATGACGTTGGCGGTATCTTCCCAACCGGGGCTGGCTATGACTACCTGGTCATACCCGAAGACGGGGGACCGTATGCCTCGACCTCCCATTCTTCCCCGCAACCTCCTCACGGGCATAATTATGGCCATCCACACAGCGGATGGCACTTGCAATAGTCGCTTGCCTCGATTCGCTTCGAGAGACTGTATCTCTAGCTCTCGGATCTCCCACACAACAAAACACACTCATTATTTTCAAATCTCCCGCCAACCACCAAATTCGTCTATCCTTCGTTTATTCTAGACTATACTCCGGAATCCGCCAATTCGACTCTGTATCTCGTACGACTCCTGCGCCTATGGTAATTTTCTTTGTATATAGATTCCTTGCTCCGTCCCCTGTATCGTCGTCGTCGTCTCGAGCTCGTTGTGGTTGACCATCGTCGTTTACCACTCAAAATACTTTGCGTACACAAATGTATAATCTTGTATCCGTTCTGCTTCACGTTTGGTCTTGGTATAATTCTGGCTGCATATTGCTGCTCGGGCAGAACAACACTCTTCAGACGGCTCCAGGCATGAGATACGATAGCAGGACATGTAATTCTTGAGTACACGAACTAGTACACTACACGGAGTTTTCAACGACGAACGAGGACAGAGAACGACAGAGAAGGGATCCGATCCAGAAACTTTGTTAGGTCAAGCAGGTCATCACCACCCGCCGCCACCGCCGCCACCACTGCGGAAGCCTCCACCGCCTCCACCACCACGGCCTCCTCCGCCGTAGCCGCCTCCTCCTCCTCCTCCACGGTATCCTCCACCTCCACCACCTATGTATACGAAAAAGAAGAAAAGAAAATCAGAGGGTGGCTGTGGAGAGCTGTGAAAAGGAAACGGACCTCCACCACGGTCGGGCCGGTCCTGGAAAATAGTTGAGCATCGAGAGTCCATCACAAACGAAGAAGAAAGGCATACGTTGGCAAGGTTGACACGGAGACGACGTCCCTCGAGCTCTTGGTCGTTGAGGGCGTCAATAGCCGCCTGGGCCTCTTCGGGTGAGGCAAAACTGACGAAGCCAAACCCTCTGAGTCTGCCGGTTTCACGATCCTTCATATGGACACACTGAGGGGAGGAGGGAAGGAAAGAGATTCAACGAGGCGATGGATCAGATTAAAAAACGACGCCGACATCGGTGACTTGGCCGTAGGCTTCGAAAGCCTGAGGGATCAGTGAGTGGTAGCTTGGAGTGAGGAAGGCGGTAAGCTTACCTGACGGAGGATGTCGTCCGTCGTGCTCCAGCTCAAATTCCTGGACAGGGATTTAACAGCCTTTCCTCGTGGCGACCTGCACGAAAACTTACCCAACGTACCTATTACGAAGTGGATGAGCGGGATGTATCTCGATATGAGTAGGAGAGTCACTCACAACTTGCTCATGATTCCAAGAAAAGACCGACTCGACAAAAAACCTGAGGTCAAAAGCGATGGGAGTAGGACAGATGAGGAAGGTGTGACGAAAAGTGAGCGTTTGTCACTTTTTATACTCGCCGAATTCACGAAATTCCAGTTTCTGGGAGCTCGTTGAGCTTGTGAGGTTGGAAAGAGAATGAGGGGCAACTTACGGAGCGCGCATTTGCAGACTTGGGGGAAAAACCCCTTGGCATCATGAACGGCGTCGACGAATCTCACTGCCAGTGGCAAGGCTGCGGTTCTGGCAACGATCCCCTTCTATGGATCGCAAAGGCTCCTTCGACAAACATACACGACTCGGACATTGGAATACGCTGCGTCGGGATGTGAACGAATCGGAAACTTGCCGTGCGATGAGGAAGGTTTACTGCAAAATTGCTCGTCGTAGCTGGATGACATGAGCGCTGCTTGAAGGATATTGGTCTTGGTCGTAGAGAGCACGGCGAGCGGTCTATGGTGAGTGGAGTGCATCGTTAAGACGGAGAGCATTCAAACAACGACAGGAAGCCTGATTCCAGACTCACAGAGCTGTCGGGGCGACTCTACGAGAGCCGATTGTGCGCCGAGCGAGAAACGCGCATGAACAAATCATCGCACTTGGCCGCGAGAGCTTTGTATAATGGATTGCCATTGGATTGGAGAGACTCGGATCTCTTCAGAGGTGGGTACAACAAAGAGCTGAGGCTGTTGTGAGTTTGGCGCAATTTCGGCGGGCCAAGGAAGGGAGGCATCTTGAAGCGCGGTTTCCTGACGCGTTCACACAGAGGTCGCAAATGGCAAAAGACGCGTCGAAACATGGCTGGCAAAACGACAAAGGTCAGTGCCGCGTCACACCGCGCTACTGCGGCTCAGCTCGCTCGCAAATAAGAACACGAGTACACTTTTTATTCTTTGGTTTGACAGCAGTACACACAGACACGGTAACTACACGAAACGCAGACGCAGACACGATTTTTTTTGCAGACGATGATCAAGAACTGGGCGCAGCACTGGACTGGAATGAGAACGACGAGCAGGAAACGGAGGAAGAACGACCTACGCGGTGGTAAAGTAGTTGGTTTACCATGCTGAACCTGAAATACGCATCAGATAATGGCGACGAGAAGAAGGACAAACACACCGCCGTTGTCGTAGCCTCCGCCGCCACCGCCGCCACCGCCGTAGCCTCCTCCTCCACCGCCATAGCCACCTACAATGAAGCTGGTTAGTGAACGACGAAGGAGGAAAGCGTGAGTCAACGAACCTCCACTTCCACCGCGGTCGGGCTTGTCTTGAGCCATGTTGACGCGGATGCGACGACCGTCGAGCTCCTGGTCGTTCAAGCCGGCAATAGCAGCCTGGGCCTCGTCGTTGCTTTCAAAAGTAACGAAGCCAAAACCACGGAGTCTTTGCGTCTCGCGATCTTTCATATGGACGCACTGGGGAGGACGATGAGCGGGAGGGATGTGTCGAGAGGGAAAGGAACGCACATCGGTGACATTGCCGAACTGGCGAAAGGCCTATCGGGACGATCAGCATGGAACAGCGACGACAAACGAAGGAGAGCGACACCCACATCACGAAGGACATCGTCGGTCGTGTTCCAGCTCAAATTTCTGGAGAGGAGATGAGTGGCGACGCGTCAGATGGCCCGCTCGACGTACCCAACGTACCTGGCCATCAATGTCAGCAATGAGGACGATGAAGACGCGAAAGAGACTCACAACTTGCTCATGGTGGCGATAACTCAAACGATACTGGAGACTGGGTAAACCTGGACCTGGACGGAGACCGGACAAGGACGGGCAGATGAGGGGAGGAAGCAGGAGCTGAAGAGACGCGTCACTGAGCTCTGTCACATTTTATACCCGTCGCACTTCGTGGAGACCGGCGACACCTACACGTAATAAAGACGTACTGCGCCGCGCCTGCCCCAAACGCGTCGGTGCAGGGACAAGCTTGAGGTACGACGAGTTGGGCTGCAAAATTTGGTGGCGATTCATGTCGGTTTGGCGGCAGGACGGTGCTTTATTTTTTGAGGAAGGTGCCTGGTGTTTCCAAAAATGGGATCGCAACGCTCGAACGACAGATAAATTGCAATCACGGAACAGCACCAGAAGCACAAAAAAGGCGTAGAAGCAGGGCACGTTTCAGCCGAAATGGTCTTTTCTTTTCTTTTTACA
Organism: Mycena amicta; assembly: GCA_029282125.1. Lineage (NCBI taxonomy): Eukaryota > Fungi > Basidiomycota > Agaricomycetes > Agaricales > Mycenaceae > Mycena > Mycena amicta. The sequence continues at coordinate 721,166 of JARIHP010000024.1, forward strand.
ACTATATTGTGCGTAGTGAGAGGGCGAAATGGAAGAGATTAGAAAGACATACCGGTCGCTCAGTACGCGCCACCGTAGCCTCCACGTCCACCGTAGCCGCCCCCTCCGCCATATCCACCGCCGCCGCCGCCTTCATAGCCTCCACGACCGCGGCCTGCGCTCAAGTCAGCATGTAGCGAATGAAAAAAATAATGAATCGACAGACCTCCACCTCCGTTGGGCTTTGCATTGGCGAAGCTGATGCGCAGACGACGTCCGAGCAGGTCCTCGTTGTTCATTTTGTTGAGCGCCTCCTGCGCCTCCTCCTCCGAAGCATAACTGACAAAGCCGAAGCCGCGGGACTGGTTGGTGTCGCGGTCCTTCATGACAATATGCTGCGTCGGTTGAGCGGAGAGACGAAGAGGTAGGCGTTGGCTCACGTCGGTGACTTGGCCGTGCTTGCTAAAGGCCTTGAAAGATGTGAATAGGTGACGATAGAAAGAGAACGGAGGCTCACCTCGTACAGGGCATCGTCGTCGACTTCGAAGCTCAGATTTCTGGAGGCATGACACTGTTAGTAGACCGCAAGGGTTTGTGACAGTGGACGAACCCGATCCACAACTTGGACATTGAGATAAAACGCTAGATTTAAGTGGGAGATGGAGTGCAGAAGCAAGAGGTTTCCGACGACAGTGAGGCTTTTATAGAAACAGAGGGCGCTGCGGGCGCTAAAAGAAGCCATTCCAGAAAGAGGACCCTTGAAGATTTGAGGTTGATTCGAGTTCAATTCAGTAGGCCGCGAGGCAGAGTAAGAGACTGCGCAAAGCTTGTGGTTGCGGATTGAAAGTTTGTCGGCGTCAGGTTCGAGTCGACTTCCATCTCCGTCGACGTGGTGTTGGTGGGACAGATGCGGTCACAGCTTCGTCACACTTGTTCCGCTCGACGGCCATGATCTCGGCGCAGAACAAGTTCTCTTACCACGGGAACCCTTCCTTGTCTTCGTCGAAGAGATTCTTTGTCGCCTCAGTCTCTCCCCCTCAAGGATTTTGCTGTAGCGATACGCCAAGTCAAGGATTATACTCTTCCGCTCCCGTATCAAGCGACGAGAACAAGTACTCGCTGCGCGCTACAGTTTGATAGCTACAGTCTCACTCCGGTTGACCAGAACAAGTCCTGCCATCATTCAGAAAGGATACACACTCAGCGACGCGACCCTGCGCATTGATTGTCTCCCGCAGTCATATTCTTTATGCATGGTGTTCGCTGCGCGTACAGAGAGTATACGTAGAACATCGTCCATTAGAATAGCTCTGGAACAATCGAATCCTTCGTACGTAATTACATCGTTGGAAGCAGATGCGCGAACACGCGTCCCAATTGACGCGAACCCTCTCCTTAACAAATCACGATCTGCTGATTATGATATGTCCTCAACGCTGCTTGCAACTGCCCTCTCCCAATGTCCGACATCGTCAAAGCGCTCGCTGTCCTAGGCGTTACCGGCGCAGTCATCAAGACTCTCGTCAATCGCCGCAATGCTACCCGCGGTCTGCCCTACCCACCTGGCCCGCCCCCCAAGTTCCTCATTGGGAACATGCTCGACATACCGCAGACCCTCCCCTGGTTGACCTATGCCAACTGGGCCAAGCAATATGGTCAGTCGTCGTTTCTCTATGTGGTAAACTCACTCATTCAATGCAGGGGACATTATGCATGTCACTATCCTAGGCGCCCACATTATCATTATAAACTCTGTCGATGTCGCCACAGAGATTCTGGACAAGCGGTCCGGTAACTACTCCTCCAGGCCCGACATTCCTGTTATGCACATGTACGTTTGCACAGTTCTTGTCGTTCATCTCTTCAACGCCGTACAGGAATGGCTGGATGATGAACATGGGACTGAAAGGCTACAACGACGAGTGGAGAGCCGATCGCCGAATTCTCCACCAGCAGTTCCGGAACGAAAACGCGCGCACCATCCACCCGATAGAACTGGCCAAGACGCAAGAGCTTCTCCTCAACCTCTTGGACACGCCAGATGACTTCACGACCCATTTCAAAACGTTCGTCGCCGTTGTCTATGCGGAAAAAATATCCTCCTGACGGCCCCTGCAGTTTCCCGACATCTATAATGATGTACCTCCTCTACGGACACCAAATCTCCGCGCAGGACCCACTTGTCGAGATCACCTATGAAGCCCTTGGCATGTTTTCGGGCTCGGTGGTCCCCGGAACTCTTATCGTCAATGTCTTCCCGTTCCGTGCGTTGTCAGATCGGTGCTTTTGAGGCTGACCCTAACCCACTCACAGTGCGGCATTTCCCTGAATGGACCCCCGGCCTCGGCGCACTCCACGACCTTTGCGCCCGCTCGCGGCTCCTACTCGGAAAAATGCAGGACGTTCCATTCTACTCCGTAAAGAAACATGTGGTGCGATTATCTCTAATGCCGTTTATCTTGTAACAAACCCCACCCGCAGGAAAAAGGCGACGCTGTACCTTCGTGGGTCTCCGAGCTGCTCGAACGCACGGGCGAGGCCAAAGTCCCAGAAGCCAACATCAAGGCCCTCGGCGCGATCACTCTCGCCGCGGCAATGGAAACGACGCTCTCTGCATTACGCGCCTTTGTGCACATGATGGTTCTGCATCCCGAGATTCAGGCCAAGGCGCAGGCTGAGCTGGATTCGGTCGTGGGCGACAAGCGGCTGCCTAACTTTGACGATCGCGAGTCGTTGCCATATATCGACGCTCTGTATCGCGAAATCATGCGCTTCCATGGACCAGCACCGTTAGGTGATTTTCTTTTCGCTGTTCGGTGCTCTTGGTATTAATTCATGTAAAGGTGTGCCGCACTCCTCGTCGGAGGATGATGTATACAATGGCTTCTTCATTCCCAAGGGTGGGTATTTTTTTCTCGTCCCGAAATCGCACTTGCTGATTTGGCGGCGTTTTCATTACAGGCTCTACGATAATGTACAACCAATGGTGCGTCGATTTCGGAATTCTGCTTGTTCCTGGCTGATATTCTACAGGGCGATGTGCCGCGACCCGAAAATCTATCCAGATCCCGAGACTTTCAAGCCAGAGCGCTTCATCGCTGCAGATGGATCTCTTATCCGGGAACACTTCCCTCCGACGTACGGCTATGGACGGCGGTGGGTCCCCACTTATTCTCAAGTTACGGCAAACTAAACAACGCTGAATGTAGGATATGCGCTGGTAAATCCATGGCGGACGCCTCTGTGTGGATCGCCATCGCCTCGATCTTGTCGGTTTTCAAGATGACCCCAGCCAAGGATATCGCTGGGAACGAGATCCCCGTACCGGACGAGTACATTGATGGGCTTGTCACGTTAGTCCACCCCCGCATCCGCACTACCGAGTTCTTGCTTCTCGATGTTGATACCCTACACAGTGCTCCGGTCCCTTTCCAATGCGCCATCACACCTCGCTCGGAGGTGCACCGGAAGCTGATCACGGAGACACCGCCGATGAAGCTGGAGACGAATCCGATGCTGTATGACGAGGCCAAGGACGGTCCCATTAACCCGCTTGCACAAGGCGTACCTGCTACAGGTACACACGCCTGAGATGTGCATGTGCAGACGCCATTGGTATTCTATCTTTATCTTAATCAGTTTGGGGTTCGGCTTCGTCCGATTCGCAAGTTGGAACAAGAACAAGGGACACAATGTGTTTGCTGCCAGCTGCCAGCGCGCGGCGTTCTTCTGCAAACCCATAACTGCTCATAACTGCCAGTGTTAATAGTTTCGCTGATTATTTGATTCTTGCCAAGCCAAGTTTTTGAGGCCGAGCGCTGAACTGTAAAATGTAAAGTCTGGCGTTGCCGGCGATGTGGCGCGACCCCGATGCTGTGCCCGTTCAAGCAGCGTTCAAGCTAGCCTCATTCGTGGGCTTGAGGCCTTGAGGCGCCACGAAATCACGGCCCCGTGATCGGTAAATCTTACCCGATATGGAAATACTAGTTCGCGCACCTTATCGCAAGCCGGACTCACAAGTCTGAGCTGAAAAGAATCACAACGCGCTAGTACTGGTCCAGAAATCAGGCAGTAATACGGTCAGATGAGGGAGATGGAAGAAGCTTTTACTTATTTCCTTTTTCGCGATCAGAAGGTTACATGGAGTACTTCCAAACCCCGTCTGCTGTGCAACATCGCGAAGCCCACATTTCGGAACCTTCCTCAGTTGTACTAGGTAATACGGGAATAATACGGCCGGCATCTAGATCTCTCAGCGCAGGAATCCCATCCAAGGTACGCCAACTACGACTATTCTTGTATCTGTGCGAGACGCGCATGATATTCGACTCGTTGCTTCTTTGGTACTTACTTCCAGGGACACTTTATGCGACGACCACGCGAACTTCACGCGTTGGTACGAAAGATGTAAATGATGAGTTGCACACCTCAAAATCACGAAAAACACGCTCAAAGCTCACTCTGGAGAATCGTTGGTCCGTTTTCCGGTGTAGATCGTATTTGCAATCGGGTCTCGTCTGACGACAAGCCACGGGTCCTGCACGGGTCCGTTATCGCCTTTGTTTGATGGCAGATCCTCTGAACCTCCAAAAGGCCCGAACAAAGATTGACTCCTGAAAGAAGCCTTACATGTGAAGAGCATGCGTTCCGGGATTTGAGGCCGATTAGATGTCGACGACTACGTGTTTTGACAAGAAAATTGCCTTTTTGGTTATTACGCGTTTTGACGCTCTCTGGTTGCGATGAATATTTCCAAAATCATCTTGATATCTTGTTGCGAAACGTCCAGTTGGTCCAGCTGGTCTTGCTCCTCTAGCGTACCTATCAGCTTCTAATGATGACTCTTTGATAGAAGCCGCACTGCATCTCAGTTCGCTGTGCAAAAGAGAGTTTGAGACTAGCTCGATTCCTATCTCCGCACTGCTGGGATCGTTGCGGGCAGGGGTCTGCAGGAGCTCTGCGAGTCGTCGGTGGCAACGGTGGGGTAGCGCCGGGAACAGATGCAGCCACGCAACCATACTCTCAGCATGAAAGTGGGATGACCAAAACAAGCAAGGCATCCACATGATGGCCTGTTTGATGTTGATCTCACGTTTGATTCCATGGTTGCCTCTCCAGCCCCATTTAACTAATGCTCACCCGCGCGCCTCCAGATCCAGCTATATAACTTCCCCGTTCCGCCGTGCGGCCTTTCCCTTGGTTTTCGACTCTGCCATTTCTCTATCCATTCGTTCATCATGTCCGATCCCTCTGGCACCGCTCCCATCGTCATACCCATCCCTCCCAACATCGGCGACATGTACGTCCAGCCCAACGCGATCTTTGACCTGCTCGTCTGATTCTCGTTCCTCTAGTGCTGGTTCGCAGCTTATCGGGTCGTTGCTCAACTACATGCTCTACGGATGCTTGGCTGTTCAAGTCTACGTGTATCGCGTACGTCCTGCGCTCATTTGACCCACTGAAATCCTGGCTAATTTGAACGAACAGCTCTCGTTCCCCAACGATAAGGGATCCATCAAGGCACTGGTGTATTCCTGTCTTCCTGGTCGAGACTGTCTTGACGGCTCTGAACGGCGTCGACGTTTACGACTGGTTTGCGCGGGGATTCGGCGACCTCATCGAATTCTCCAAGCCGCTCATCTCCCCGGCCTACACACCTATCATCGGCTCCCTCATGGCTCTCGTCGTCCAGGTCTTCTTCTGCTACCGCATCTACATCATCAAGCGCCAGGCGCTCCCCTTCTGCATATTCATCTCAGTCGTCTCTCTCATGCAGGCCGCCGGCGGCGTTGGTGGTGGTAGTCTCGGCGTACCTCGCCGCCAATACCTTGCATGACCACAATCGCCAAATCTTTGTGTACATGTGGCTCATCGGGGATGTGATTGCAGACGTGCTCATCGCCTCGACGATGACTTACCTGGTCCGTTCGTTTCTCGTTGTGTCGCTGAAAGCTCGCAACTGACTCTCCACAAGCTTCTCAAGGCAGGACAGCAACAGCACAAGCAGACCAACGACATTGTGAAGCGCATCGTGCGTCTCACCATAGAGACAAACTCGGCTTCCACGGTAATCGCCATCCTCTCGCTCATCTTGTTCTTTGGGGCGCCGAATACGACCTATTTCATCGCACCAACCGTTCGTCGTTTCTCGTATCCTCTAGCTTCCTGACACTGACCAACCAACCCATAGATGGTGCTCGCGAAACTGTACGCCAACACCCTGCTCGTAACATTCAACAACCGCGCGTTCATCCACAACAATAACGCCAACTCGCACGGAGCCTCTGTCAACGACTCGTACCAATCGCGGTCTCGCGGCGGTACCCACAAGAGCATGCCGTTCTCCGCTGGGCTCGGCTTGCGGTCCGACGACACCGATGCAACCTTTGCCTCGGGGACGTATTCGACCGGCAAGGTCACTGTTACGACGCACTCGGTTGTCGACGGCAACTACGGGTCGTACAACAACGCCTACAGCTTGGACCGGGTAGAGGCGCAGAAGGCCGTACCGCTATAGCCCGTTTGCGGCCTGCTTCCCATGCGCTACTGCCTCGCGAAATGCTAGCCAGCGCGTTCCGCTCGTTTGCTATGGTTATTTATTATTCGATTATTTAAGCTTCACGCTTTGACGCGCAAGTTTTACCGTCTCGCATAGTATTTTTACTACTGGCACGCGCAACCTCCCAATACCAGCATTTTTGTACTGTATACCTTCTGTATATACTCTGTATGTACTATAACCTCTCCTTCCCTCCGCGACACACTCCTACTTTTACTTGGGATTGGGGCAAAAATAGAAACCATCTCGATGACTCTCGCTTGTCCCCGCAAATCTTTGGTTTCGAATGGGGAAGCATCTAAGCGGTAGATCGTTCGATGTACTTGCTCCGCCCGGTGTACGTCGAACCATATGCACATTGCCAACATTCGTAGTACGATCGCGTCAGTCGCTGAGGCGCGTCACGCGCAGAGGGAGCTTTGCGCCCGACCCATCAGCCGCCATGGGGACCAGCGTGATAGCAAAAGTCGGCTGGATCTTCGCGCCTGAACCCTCCGCGGGCAGCCCGAACGCGAACTTGCGCACCAGCTCGGAGATAATAATCTGCATCTCCGCCAGTCTGCGGAAGGCGTAGTATTGAGTTTTGTTGTGCAGACGATGATGAAGATGGAATCTTACGAAAAGCGCCATCTATGTGAGTGAGCGGGGTGAGTGAGCATGGGATTGCAAGAACTGACCCGATACATGTCCGACTCCCGCCAAGGAAAGATAATCTGCGTTGGAAGATGAGCACGCTTGCAGTTCGGACATAACAACATACAGGTTAGCATATGGTCCGAGGGATGCACCAGTCGCAGGCGGCTGCTCGCCGAGCCATCGCGAAGGCTTGAACTCCGCCGCATCATCCCCCCAGACAGAAGTAAGCCTAGATGTCCTCAACACAGTCGTCTCACAGAGTCAAGTGGATCGCATACCGATGGTATGAAGAAATCGCAAGCACGAGATGCTGGCCCTTCTTGATTGGAATTTCTGTGATGACTTTTCCAGACGCGCTCGTTATCGGTTCCGCCAGCGGGAGAACGCTATCTTTGACACAAACGCGCTCTGTTTGTGGAACGGTACTGTATAGACGGAGCACCTCCTGTCAAGCGATTGTTAGATTGGTGGGTCTGCAGAGAAACTCAAAACAGCAAGTCAAACCTTGATCAAAGCATTCAAAATAGGCAAGCGGTCATAGTCGACAGAGTCGTCCGAGCCAACTCCATCCAGTTCTGCTCGTAGTTTGCGCTGTAGATCGGTGTCCTTTGCGAGCTCGTACAGGCACCAAGCGACCGTGTTAGCCTGTTGTAGAGCGATGAGTCAAAGGAGCCGATTGCAAATTGAAGAGACCAACAGTAGTATCTTCGCCAGCGACTGTAATTGTCGGGAACTGGTCTCTTATCTCGTCAAACGTCATCTTGCTCTCGGATTGTGAGTTTGAGCCCACTATACGAATTCAGCTCCTGCGTTGAAGGACGGCGAATGGACCGACCAAGCACGCTAAGCAAATCATTCTCGGGCTCAATCCCAAGCTCAAGCGCGTCGACTTTTTCCTTCACGAGCGTTTTCGCCAAATCGCCACTGGCGCTCTTGAACTCCAGTAGTTTGACAAGGGCAGGCGGCGGGAAGTGCATAAGGACGTTCATAACCGGTTTGGGAATGTAAGGGAGGATGCCATCGGTCAAGACGGACGATTTGGAGCGGTCCGCTGCAATTAAACTGCAGGAAGGTTATGAATCCTCGCTTGACATCGCCGAAGAAAACGAACACGAGACTCTGATAACGCTGCGCGAATTCCTTATCGGCTTGGAAGTTGTAGCCAACGACGCCTATCCACCAATGAGAACACTCCCCAAAGTGCACGCGCCAACATACCTTCACCGACGGCTTGGAGCGTCGTATCGTGAAGACTTTGGTATATGTCGAGGACGTCATTCGTTCCTTGCGCATCGAGAACCGCCTCCCACTTTTCTGAGACCTGTGCAGGCGCAAGTCAGTGATGAACGCAGAGGTCAAACCTACACCCACCTCGGACGCCGCTTTCTTCAACGTCGGACTCAACGCGCGAACACTCGCCGCGGAGAATGCGGGATTCATAACACCACGAATACGCCGGTGTGCCTCGCCTGGAAGGATTCAGATGCACGGAAGCACCTCACAAGCGCTGCTCACCTTCGACGAACAATAGGCTGGCAGACCCCAAACCCGTCTCGTTAATGAGTTGTTGTTGCGGGGATTTCATGTATTTGCCGGGATTCGAGAGGATATGTTTCAGCGTCGTAGGGTCCGATATCATTAGCCTGTTTTCCTGGAGAAATAGTTCAGCATCGCTAAGGAAAGGAACGCATGAAGGGCTCACGCCAAAGCAACCCTTGGTACGGTACACGGGCCCAAAGCTCTTCTGCCATTGGAACTCGAGAACTCCATACGGTACTTTGAGGATAATCTCAAGCAAGTTCCCTGTCTTCGGTTAGCGTAAGGAACCAAGGAAGGTCCCAACACAGGTACCAAATAACCATGAGGGCGAGGGCGGGCCCGGAATGTCCTTGATAAGGTCGCCCACACGGCGGATTTGGGTGGTGAAGGCTACTGCGAGGAGGACAGCGCCGAGAGCCACAGCGATCTTGTCGTTCATTGCAAGCGAGTCCAACAACCATGTGAAATGCAGACAGGATCCTAGATTGGATCAAACGCGGTCACGGCGAATACCCTGCAATTGTTCCTTTGAATCTACTCTACACCAATGTACACATAAAGATAGTAAGTAAACAGCGACTTTACCAGTCGCGGTTGAAGATAATGACTTTCTTCCCGTTGTTCCCATTATTGTTATCGCTGCTCGAGGTGGACGTCGACATGGACTCCTTGGAGCTGGAGCTGGACGTCGACTTGGAATCCCTGGAGGAGCTGGAGCTGGAGCTGGAGGTCGACTTGGATTCGTCGGAGCAGGAGGTGGAGGTCGACTTGGATTCGTCGGACGTGACACAAGCTCCTCCTGGAACCGCCTGAGAGCAGGAGGTGGACGTAGAGGTGTTTTCGTTCTTGTTGTTCGATCCCTTATCCGCGACAAAGAGAACCGTCGTCGTCGACTCGGAGATGGTAACCACATCATCGCCATTCGACCCCTGTGTGATTCCCGCCTTGCCAGCCGACAAGGTCGTCGTGAACTCCTGCACAGTCGCAGTCTCCTGCACTGTCTTGGTCGATGTCTCCGTCTTGGTGGCCTCGAGCGTCACGGTCTTTACGTTGTTCTGGACAGTCTTGGTCACGTCCTGCTGCACAGTCTTGGTCGCGACGACCGTCACTGTCTTCACATTGTTGACCGTCGTGGTAGAGTCCTCGTTCTTGTTATTGCCGTTGTTGTTGTTCTGGTTGTTGCCGTTGTTGCCGTTGTTGTTCTGCTTGTTGCCGTTGTTGTTGCCGTTGTTGTTCTGGTTGTTGCCGTTGTTCTGCTGGTTGTTCGCCGCCGCCTTGGCGTTCGCCGCCGCGGCCGCCTTGATCTGCCCGGCGTCATAAATATTCTCGTTGCCGAGCACACTCTGTCGTCCTTGGTGAGCCCACGACCTCTCTGTGTCAGGAAATACACCTACATGAGCGACCTTGGACGCTCCCGACAAGATGCGGTCGTAGTTGTCCGTCATGAGCTGAATACCAGAGACAAACGCCTTCTCGTCGAATTCACTGATACACAAAGATCAGACGGAGAACCGAGGGCTTGAAGAATACAAACCAGTGACCACCCTGGGGCGACGCGTCAGCCGTGACGAGGGAGACGTTGCCAGCATTGCCTGGGATGAGCTTTTCGTACGCCTTGATCGACAACGGGCTGGGAAACTCAGTGGACGCGTTCAAGGCAAAGGAAATACGCACATTGACTGCTTGAGCGAGGCGAGATCATCTGTGGTGCTCTGGAAGTGCAGACGAAGCTTGGAGATGTCGCCCTGGACCTTGACTTGCCTGTTGTGCGTCAATATTGGCTCATGCGAATAGTCGTGAGAATACGCACGGCTCGAGACCACCACACCCTAAAACGGCACCGGGAACGGCGAGGGACGCGCCGAAAGTAGGAATCATGAAGCCTGTACTTGTGATGAGGGAAACCAGACATTGAGAGGTTCAGTCGGGACGCACCACTCAACAACAAACTGCCTCCACTAACACCCTCGAGGAAGATCTTGGACTTGTCGAAATTCACGATCGTCGGCAGCGTCTTGGTGAGGAATTGGTTGACGGCGGCGCTGTGTGCTGGGCCATCCGGTCTGTTGCAGCACTCAGCTTCAGCTCTGAGAAACCTACGAACAGACGCACCTGACCAGCCCCGTGTTATCCTTCGGGTCCTCCCCACCCCATCTGAGGTTCGAATCCGGCGCGAGAAGCGCGACGCCCATCAAGCCCGCATTGACACCTTGGTTCTGCGCCGGCTAATGAGCGGGAAGGCGAGCTCACAAACGGCCAACTTACGGGAAAGTCGATAAATGACTGGCCCCCGTCCCCGTGGAAGAGAACCTAGACGGGCGTGAGCTGGGTACGGAATGCTACAACGGGATGCTCACGTTGATACCAAGCTTTCCGTTTCCGTTGTTGTTACCCCCGTTGACGAGTTCGGATGCCGGGGCGGAGACTTTGAAACGCATGTTCAGACCTACTGGGTGCATTGCTCAGTCAGGCTCGGAAACGCAATGGAGGAGAGAAAAGCGCACTTGATCTGGACCGTGTCGTCGATGATGGTGCTGCCGTCCTTCGCCTTGGACACTTTGGCCGCGGCATTGTTGTTGTTCTTGTTGTTGTTGCTGGACACTTGCAAGCTGTTCAGGTTCTTCAGGCTCGGAGTCGACTGGCGCGTGCTAAGCGGGCGGGCCGCAGCAAAATCGAGGCAGAGGGCGAGGTACGCGAGGCAAAGAATGGACTTCATTATGTGATGCGAGCAGGATCGACCTGAGCAGTGAGGGAAAATAGTATAACGAAGAGTGTCCAAGGCAGGCCCAGCCGCCAGATGGTGAAGAGAGGAGGAGGGAGAGGGAGAGGGAGAACCAGTCGGCTGCCGGTGAGCCTGGACGCAAGCAATATATAGGACGGCTTTGTTGGCAAGGCTTCGATGGTAACGGAGAAATCATCTGGATCGCCAAGCCTTTTGGCGGCATTGCGAGCTTCAAACGAGCTGGGCCAAGAAATGCGGTGAATACTTGGGTGAACGGCTGTGAACGGTAATTGAGCGGGTCGGGACAGATAGATGGATGAGACGCTGTTGGGGCGGGACGCCGAAGATCCCCTGGCCGAAATGTTTGGGAAGCCATAGCAACAACAATGGCCGCAGGTTTTGAGGGTTTCTGGATTGCGGCGTCTGAGAACGGAGACCGCGGCTCGTGTGTACATGTTGGTTCAAGTTGGGCTTGAAGCATGTCACCATCAACGCGCCTTGACGCGAACCACGAAGCTACTTACGTTCTTTCCACCCCTGCATGGACAAGCTCTCCGCAGTCTCTCCACCTTGCAACAGTCAAGCAAACTTTACCTCGCGGCCTGCGCAATTCACTTCTGTCTGAAAATGGCAACTTCCTCGTTCTCGTTATCAAAGCTCCTGGCGCCGGCAGGGATGTCTATAAAAACTATGTGCCACTCCCGGGCCTCCTTGCTTCTGCACTCTTGCTTTTGCACCCCATCTCCTGCTCAAATCAGACCGTTGCACGTACACCATGTCCAAGTTGTACATCGGGTTCGTCGTCTGCCCTCCGCCTCGATTTGGCCTGATCTCTCTCCAGTAACCTCAGCTACGACGTCGACGACAATGCATTGCATGAGGTGCGTCTCTTCTCCCTCTCCTCCGTCATCCCTTGCTCATTCCTCTCAGGCCTTTAGCAAGTACGGCCAAGTCACCGATGTGAGACCCAACTCCTACCCTTTCGTCTCTTGGCTCAACCGGTCCAGCATATCGTCATGAAAGACCGCGACACCGGTCGCTCTCGCGGCTACGGCTTTGTGACATTTGAGCACGAGGAGGAGGCCCGAAAGGCGCTTGACAAAATGCATAACGAGGAGCTTCTTGGTCGCCGTTTGCGCGTCAACCTCGCCAATGCCAAGACCGGCGGAGGTTTGTCCATTTTATTTTCATTCACTTATATTCTGTTATTACTTCATGCTGATTTCAACGCAGGTGGCAGTCGCGGAGGATACGGAGAGGGAAGCTACGGTGGAGGCGGAGGCTACGGTGGCGGGTACTGAAAAAGTTCGTTCCTGATTTCTGTTTCTGTTTAACTCAACATCCACTACTGTAGTTGGCGCGTACGAGAAAAAAAAAGTCCTCTATTAGGCGTTGTATCTTCATCTGAATGTCTTGATCGAAAAGATTTTGTGGCAAATATATCGGTTTCAGCACTACAACATTTATTCCCATTTTGGGAACACAAAGCTGCACACCGACACCGCCGGCCCCGCGCCAAACCGACATGAATCGCCGCAAAGTTTTGAAGCCCAACCTAGCGCGCCTCAAGCTTGTCGTTCTGCCGACGTGTCGGTAGCAGGCAGGGCGCAGTCCATCTTTATTGCGTGTTGTCTAACGGAGGACGACTGGTATAAAATGTGACAGACAAGACAAGACAAGAAGTCTCAAGAAGTTAATTACCACACAGAGCTCAGTGACACTCCTGCTTCCTCCCCTCATCTGCCCGTCCTCGTCCGGTCTCTGTCCAGGTTTTACCCAGTCTCCAGTATCATTTGAGTTATCGCCACCATGAGCAAGTTGTGAGTCTCTTTCGCGTCTTCATCGTCCTCATTGCTGATACCGATGGCCAGGTACGTTGGGTGCGTCGAGCGGGCCATCTGACGCGTCATCACTCATCTCCTCTCCAGAAATTTGAGCTGGAACACGACCGACGATGTCCTTCGTCGGGTGGGTGTCGCTCTCCTCGTTTATTGTGGCTGCCTGATCTTTCCCGATAGGCGTTTGCAGCGTTTGGCACCGTCACCGATGTGCGTTCCTCTTTCCTCTTCCACTGGCCTTCGCTCTTTTCTTTTTGCCTGCGCCCTCAACGTCTTCCCAAGAGTGTTCACATGAAAGATCCCGAAACTCAGCGTTGCCGTGGGTTTGGCTATGTTACTTTCGAATCGCCCGCCGAGGCTCAGGCTGCTGTCGACGCCATGAACGAGCAGGAGCTCGACGGTCGTCGCATCCGCGTTAACATAGCTCTTGTATATTCTCTCTTGCGATCTGCGATCTGGCTGACCTGTTGTAATAGGACAGGTCCGGAGGAGCTGGTTACGGGAGTGGTGGTGCTGGTACGTTTTTCTTGCATCCCATATAGATCTCTGAACTCTTGCAGGGTGGTAAATCATTCAACGCGTGCGTACATACCCTCTGCTCAATACTGTTCTGAATTGCGACTCAGCGCCGTGCTTAATCGATCTTATTCCTCTGTACAACTCGTTTCCGTGTGTCGTTACAACCATTTCAGCCAAATACTTCTTCTCGTGTGTGCGCGTCAGCTACCAAGTGGTGAGACCCTACCATCATGTCCCGCGTCTTTGCTGCCCAGTGTCCTCTCAATCTCTGCCAGAGGTGGATGATGTTGTCCATTAGATTCGCGAATGGCCAATTGCAACCTCTAACGAAGCCCGCATTCCAGTGTGCGAGTCGCTGCCGACGCCCAATTTATCTCAACGCGGATGGATTGTGGTCGGAGAGCCACCCATCGAGTTCAGGATCCGCGTGCGGTGTCTCGGTAAGTAGCAGTACGCAGAGTTGAAATCCTTGGTGTCTGAGCCTCTCCGCACCTCCTGCACATGATTTTCTCAAGCTTAAGTACGTTCCAATGAGCAGAGTATTGCTTTAATTTGCCTTTCCGCGTCGTCGCATCGAGGAGGTGGGTATAATGTGACGAGCGAGTTCGAGTTAGGTGCGAAGGTGGAGCAACAAGTCAGACAATTCTCGGATGGTAGAATCTATATACGAAGGTCATGAGTAGAATATGTAACTACGAGATTAATATGACTTAGGGAGATCTTCTCCTCTTTCCCTCTCGCCCGGAAACAACGCCAAAATCAGACGATGAGGCAAGGACACAACTCGCCCCGCTCGGCTTTCGCTCTTCCAGACCATGGCGAGCCAGAAAGAACCCAAGTCGTTCAAGAGCCCGAAAGCAATTCCTACGAGCCACATATCACTTTCCCAGATGACTGAAATCGAATGAGGATGGAGTGAGACTAGTGAGGGAAGAACATACATATCGTTATCGCCATACAGGTAATAGAGCTTATTTGCAGTTCCCAATTTTTGAATTTTTGCGCGCGCTGATTGGCTGCTCCACAATTTTCGGCCAATCAGCGTCCGCAAAAAAAATGTTTTGAGCCGGGCGCAAATAACCTCTAATGCAACAGATCCATTGACAAATATCCGATAGCTCAGTTCGGAGCTCGAGAGGACCATAGCCAGGAAGATATGCGACGACGATCATCAGGACGACTTTGGCGACGCCGGCGAAAACGTTGTTTGGGTGGTCCAAGTCATAGGGATATGTCGACATCACGATAGCCACGACTGCGAGGAAAAAGCAGAAAAGTCGGAAGTAGTAGCGGGCCCAACGGTTGCCGTTGCCCTCGAGTTCAGGGGCCTCCGATGCATGGGCAGTCCTTGTGAGTGAGAGAGGGGGCTGGCGACCATTGAAGGGCTTTCGCTGCTCTTGGTGGATGCGTCGGGTGTCCTTTCGAGACTCTTGTTGGTGGACATCGGAAGAGCTATCGGAAGAGCAACGACTCGGAGGTCACGCGTTGAACACTCTTGCTCCTAATACGTCCACAAAGAGTGGAATTTCGTCAATGCTTGACGGTTTGGAAGCCCATACCAAAGAATCGAGGACAATCTACGGCGCAAACTTCCACTCCGGATCCGACAGACGTATGGTTGAGGCTGAATTCCCGTTCTTGGTCCCGTGGCTCATGCACAACTACTTGGCCGCTTAGTACAACCTCCTTCCGATTACCTACTCAGTGCGTCTTAACCGTAGGTTTTGGAATGCGAGAAGGTTGCTGGAAGACGTTGAATAATGCCGTAAAAGACGAACTTCCCACGGCCTTTTCTACTGTCTCGACTCTCTCGAGGTCCTTGAAGCTGTGAACACCTTTCTCGTCGCCAAGATTCACCGCCTTTAACAAAGTACCGCTGCCGACACGACGGCCCGCTTTCCTTTGTTCGACACGAAAAGGCGCATCTGATGCCTTTTTTCTTTCTCACTCGCTTTGACTGGGTCGTGGACTAGTGGACAATGGTTGCGAGTGCGCGATAATGGGTAAGGTGGGCTTTGGTGCATGTCTTCTTTGGTTGGCTGCGCGAGTATAAGAGCGGGAGGCGCGCTCGCGGATTCTCCAGAACACAAACCCTCGAACCCAACCATCCACCTATCGATATCTCGACATGCAAGTCGCACACGGCAATCACCACCGCGCGTACCCCTCTGGAGGCAGTATGGTATGGTTATTCAACTCGCGAGACTTCAAAACTAATCCTTCTACCAGCGACGGAACGCTCCCTACATGAAACTTGAAATGCCACCTTCTCCATACCTTCGCCCTCGTAACCCTCATCGTCCTAATGCCAACCAACAATTCTACCCTCAGCCCTCACGCGCAGGCCAGTCTCCTCCTCGAGTCCCGACGCAAGTCGACGAGCGCCCAACGGATTGGTGGCACAACCCTGAAAAGCTTCTCTCAATCAACTACGGATCTAGGGAGCAGTACCCTTACAGCATCTCGTTCATTCCTACCTCGGGACCGTGCCAATACGGTGTTGCCATGCTTAATCTGGAGCATGGGCGAGGGATGGCGCAGGGCGACCAGCCCATAAGCCGACGAGATTCCGCGCCAGATGGCAAGATATGCAAGTGGGTCGTTCTTGATTGACGTGAGTGGACGTTTGTTTCGCATGAGTTGCTGTTGTTCATGTCGGCGCGTACGCAGTGGCCCGGCTATCGCCAGGAGAGCTACGTCCTCACCCTCGTCGACCCAAGGACTCGTCGGCATGTCACTCGCGCGCAGATCGGAGCGCAGGTCACTGCCTTGTTCAAACAATTCGTCGACGTGAGATTTGGTGTTTCCCTTATCTCTTATAATCTCATCCCGTCTTCAGACCCGCAGGGAGGGTGACTATGTGGATGACATCCACACAATCTACCTCGGCTTGGACGGTGCCATGTACGAACAGGTCCGCCTTTCAGAGGTCTACACCAAAGACGGGTTCACCTTCCGCGCCCAGTTTGGGTTGGTGCCGCATTATTTGAGTGTGGAGTAACCTGGCGTTCACGTTTATTTTCTTTTGGGATTATCGCGACGACTGTATCTTTAGCATTTCCTAGAACTGTAGCAATATCACTCAATGCGCCTTCGACTCAACGACGGTGACACTGTACAGACTACAAGCGTCTCGCACCTACCTCCGACTCTACCCAGGGCCGAGCCTCCAAGATTGACTTTATAAGACCCTCAAGAACGTCCTCTTGCCTTTCGCCTTTCTCCAATCCATACTCTGACAGCGAATGCAATGTTTCCATTCGCAAACTTGAAGACTACAGCATCACCTCGTCGCGCACGATCTCCTGCACCTTGGTCACCATGCCTTTATCGGCCTTGATCCTCGAATACCCATCCCGCGCCTCCATAACCACGCCTACAGTCTCGCTTAGGACATCCGGCAACTCTGTGATATCGCCGACAGGTATCTGCAAGGTTTTGTTGTCCTTGCTGAAGCCTTGTACACTCGTCTCGACGAGTTTCCCGTGATCGATCGAGACAAGTAGGCGCTCGATAGGCTGACTCGTAGCAATATGTTTCACAACCCAGGTATTGCGGAATCTTCCTGTGGGCGGGAGCTCGCGCGATACGCGTGCTGCTAGGGCGATTATCCCTTGAAAGTCATCCTCCTTGACACAGAGGACGTTGCCCAGCGCATTAACAGCGACCTTTTCATGCGGCAAGTCGAACAACGCAAGGGTGAAACCTTCGGGCTCGACGGGGGTGTTTCGGAGTACGATGAGAGCAAGAGCGGCTCGTGTAGGTGTGAATGTGGTCGGGTCTGGGTGAGGAGTCGCTCGCGCATGCCAATTGGCGTAGGGACATTCGGACGACATGTTCGAGTAATCGCGAGTAAGCCGCAGCAAGGATGAGGACAAGAGTCAATGCGTTAATCTTGGCAATGTGGAGCAACAGCAGAGCAGGTTTTCCCGTGACGAGTCCGAGTGCCCAAATCTAGCCCGAATTTCGGGAAAGGTTCGAGTCAAGTCAAGAACCAACTTGTTTGGCCTGCGTATCTCCTCAGATCGCCTCCATTAAAGGTCATAAATAAACAGACATGGGGTAATTTTGTAGGCTCGAGTTCTCTGGCAATATGCATAATGTAGGCGCAGTTACAACCTCGAGCTCAGTACGTCTTCTTCTTCTCGTCTACCGACAGACCACCGGGGCCCATGTTGACGAGGAGTATAAGCCCACCAACAATCGCTGGGAGGCGGTGAGCAAGCAAGCTAGATGAGAAAAGATAGCCACGTACACAACGTTTGGAAGAAGTCGTATCTAGAAAACGTCAGCACTGAGCCGAAAAGGCCAATGGGCCACGTACTTGAGGAAGTCACGCTGAGGGTGGCTTGACCCGACTGACCACCAGTTGTTGGCAAAGACGTTGAAGATACTGAGGGTGAGGACGAGGAATGCCGCAGACCACTTGGCCTTGAAACCGACAGCAACCATGATGCACGCGGCAAGACCGAAAATCGAAACAAAAACACGTGCAATGCTCCACTTTCCCTGCAGGATGAACCCGAGGAACAGGAAGATGAGGAGAACACGACCGGCGAGGAGGAAGCTACAGCAGAATGCTCAGCAGCAGAGACGAAAATTTGATTGTCAAACGCACTATTTCTTGCGGTCCGTCTCGCTAATAGACGGGAGACCCGCAAAGAGCTTCTTCCGGGTGACCATCGAGTCACTGAAGACCATGAAGAGCCCGCCGATGACGCTGAGGTTGCGCAAGAAGAAGTTGAGGTCGAAGATGAGCCCGTAGCCGAAGCCCTGGATAACGACGACGCTGAGGAGTCCCGCTACTGCGTATTCGGTGTACCGTTTCGTGATGACCATTCCCGATGCGCCAAGCATCGTCTGCAGGGCATTGAGTGAAAAAAATGGACATTTTTTGACGACAACGCACGAGGACATTGACGAGCAAAAAGAGATGCGAAAGACCCCAAGGGAACTTCCTGTGTCTATGGAACAGGTTTAGCTTGGCCTCTGGCATAGAAATAATGCACGCACTGCTGCAGGTACCAAAGCTGGTCGCCCCACTGGGTGAGAATTCTGAGGGCATCCTCGAGGAAGGTGACAACAATCAAGAAACGGCCGAGGGCAGGAAGATGGGGTTTCAACGGCTGGGAATAGATTTCGACGTAGTCCTCGACCTGCCGGCTGAACGCCTGGAGCTTTTCCATGGGGTCATCGGGGTTGGCGGAGCGGTAGCCAGTCGAGGCGGAGGAGCGGGAATTTGAGAGGCCGTGCGGGTCCGAGTCGAAGTTCCGCGACTGGGGGCGGGCGATGCTGATACGGGAGGACATGGCGGGGTAGAACAAGTGAACGCGTTGGATACGTGGCGGCAAGGTCACGGCAAAAGTGTCACGGCGACTCTGATTATCTCCATCATCGTTTCACCCGACTTGCGGGGACTCCTAATGGTCGTCAACGGAGGTTATGCAGAGGGGTAGACAGTGCCTGGGCTGGGAGACGAGGACAAGCAAATTGATACAGCAACTATTGATACAGAGGATACAGACGTAAGCATTCGATACAGTTGGTCGTTAAAGGTCTTCTTCAACGTGAGGGCAACGCCTGTACGGCGGCCAAAATAGCAGAATGTCGAGGACGGAGAGAATTATTCAAAGCTCACATGCAACCGCTCGTTCACGGGCTTCCAGTCCTGAAGGCGGTGGGCGATCCAGCCCCGCACTTCGTCGTCCATGTCATCGTCGACACCACGGACGTTGAACTGTAGTGCCTCCAAGCTGGAGCGGAAAGCGGGGCCGTCGAGTATTTGGACAAGGGCATTCCAGTCGATCACATCGAGCTGTTTCTCTTCCCCGAGCCAGATGCTGAATGTCAGCTCGGAAAGTGCAGTCGAGCTGATGCGCTGCAACAGGCACACAAGCCACGCGAGCGGCGGGAAGGAGCGCGAGGGCGTCGGTGGTGTTGGTGTGGACGGGAAGTGATAAAGTGTCAGCTGGTGGACGCGGAGAGTGCGGAGACGAGGGTGGATGGAGAGGTCTATATCGCCAACAGCAGCTGCAATGAAACATGAATGCCAAGTTAATTGACGGATCTGGCAGACATACCGCAGATGACTGGCGCGTCGTCGTAATTGTGCGCCAGGAAGCCGAGTTCCAAATGTTTTAACGATTCAGAGGGTGCGATGGCCTTGAGGAAGTCGTTCACCAACGCCACTTCAAACGGGACAATGTCCGGAAGAACAAGCGAGTGAATTGGCGGGACTATGCGCGCTCCGTCGTCTGAAACAGCATGCAAAAGCCAGGATATGATGGTGTTGCTCGAGCAAGCGTGGATAGCAAGTTTTTCAAAGTTCGAGAGGAACGGAGGAGGCGCCGCCGCCGTGGATTCCGTTTCGCTCTCGTCCCACGTAACATTATCGAGCGACAGTTCGCGCAGCGCCTGTAAACTTGCATGCGAAGGTACGAAGAATTTCGAAAGAGGGAAAGTGAATGGATGAAAGGTGCAGGACGGTCGATTTCTGGAAGACTCCGTTAACCAAGAGAGGAGCCAGATATGTGGGACTCCACGCGTCGATGTGAATGTTGCGAATAAAGGGGGCAATGGTGTCCATGGCATGCGACGAATCGTGCAGAAAATTGACGAATTCTGGGCGCATGTTGACCGAGAAGAAGAGGTGGCGACGGCAATGCGGTAGCCATGCCTTGCAGACGACACTGCAAGTCGAAAGGGTCGTCTTTGAGTCGTTCAGGTCGTTAAAGAAGTGGTCGTAGAGCTCGAGGGCGAGACGCGACGTTATTTCGCGTGGAAGTGGGGCCACCCGACTCCGAGTCATCAAGTCTGGTGAGGAGTCCGACGAAGGGGTGGATCCAAGCCTGGGCTTTTTTGTGGGCCAGGAGCTCCTATAGCGGGCCATTGTGTGAAAGGGGAACAAGGGCATTCTGGCAAGGTGTCGTTAAATACAAGGCCAAGCTGTGTCGTGGTGGTAATAATTCAGGGCATGTTGTCGTTTGTGATTGCCCTTTGTCACGTTCGTTTCTCTCTTAAAGACCACCACATTGTTGCGCTCCTCGCAATTAAACGCGCCAATTAAAACGCATGGGGAAGCGCAAATACGAAGAATCCGACGACGACTCGGACTACGCGTCTAAACGCGGCTCTCGCAAAAAGAGAACAAGATCCCCAACGCCGCCGTCTGCCAGCTTACACGCCAAGTCCACGCACATCATCAACAAGACAGATATAGACTCTATTCGCACTGCCCTTCTTGAATGGTACGCGACGGTTCATGAGTCGCGTAACATGCCATGGAGGAAGCCTTTCAATCCGTCTCTGGGACCCGAGGATCGCGCGCAACGAGCGTACGAGGTGAGGACGGACTACTTTTCCTCCTGAACTACAGCACTCATCTCTAGAACAGGTCTGGGTATCAGAAATCATGCTGCAACAAACTCAGGTTGCCACTGTAATTCCTTACTATAATCGATGGATGAACAAGTGTGTCGGGTTCGCCGCCTCGTTGACTAAAGATGTTCATCAGTTGTATAGGTTTCCCACCATCCACGAGCTCGTACGCCTGTGCTTAAGCTGTACTGCATTTGTTAATCTTTGATTCAGGCCCGCGCCTCCATCGACGAGGTCAACGCTCTGTGGAAAGGACTTGGTATGACTCCTTGTTTGACGTAGCAATCTCTCCATCATCTCCATAGGTTACTACAGCCGCGCGAGCCGACTACTTGCTGGCGCCAACAAAGCTGTCAGCGACTTTGACGGTAAACTGCCCGACAACTCGAAGGACCTACAAGCCCACATACCCGGTATTGGGCGGTACAGCGGTGCAATCAGCTCGATTGCCTATGGCGAGAATGCACCAGTTGTGCGCCATTTTTATCCATCTTCAGCTCTCGTTTGACTCGGCTAGTTGGATGGAAACGTAACGCGCCTGCTCAGCCGCCTGCTGGCGCTGCACGCACCACCGAAGGGGAAGCCTACACTCGACGTTCTTTGGAACGCAGCGACGGCAATGGTGGAGGGCCTCTCAGGTTTGCGTCAGTCGTTCCCGATGCAATATGAACTCACCCGGCTCAGCGACACAATACCCAGGGGACGTTAACCAGGCGCTCATCGAACTCGGCAGCACTGTTTGCAAAGTGCGGGATCCCAACTGCGATGGCTGTCCGCTGCGTTCCTGGTGTACTGCCAACGGCGGTGCCGCCCCAACTCCGTCGGTAGGAGTATCATGTTCTGCTGATATCACACTCACACGACGATGTGCAGCCAGACATCGAAGATCTGTGTACGCTGTGCGTGCCGCTGCCTGACGGCGCCGATGTGACCTCGTACCCCATGCGCGCGGACAAGAAGAAGGCGCGTGAGGAGTTGGACGTTGTTTGTGTTGTGGAATGGCGCCAACGTTCCGACAGGCGATTCCTTCTTGTTCGCAGACCCGAAGGAGGTCAAATACAATTTCCCCTCGTCTCCACCCCGTTCTGACGCTGCTCAGGTCTTCTCGCTGGACTCGACGAATTCCCAACCTCAGAGATTGTTTCGGCGACCCTCTCCGCCGTCAAGCAAGCCCAAATTCCGCACAAAATTATTCCGAGTTTCTTGAAGGGAGCAAAGATAAAGAAAGTCGAGGCCATGGGTGATGTCCTCCACGTTTTCTCGCACATAAAAAAGACATATCGCGTACAATGGGTCCTTCTCCAGAGCACTCCAGAGCCTCCTCAAAGCGTTAAAGGAAAATCCAGCATCTGGGTCGCATTTGATGACGTTGTTGACAAAAAGTAAGTTTTGTTCGCTTTCATTTTTCAAAGGGATTTATCTGCTTCTAGCATCGGAACTGGTGTTGTGAAAATATGGAACCTTTGTAAGAGTAAATGGGAGGTGGAGGACTAGAATAGACTTGCACAACGTGCTTTACCGGCCGAACAGTCTCCTCGATGGCCGCTTTGTGACCACCGTGCCGGCGGCGCCCTTTTCAACAGCAACGTCACACTCATTGAGCTTCGCGTCTTACCACCACGCGTCGGCCACATCGCTCTTCGAGGAGGGCGAATAGACTTTAGTGCGCTCTCTGTCATCTTCCAACCGAGCCCCCCATCCTGCCTCGCGCGCCGTCCTGAACTCAAACTTCCCAACCTCCCAGGAGATCGGTCCACGAGCGGCATCGCGCGCTGTCTCTGGCATTTCATCCAAGGATGATAAAGACCTCGCGACTCAAAGTTTCTCGAAGCTGCTGATACTTATCGAGATAAGAAGGTTCCCGTCGGGCGTCCGAGTCGTCCCCACTAACCTCGCATAGATAATTCAGGACTTGGGGTGAACTGGATGGAGTAGGACCGATCTTGATCGACGGCGGAGGTTAGTTCCTGCATCCATATTAACTGTTCGAAAGTAACCTAGTTAGTTCCAGCTGCAAACGATCTTCGAGTCTTCGATCAACATGCTGTCCTTTTACAACGCAGGTATGCTGGCCGTTCCGGTCCACGACCCCCAAAGGATCACTGAGCTGGCCACCGTGTCGTTCGCACCCCGCATATCTCGGCAGGCTCATCGCAGGGGCCGCGGCAACTTTATAGGATGAATGTTCCCCGCGAATCTCGTTTAAAGTAAGTGTGCCTTCGTCGGTGAAGCGGACGCAATACGGCGCGTCTGCCGTGCATTTCAGGCCACGTCTACCTTGTTATTTTCAGATTTGGCTCCTAAAAGGAGCATGGCTCCGCGTCGGTTGAGACTAGTATTTGAACGTTACCCAGGGAAATATTAAGGTCGGTAGTATCCGTCAGCCTCGCGATCCGCTCAAAGTGGAATCGAACAGAGCGAGCGACGAGTACATCTCGCTCCTCCTACTCAGGCGGATCGTTTGACCAACCTCGTATGGGCTTGCCTTTGATTCTAACCCCAAGCTCTTTGGGGAATGGGGGTTTACGTTCACACAACTCTCCACGCAGTGCAAACTGAGCCTAATTCCTCCTTGTTCCCTCGTAGTGCCAGTCGCCCGTGCATGCAGCGAAGACTGTCTGCGCCAACTCTACTCTCAGATCAACGCGATGCAGCGCTTGCTGTAGGAGCTGCTGTGTTTCCCTCGGCTGCTTTTTTTTGCTATCAGCTCAGGGCCCGAAGACTCGAACGCTAACGTCGGCGGTGCGCCGCTGCTTAGGTATTGGACAAGGTTTGAGCCCTCTTCATGCGGAGCTAACGAAATAAGTGCTGTTCTCCGCGCTCTAGAGCCAAGAGTCCTCATGCGCAGATGCGGAAGCTATCGTTTCGTTCCTCAAAGATAGAGCAAAAGACAGTTGGAAGGCCGAGGCACAATTATGGTCTGTTCGTTGTCTTGGGGCTCCTAATAATTTCTGCCCGACAAGATCCTGTCGTGCTGGAAGCTGTTACTATCCCACTTCAGGTAAAGCAATACAGTTTGAAAGCTAGCAGAAACCCGACCTTTGATACAGGCGTTAGTTCGGGGCTCCCAAGTTTACCTCTCTGGCCGGCATCCGAAAGTCAGCCTGGCATTATTCTGTTCGACAACTGGCACTCCTCGGTGTTCGCAGAGTAGTATTCAAGACCTTCTTGACCCCGCCCCGCTCGCGGCCAAATCACCCCCGTCCTACTAGTATCTCTTTCATGGGAGGCCGCACTACGCAGAGACTCCCAGGTTTTACAGTGGGTCTTCCTACTCCAAGGCGCGTTCTCTACCTTTATCTTCGAGCGAATGATAATGCATCGCAACGCAGTTTACATGGTGGGCATAGCTAAAGTTCAAATGCCCTTGTACCACTTTGACCTCCGACGGCGATCCCCGTCCTCGACCGTATGCTGCGTTGAAGATATATCTTCGGGCGCGTAGCTCCGGGGATCAATGATGCGTCGCTCACGGCTCAACGGCCACGACCACTGGCAGCTGCCCGATTTTGGGCGCTTGATATTAGATGGTGTTGGCGAACGAACAACTCTCGACAAGCGAGTATAGGTATCGTTATACTGGCTTTCTCTCGTTGTGTCTCTGTACCCCTCCGAGTCCGCCCGCTGTAGTTTGAACATACCGGATCAGCACTTTCAGCTTCTGTTCACATGTCTACTGGCCTGAGACCTGTTGGAGCGCAACGCCGAGGCAAACGCACTTCGCATATCCTTTCTTCTTCATTGGCTACCTTTTTAGCGCTGGTTCGACGGTGACGATCGCTTCATCTTCGAATCGCCTCAACTTCCAATCTCAGATTGCTCCCTTGAGACTGCAGCCATTGCCATTTACGGCCGAGGTAACACAGGAACAAGACAGCTCCCATGGCCGTTGACACGCAAGTGAACCTGCTGTTCTTTATCCTTCTTACAGGCAGCTTCCAGGCGCATGCGGATAACTCAATTCAAACTTAAATCGTTCATTCGAAACAGCTGCAATCACCTCAGCTGGGAATACGTTGGGTTGCACTGCCCGTGTGCGGGTCCCCACTGCGGCCTATTTAGACCCACACTCGCAATACGCGCGATCAGTTCACTTCTACCTCTCCCTCTCCCTCGGCCTCATCCTCCCTCTGCAACCAGCCATGCAGCAGCCGACGCTTCGGAATGTCAGAATCAGGAGCACCCGAGACGCCATCGCCGTGTTCTATGGTGTGGCGCGAAACGCAATTCCTCTCATTACGCGGCGGCTCGATGCGGAAGAGCGTCTCTGCATCACTGCGGGCACGGTTTTTGTCTGGGAGGAAAATGCAAATTCGGAAGCTTCTGGTCTGGGAATGGTGAGCGCTCTACCAACATTTACTTGGTTTTGCTCAACTTTGTCTGCAGGAGCGATGGCATGTTGAATTCTGAAAATTTCTTCGTTGCCGCTGATCATACTCCATAGGACGGACGGAATGGGTTGGGGTCCCAGTCGTACGTGTATTCGTCTTCTGCCAACGCGCATCACCACGCTCAAAGGTATCTGTAGGGGTTCGCGATGCAAGTTGAACCTAGAGTTCAATTTCGTTTGTAACACTTACCTCTTGTGTAGGAGTTTCTTTTCTATCACCAGAAAGAGTCGGATATCGGGGAGGAAACCGTGAACCCGGTGACGCCTTGGGCGCAGATGATGAGGTTCGTTTCTCCGAAGACAGCAGGTCAAAGGTTGAACTTGTTAGCAGGAAACGATCAAACCGATTTCCTGGAAGTTTCTCCTTGAGCCCCAAGAAAGCGCCAGACTCAAGGCTGATCAAACAGACCTTTAGCGTCCTGGTCTCTCTCCCCAAGGACCGACCTAGTGGAACAATACGCAAATGGCACCTAAGTAATTTTTCGTTACGGGGTTTTCAACCGTGCCTCATAACCTCCAGCCGCATACTTTAACCAAGAAACCTTGAACGAGCTCGATACTATCGACGACTTGCGACTTCTCGATGCTCCTGTACCTGAGGGCTGGTTCCGAAGCGCTCGAGCGACTAAAGCTCGCCGCGAGAATCGGGGTGTAGGCGACTTGCCTGAGGGAATGCTGAGCTCACCCACCTCCGACCACCCGCTGCCTATGCCGTTCAACTCCACTCCGGCAGCGCAGACGCGGTACCGCGGTCAAGTCGCCACTACCCCGAAAACGGCTGCCTCTAGTCCCAGTTCCATCGCGATCCCCGTGCCCCTCAAACCGACTCCGCGACATCCGGCTTTCATGCAAAGTCCCATAACGTCCACAGCCGGCCTGGTACCACTGGAATACCTAGAGAACACGTCGCAGAAGAACCGCCGAAACCCCACGGACGAACAGCTCTTGCGCCGTTTCGTTTGAAGTTCGGATTTTTTCAGGTTGCAGCATAGGCATGTTGGATTTACATACATACCGCCACTACGTACAAAAGTTACGATCCCCATAGTTCTAGAATATTGAGCTAGTCCGGACCTTTAACTTTGCGAAGACCGCGCGTTGTCCCACGAGAGACGGGGAGCATTATTTTGACTCTAGCCGCCACCGAGCTGAACGGAGTGCATACTGCTTGCATGCAGACAAGCGTTGTGTTTCAGGATTTCTTGTGGAGAAGAGTGGTTGCCAGCGAAATCAAGGTAGCCTTCTCACAAAATGCCTCGCAGGAACCCTCGGTCAGTCATTTGACTTTGCGAGGGTATCGACCTCCGTTGATAGAAATCCGGGCGTGGCAGGTTGCGGAACGCCGTCCGCAAGCTCGGGAAAACCTCCCAAAACTGCGGTCGAGCCCAGAGCAAGGGGGTCGCTAACAAGATTCTCGAAATGAGGCGGGGAAGGCAAGAAAAATAAATTGGAAACAAAACGTACGGCAGGTGCGCTAGCGCTAATGAACTGCATAGTCCGCGGGCTTCCCATGCCTGGAGGAAAGAGACTTGAATTTTACCATGGCAATGAGAAACAAAGAACAGGCCCGGAATCATGACGTAAGAGTGAAGCCGGCGGCTGCACTGTCACGCCGTCACGCGTTTTGATCCGCCTACCGACTTGTCTCCGAGCCCAACGCCAGGAACAAGCTACAGACAATGTCCGACACCAAGCCGCGCGGCGCAAATAGGAGCACCAAAACCGGCGGAAAACTCAAAATTCTCCCCGAGCAACCGCCTGACGATGAACAAATTCCCGGGGGGCGGGGTGAAGAAGAGAGTACTGGTACTGCAGGCGACTCGGACGACGCGGATGTAGACGAAGACGACGAACCCGAGGTGCGCGTCAGTCTAATATGTGTACTTTGCCTCATTAATGCAGGTCTACAACCAATTGCGGCTCATACCAGATGGCACGGCAAAGCGAGACGCGTTGAGACTAACCAAGAAGAAAGCAAAGTCCCTTCCAAGAGTTACAGCATACGCAACCGCAAGGTGCGGAAGCGCGTACGTTTGTGTGTCTGGGAGCTGGCTGACCAGCTGCAGTTCGTACCGTATGCAACCGCTCCTAGAGGTGTGCTTTGCTCCACATTCTGGAATCCGAGCCGACTTTCCCTTAGTTTCTCAAGGCGCGCAAGGCGGCGTATCACACGAATGCGAAAGTAATCGACGAATGCATATACACGCCATATGTTTTCAGGCCCAATTCCAATTCGCCCAACAAGCCACCGCGGTCAAGAGGCCCCACGGGTGATCTTCTCGGCATTCCTGAACTTCGACACGAGGACGGTTCCGACCCACAAGAACGTCCCAAGAAAAAACCAAGTAAATTTGATACTACCACGATCGAGGAGGCCGAGATCTTCCTATTCGAGTATGGGACAGTGGTTATCTGGGGGATGACGGAACCGCAAGAAAGACGCTTCTTGTCTTCCATGTACGCGCAGTCCGCGGTCCGTTTATTCTCACCATGCTTACCACTATCACAGAAAGCGCTTTGAAATAGAGAAATTAGGTGCACAACCGTGGTGCTGTACTGCGTTCCAGAATTGAGCTCATTGTTGCAGCTCCGGACGAAGTTGAGATGGAAGAGCTCAATTTTTACCTGGCCAACTATAGCAGGTATATATATCCACTGGTACACCTGCAAGCCTTGTTGTGCTCACACTCTCCCAAGAATCTACAATGATGTGATTACTCTTCGCAAAGGCTCGAGCTACATGTGGGTCATCCGGCTTGAAGTCGGACGGCACTAACGCCTTTCAGGACGAAATTATCGTTATCTCACGCAATATCGCAATCCGTGAAGATTTCTCTGGTGGGTTGGTCGCCGCGGCGTGGAGAAACCTGACTCGGGCTTTCAGTTCGAGGAGCTAATATCGTCGACGATCGAAGAAACCAAGGACATACCGGAGATCATTGCAAGCACTGGTAAGGTGGGGATGCCTCACAAAGGCAAGTGGTTTCCCGACTCCCGGGATGCGGTAGCTAACCAACGTCAAGAAATTATGCAGAAGATTGGGCAGCTGTTCCTCCTGCGAACGAATATCAACACAGTGGGGTCTGTTCTAGATTCTCCCGTGAGTCTCCGGTCCTTTTTGCATGGCCGAGTGAATAAATGAACCGCCTCGACATCAGGAAGTCTTTTGGGTATGACATCGATGTTATCCCTGGATACAGTCTCACACTCTCGGCTGCGTAGAGCTTCCCTGACCTGCAGCCGCTGTATGACGCCGCGAGGAGCTACCTTGAGATCCCCCAACGCATCAACCTTTTGAATACCCGCGTTGAGGCAAGTATCCTCCTTCCTTGCGGCCGTGGTCTGAAGCCATCATACCCAGGTTCTGCAAGATCTCTTACAGCTGCTCAAAGAGTCGGTTTCCAGCCGGCACGCTGAGCGGCTGGAGCAGATCGTCATTGCACTCATCGGCATCGAGATCCGTAGGTCTAGTTCAAACTGGGGAATGGGCATTGGCTCTAACAACATCAATGCAGTCCTCGGTATTGTGACCATTCTTGTGGATCTCATGGCGTGAAAATGCCGTTGTCGGCTTTGCTTTGCTTGGGTGGGCCAAGGCGGACCCGGGCGCCTGGGAGTGTATTGTGCCGGCGCTACATGATAATTATGGACTGTAGAAAACATGTCACATGCGTGATTTGGATGTCTCTTGCAACTTTCGTGTCCGTGTCTCGCCCTTGGCGATGTGTTGCCCATCTGGCAAGGCAATCGCGTGCTTACAGCTTGAAGGGAACTCCGCCGAAACTGCCTTCTACCACGGCAAAAGGTGGGCCGACCAATCGTCTGCATTGAGTTTTTTTGTGCACTCAATTTTTCGCAGTGCTCTCCTCATGCGAACAGGACACAATAATCAAGGGCGTAAACTACCTCAAGGGCCAGACTCCCGTCGTCGCGCTTCCCGATGAGGAATACCCGGAATGGCTGTGGACAGTGCTGGATCCGAGGGTCTGGCCAGGACGATGGGCCTGGAGGGAGGGCAGAGCGGGCCGCGCGTCGTGCCTGCGAATAAAAAGAAAATCAAGGACGACAACTTCATGTCCACGCAGTAGACGGCTGTGAGTCCTGTCTAGAAAGTGCGTGCGTTTCTCCGCGCTGACCTTTGCTGGTCCTAGAAACGTCGATGCGATGAAAATTAGCCTTTGCACGCATGTACCAATATAATTTACACCGAGTTACAACCCTCCATGTATTCCTTTGGACGCGCCGACGATGTCGAAGGTAGTCGTTACCATGTGTGACCAACATGTCCGCATCTTCACGACGACCCTCGACTGGCCTTGGGCCAACCGGCCATAATGCCGAAATTCAACTTCGACACCGACGAAGCTGCGCTTCTCAAGGCGTATAAGATATCCTCACTGTACCCAACGTGTGTACTCCTCGCTCAGTTATGTTGTTGACTTGACGGCGCGTAGGAAGTGGGAGGACGTCGACCATGAGCTGGAGAACTCATTCGCGGGCGCTTTGACGAGTACCGGCGCGAGTGAGGATCCAAATAGCGATCCGCTGGGAATTGGAACGAGTGTAAAGTGCGCACAATGCGTTAGTTAATCCTGGTCGTCTACTCAAGGTTGCAGCGTGAAAGAGATGGACATGGAATCGAGTGCGTTCACAGAGCTGGTCTCTGACTGCCGGCTGCTAATATCCCCCCCAGAGGCCGCCGTCCTCATCAACTCAAAGTCCTTTGACCCGAAAGCGTTTCTTTCCATCGTCCATCCGAACGCCAAGTACCAGGACCTTACAAATGGGACAAAACACTTGCAAGCCGCCCTAGATGCGCGCTCAGAGGCCATACGTGTCCTCGTAGAGGACAATTTCGATCGATTCGTTGCGGTGAAAGCTTCTACAGATGGTGTGTGTTACTGCTGAAAATAGTAGCCACGGTCTCATGACATTTTAGCGCTCTACCTGGAGATGAAGGAAGGTTTATTGGCACCTCAGGCGCAGTTTGGCTCAAAGCCTCTTCGAGATCATCTCAAATGTGTGTGTCCATGTCCGATTTCTCGGTGGCCAGCTCATAAAGAACCACAGCGGCTGCCGTCAAGGCCGACCAGGTTTTCCTTCCGGTTCTCGAAAATGCATCCAAAGCTCATAAACTGCGAACCACCCTCGGTATCTTTGAACGATCCAAATTCTTCTTCAATCTGCCTGGATTCATCATCGAATCTATCGAAGCGGTGCGATTCTTGTTGCGAGCTTTGTCAATTTTTTTCCTGAACCGCTCGCAAGGGTCGATACGAAGTTGCCATGCGTGATTACAAGAAGGGCAAGGTCCTTTTGGAGACACGGACCGGGCCAGCTTCTGCCGATTGGCAACTCGAAGGACGGCCAGGCGTCTGCCGCAGACGAGCAGCAGCAGAAACGTATCCTGGACAAAGTCTGGGGCAGTGTCGAGAAGGCTATGGGGGAGATGCGCAGTGCCCTGCTCAAGCAGTTGCAGGACCCTACACGAAGCGTTGAAGAGCAGGAGAAAACCTTGGAGTATGTCGTTTCCAGAACATTTTTTTTGGCATCTCACCACTTGCAGGATTCTCATGGAGCTGCAAATAAACGACGATCCTGTTTGGACATATTTCGACAGCCAACATGCGTACATCATGAAGCAGATGAATTCTTCGTATAAATCATCGGTGTCGACGATCAAGAGTAAGTTGGAACGTAGTTTGAAACTTTCACCGCCCTCTAACCTCTTACTCAGCTGCATTAGAGAAATCGCAAACAGAAATCCTCGGCCCAGATTCTCTCACTGCCGCATTAGCTGCCCAACTACAAGTAGCGATAGCTGCACTTGACAAGAAGCAGTCAGAAGCTGCTGCTGGTTCGTTCTTGCATTCTTGATTCTATCTCTCTCTCGCAACTCACGTGTCTATCCAGCTAAATGTGTTGCCGAGCCCGCCTGGCAAGCCATATTGGACATGGTCAAGAACTTGTCTGAGATCGTGCTCTCGTCTTTGCCCAGCTTTTGGCGAATATCGAAGAGCTTCATGGATGGAAAGTTCAAGAAGCAACAATCAACATCCCGACGGAGTCCCTCGCAATGCAAGACG
This sequence comes from Mycena amicta, assembly GCA_029282125.1. Classification (NCBI taxonomy): domain Eukaryota; kingdom Fungi; phylum Basidiomycota; class Agaricomycetes; order Agaricales; family Mycenaceae; genus Mycena; species Mycena amicta. The sequence goes on from JARIHP010000024.1 coordinate 752,811, forward strand.
ATGGCGCTCGACATTGTCAAGCTATACATCTCCCTCGTCTCCCAATTCTTCCAGCTGTCCGACATGGCAGTGATGAAGTCTCCCAGCGAACTCACATCATCATCGACTCTCCCAGACAACTCCAACTCTCTTTGCACCTCGCACTACCTCATGAGGATCCTTGGTGAGGTACAAGAAACCGTCAACGAGCTCAACGCGATGGAGATCTCCAACGACGTCACATCGGGGCTCAAGAGTCTGCTCGAGTCGGCGAAATGGCGATTCGAGGACCTGCTCATTGCCGGCTGGTTACGCGACGCAAACATCCTGTATTATCTCGAGGAGTGGATCGCCAGCCCGACGGACCCGTCCGCAACGCACTACCTCACACAGATGGAGCTGTTCCAACGACAGGTGACGACCGCGGCGTTCAAGATCGCAGGCGGGGTCGACCTGACGGGGAGCAACTCTGCGCAGTTGAGCAAGCCTGTGCGGCAGAATGCGGTTCCGGCCGCGTTCATTAACAAGATCACAAAGGCGTTTTTGGACGCCTTGTATGCCTTCTTGGACGGGTTGGTGCATTTGGCGTCGGACGAGTCGCCCGTTGTGACGGAAAAGATACCCATAACCGAGGCGAGTGGTGGGCCGGGAGGACCGAATGCGTTGGAGCTGTTGGATATGAGAGATGCGGTAATTTCTAATATATATATATTCCAGCTAATCAATGGCTAACATGGAAATAGGACACTCGGCTTCTTCTGGTCATCTCCAACTTTGGTCATCTGAAAAACGCGATTGTGCCCAGTATGATCTCCCAACTGGAAACGGCGTTTGGGATCGCCATTGGGGAGGATCGACAGGTTCGTTTGTTGTTCGCCTTGCTATCGGAAGTTAACAGAGCCCACTCCAGACCCTTATGACGGTTGTACAAGAGTTGGACAAGACGTTGTTCGACGGGTACACGAAGCCCAAAGCGGACCACGTCAACGGCATCCTTCGAGGTGGTATCCTCCAAAGCGGGATGGACTGGTACGACACTCCGCAGCCAACAGGTCCGTCTCTCGTCTTGCGGTCGTGGCCCTCTTAAACTGTTTTGCTAGAAATCCGGCAATACATGTACGAAGCGCTGATCTACCTCGTGACTGTGCACGCGCAAGTCTCGGCCATCTCGGACGGTCTGCTGTCGCGCACATTAACGACCCTGATCGACTCTCTCGCGGCCGAGGCGCTCGCGTCGTTCAAGAAGATCCCGCGCTTCGGCATGGGCGGCATGCTCCGGGCGACGCTCGAGATCGAGTTTATGCATTCGGCCCTAGGGCGCTATGTTAGCGCCGCTGCGGCCAAGACGCTGGGGGAGCTCTATACCAGTATCGCGAGGGCGTATGCGAAGCGGCCGGGCGACGAGGAGCTGCAGGGCAGCTTGGATGGAGTGAAGCGGACCTTGTCCGAGACGAGGCGGGCTACAGGGATCGAGTTTTTGTGCTTCAAGGCGTCCAAGCCAAGCAACGGTAGCAACGGGGACAGGGAAAAGGACAAGGACAAGGACAAGCCGCGGAGGAGGTAGAATTTTTGTATTCCTGTACGACAAGCTGTTTTTTCTTTTTTTTTCCTGGCGTTTTCAAGGCATCGAAGTCTCTGGACGTATTCTGAATTTCGCGCGTCCTCCAAACCTTGAGCGATGCACACCCATCGACTTTCAGCTGAAATTTCCTCTTTGGGACGCAGGCGTTCTGGCATGTCACAGCAGTCCCACGGTCTTTTCTCGTGCTGGTCGGAACTGCGAAGTAACACGGTAGCATCGAAAATTCTTGCAAGTGAATTGGGTAAAATACACATGAGTTAAAGTAGCTAATTCCAAAGTGAGAGGTAAGTAATCCGAGAGCAAAAAAACAACATAAAATCTAGCAAATCAAAAAACAACCAAGCAAGAAAGAAAGGTATTACACAAGACCCAACAACGAGATGACCGACCCGTGTCTCGACAAAGAAAAGAGCTTTCCGGGGCCGGGGCCAGCGCCTTCAGCTTCCAGGTCGCGCGGGAGGGCGGCTTCTTGTTCGTATTCAGGCGTTGGCGTGCGAGGCTCGATTTCCTTGAGAGAGATTTGGCGGGACCCACGACGGGGTGGCGGCAGCAGGGAAACCATCTGAACTTCCGGGTAATCGTGATCATGGTATGATTCGCTCTCGATGGCAGACGGTACGGGCAGCGGGCGCAGCACGGGGGTCGACGCTGCTGACATTTGCAAGAAACTGGCATCGTTCCACTGCATTATTTTTTCTCCGATCGGGGTACCTGGGGCTGGTGGAGTCCCATGGGACAAGCCGTTGGTGGGGAGGGGAACGGGGGTAGATGTGACTGGCGTTGTCGGTGTGGATGCTGAGATGGACAGGAAGCTGGCGAGGGTCATTGCACCGGCCGGCCGAGCAATGGGGGCCGCGATTTGTTCCCCAGCGCTCTGCTGGGGATGTGGTGCGGGCGGTGCGCTCAGAATACGCAGACGTTGCTTGAGTCTGAGCGATGCAGTTCGTGGCAAATCTGCGCTCGGCACAGGCGTTGGCGGAAGCGGACCCCGAGGGGGCGGGGACGCCGGAATAGCATGCAGACCGAGATCGTTTTTAGACCTGTTGCCCAACAGACTGTTACGAATGCTGCCGCCCCCAGTAGCACTGGCGCTGTTGCTTCTCCGATGCAACACCTTGTGCGTCGCTGCTGGTGGCTCTTGTGGTTCGTCCGGTCGCGGAGGAAGGACGCTCAAAGGCGGAGGTCGGGGAGTTAGAAGCGACAGACGCAAGGCCCGCTGCGTCGACTCCCGAAAAGACGAACTTTTGCCGTTTGCTGGTGCGGGCTTGCTTGCCAGAGTAGGAGGAGGGGGAGGCACCGGAAGGGAGATACTGCTGATGATCTGTGGCGGAGGCTCCCAGAATGACACTGTCGACGAACGCGAATCCCGAAAAGACGTTCGGCCATTGGGGCTTCCTCCGGGACTCGGTGCTGGCGGTAAAGCAGTGGTTGGCGCCGGCCTCGGGGGAGGAGGCATCGAGGTCCGGACCCGTCCTGAACCCCCGCTGGGAATAACGAGACTCCCAACACTCGCATTGGCACTGTTCCCGCCACTGGCACTCGTTCCAGTAACGCTCAAGCCTCCTACACTCTGAATACTCATCCCAGATGCCCGCTTCGCGCGCGTCCATCCCGAGCCTGTAGCCTTTCCCGACCCAAAGGAATGTCCGCTCGCACGACTGGGCGTACGTTCGTGCGAGGAAGATGCTGCCGCATACGGATGAGGGATGAATCCGTTTCCCAACGGTGGTGCTGGGGGCGGAGATTCCGGAGGCGTTAGTCGGCGGGGAAGAGTAGACCAGCGACGACCTCGTCCACTATTGCTCCGTGCCGCAGTGGGTCCGTTCCCGACACTCGAAGCACGGGATCGCCCGGTCGATACGCTCCGTTCGCTGACTCGATCAGCCGAAAGATGAGTATGGCCGTTGGGGTAGCCGTCCTCGTGAACAGACGTTACACTGGGCGAACGGACACCGAAGCTGCCTGCAGTGCCCGTACTGCCACTTGCGTGGGGATGGGTATACATCCGCAGTGGCGGGCGGCCATCGGCAGCTTCGTCCTCGCTGGGTCCTTCATCCAGGCCAGACTCGGCCCAAGGGGTCATCCGCGCCCTCGGAGGTGGTTGCAGCCCATACGAGAGCGTTCTTCGCTTTGCATGGTCGGAAGAATCACCATTCGCCACCGGGTGCAGAAGAGTCGGGTTGACATCTGATTCCGAAGCAACGCGTTCGCGTTCTCCGTTTCCAATGATACGTCGCTCCAGGACGCTCATACGGTTCCCAGCGACATTGCCGTTGCCGTTGAGGGGGACAGGAGCAACCGAAGAACTAGTTGCACTGTTCCGAGCAAGTAGACTGCCCATATGGGCGAACGAGTCTCCTGTTGGTGGTGGTGTGGCGGTCCGCGTGGAAGAAGCTGCATCGAGAAAGGACGAGGAGCCGGAAATGACCGACGCGGCCGACGTGGACCGGGGGCGGCCATGTGAGAAAAGACCTTTCAGGGCAGCAACGGCCGCGGTTCCTGCTCCTTTGGGGCCAGAAGATGACGGGGGACGTGTTCGGGTTGAGCGTGCAGGGGCCGTGGCCACGGAGCGTACCGAGCGCTCAGATGCAGAAGGGGCCAGCGATGCAGCATAGTTGCCAGACGGAGAGGTAGGGGTAGGAGGTTGCTTGGCAGACGACGGAGATGTCGAAGATGGAGCAGGCGGGACAACAGAGGAGGGTGGGCTGGCGGCCAGTCGCATTGAGAGCATGACGTCCATGTCGCCGCGGGGTTCAGGGCCTGTCGCGTTGGCGGAGGTTGGGGGAAGACCGGCTCGATGGGTACTGGACGAAAGTAGTTAGATTCGCGGCGTCAGAAATATAGGGTCGCTACGCACCGCTGCTCGAATATGGCAGCTTTTATTCTGCTGATCCACTGCTGTGCGTCTGCGGAGGTTGGGAGGTGGAGAAGCCAGACGGTGCGTGCAGCGTCGTCGGTTGGATTCCAGTCGCGTCGGTGGGCGCCAACGTCTGCCCCGCCGACCTTGACAATGTGGACCAGGTCAAACGTGCCTTCTGCGACAAACACCACGCTGTCGGCGTTGATTTCGAGGCGCTCGAGTTCGCGGTCTTCGGCGTGGGTGCCCTTGAAGAGATGGAGATGGGAAACACGACCTGCGGGGACGGAGAGGATGATATGGCGGTGTTTCCACTGCTTGGAGAGAGCGAATATGCGGAGTGAGTTGGGTGGGTAGTATTTGGGAAGCGCTGCGGAGAGAGCGGCGAGGGGTGCGGTCGCGCTATACGATGCGGGAAACGGTGGTAGGACAACAGTTTCTTGCTGGGGTTCGTCGGGTTCGTCTTCTTCGTGGGGCTTGGTGTCCTCGATGAGCGGCAGGAGACCGATGGAATGGGCGGCTGCGTCTCTGAGCCGCTGGCGTTCTTCGAGCTCCTCGTCGGGCGCCGGCGCGCTAATGTCGATGACATGGGGAATGGCCAACAGAGGCTCTGGCCGTAGACGGACGCTTGGTCGTCGCCGACCAAACCGAAAGCCAGCCAGAGCGTCGGACGCCTGCCCAAACAGACTGGCCCGACGATGGTTGCCGTTCATGAAGGGGTTTTAATTATTAATGTCACTTTTTTTCCCGAATAAGCGGTGTCGATCTGTTCCTTTTGCCGGCAACTAATGTGGCTCACACAACTCTGCGTCTACACGGATCTAATAGCTCGAACTCGATGTACATTTTGTTGAATTTATTGACTAAAAGGACTGCTCATGCAACATTATTGGTCTTGGTCCATGCGGGGTCCAATGGGAAGCTCGACACGTTGTGGGGGAGCGGGACCAGAGGTACCATGCTACAGAGCCAAATGAGATGAGCCCGCAGACAACTGGGACCCACAAGAGCACTCACCTGCCGTAGCTTGGCCAGATGAATTTTCAGTGTTTCGGCATAATTCTCAAAGCCCAGTGCGGACATGGCATAAAGTATGTCCTCACCACCGATGGTCTTGCGCTTCTCGGAGAGGCAGCGCTCTGCTGCCTCGGACGTGATGAACGAGATGAACTCGGAGACACACTCCTGCACGCACTCTTTGGCGTCTTTGGCGATTTTGGCGGAGGGAGGAACAGCGGCCTTCATGAGACGGGCGACATTAGCGATCTAGGGTTGGTTGGCGCTTGGACTGGCATGCATAAGGAGGCTAACGGGCAGGAAACGATCTTGCTCGCGGTACTCTCCGACTTCGGCCTCGCTGATGGTAATGTTGCCAGGCGGAGGCTGGATGGCGCTGGCATCTTGAGCATGCAGAGGCGCGATGGGCTGGAGGTGGGACTGAGACATGGTCGGTCCAGGCCACCAACGGCGTGGGAAGAAATTTTGAAAAGTGAGCTGATCCGGCAATTCGCGTTACTGCGGCTCTCTCCTTTGCTCTTGCCTTCATGTCCAAGCAGCGAGTCCGCATTTACACCGCAGAGGACGTTGCCGCCCACTGCTCCTCTGCCAGCTGCTGGGTCTCCCGCAATGGCAAGGTGTACGATGTCTCCCGCTTCATCAACGACCACCCTGGCGGAGACGACGTTATCATCAAGTACGCCGGCAAGGACGTTGCTGCTCCGATGGCGGGTCAAGACGGAGAGGAGCACAATCACTCGGATGCAGCGTATGATATGCTGGAGGAGTACCAGATTGGCAAGCTCGGACTGGAGGAGAGCATCGTGAGCGACGGTGAGTTTTTTCCCCCGGGGGTTTGCCGGCAAATCTTCTTATACCAGCACAGACTGGGAGGCGAGCGACGACTTCCATCCCGAGAACACAGACTCGGTGGAAGACTTTAAAAAGAACCAGTTCTTGGATCTCAGCAAGCCACTGATTCAACAAGTTTGGGAGGGCAACTTTAGGTGCGTTTGCATTTCTGTTTTTACCTCGACTAACCTCTTTGTAGCAAGTCGTATTATCTCAAGCAGGTTCACCAGCCTCGACATGTTCCCGAATCCGCCCGACTGTTTGCCTCGCCCATTCTCGAGGTACAAGAGCCGATTCGTCGTCAACTCATCTGACAAAATAATTCTAGGCCGCAACTCGAACAGTCTGGTGGGTCGTCCCGCTCCTCTGGGGACCCATCTTCAGCTACCTCGGCATCCGGTCCCTCGTCCAATTCGACATCGGCCCGCGGACGCTTCCACTGTTCTCCCAACACCCCGCCATCCCGCTCGCCCTCATCACCCACGCGTTGACCCTCACCAATGTCCTCAAGCTCCTCCCGTGCTTCCTGTTTGGTAATTTCATGTGGACCATCCTCGAGTACACCCTCCACCGTTTCCTGTTCCATATTGACGATCTGCTTCCCGACCGCCCTATCTGGATTCTGTTGCACTTTTCAATGCATGGAGTCCACCATTACTTGCCCATGGATCGCCTGCGCCTCGTCATGCCCCCCATTCTGTTCTTCTCGCTCCAAGCGCCGTTCACGCGCCTCGCCCACATTCTCTTCCCCGCAGCTGTGGCCAACGGTGTCATCTCTGGCGCCTTTGCATTCTGTGCGTGTCGCTTCGTTTGTTCGTCCACACCTACTGACCAAGCATGCAGACATACTGTACGACCTGATGCATTACGCGCTGCACCACACACAGCTACCGGCGTACCTTCGCGAGCAAAAGCGCTACCACCTCGCGCATCACTACAAGAACTTTGAGCTCGGGTTTGGTGTTACGAGTGCGTTTATTTTTGTATCTACCGTCTGCTCGTTTCTGACTACCACTGCGCGCAGGCAAGTTCTGGGACGTCATCTTCAACACCGCGCTCACCGTATAGAGACGCCATTTATGTTTTGCATCTGCATCGACGCACACGGATCTTCTTTCTTACCCACGCGTACTCTATTTGATACATAGTAAAATGTAGTACTCCAGGTGGTTAATGCCCTTTTCATGGCCGTGTGGGTTGTCGTTCCCGGTATCTAAAGAATGCCGCTCAGGTTCGCGTGAGCGGAGACCGGCACGATGACGAACCGAACCGCCGTCGGGGCTTCCAATTGAGTTGGTGAAGGACGCAATGGAAGGCTACATAACTTCGTTACCTACGACCATCGACAACGGAATCGGCGTTCGTCGACCCTGGCTCTCATTCACCGTCTGGAGCTCGACAACAACCCGCAGAAACAACAGCGGCAGGCGGCTCGCGTCATCAAGAGTAAAGTTTTCTCAGAGGCGGGTTGGCGCGCAACCATGTGGCCGAAAGAGTTGCTATGCCAATCCTCGTTTCGGGTGTAATATAGCTCTCGGTGTAAGTACTCACCACTCCGTAATCCGTTGACCCTCGACCCTTGAGCACGATTCTTCAACCCCGACGTCGAGTTCCTCCCTAATGCTTCAGGTCGAAACAACGTTAATACCATCGACACCACGTCCGTTGCTAACAATCCCATTTGGGGCTTTGGTATGTGTTTTGCACCCTTTGGTATCACGCTAGGCCATCAAACCAAATTACTGCATGATCGCCCATAAATAGTGTAGGTGTCCTTTTCCCCCATGTTCCTGACCGCGCCCGCGCTTGCCATTCCCTCCCACCCATGCAATCCCGCCGCAATGTCTGGCCTCCCCCGCCCCCACCTCCCGAAGACGAGCAGGACCGTCTGGCGCGTATCGATGCTGAGCGCTGAGGCCAAACGCGTCCGTGGTTTCTCCCGTCCCGGTTGTCCCGATAACATATCTTTTTAAAATTTCTAGGTGAGCAATGCGATCGACGAGCAACTTGCCGTCGAACGTGAACAACGGAAGCGTCCAGTCCAACGCAAAGGTTCTCCTGCTTGGTCCGTCGTTTTGTTTTTTTCGCGCTCCAGGCACGGCGTTTCTCATTTCCTTTCTAGGTCAGGCAGAGGCCGGAAAGTCTTCAGTTCTTAAGAACCTGCAGCTTTATTTTGCTCCCAAAGCCTTCCAAGCCGAGGTGCGCCTCCGTGGCGCTTGAACCGATGACCACTACACACTGATACCCAAACCCCAGGCAGAGGCATGGAGACCCGTCATCCACCTCAACCTCGTCCGTTCCGTCAACTTCATTCTGGGGCTGCTGGAGCTACGACATACGCAAGAGAGCGGCCCCGACAGCGCGCTCAGCGGTCCACTGCGGCGATTGTCATTCAGCCTCGCACCGTTACGGCAAGTGGAGGAAAGCCTCTCTAACCGCATCGCGGGTTCTCGGTCCATCGAGGAGCAGCCCGAGGCAGAGCGGTACAACCCCGCCAAGGCATCTGAGATCTCTGTGCGTTCGGGCTCCGGCTGGACCGCGTTCCTGCGGTTCCGACGCGGGTCGGTGGACAATGGTAAGACCGCCAACGAAAAGTCGGAGGAGATGCAGGTCCGGAGGATATTGAGTGCATGTGCGGAGGACATCGCAGCGTTGTGGGCGTCGGAGGAGGTTCAGCAGGGTCTCCAAGATCGGGACATAACGCTGCAAGAGCAGTCTGGCTTGTTTGTCGTTCATTTATCCCTCGGTCTACTGCTTGCTCACTGCTACTGCTACCCACAGCTTCCTCGACGAGGTCCACCGAGTCTGTGAAGACACGTACACGCCAACGCCGAGTACGTCGCCCGCCCGCCGCCGCTGCGTTGATTTTTACCACTCCGATTAGATGATATTCTGCGCGCTAGGGTACACACTGTCGGCCCGGAGGAGCACGTTATCCACATGGAATCAGGTACTGTCAATTTCTTTTGACAATTTGACGCACTGACACTGCTGCAGGGACCGAGACGATGCGGACCTGGACCGTATATGATGTCGGAGGATCGACAAGTCAGCGAGGTCTGTGGTCGTTTTGCAAATAAATACCTTGACTCACTCCGCCCAAAGCTGCATGGGCACAGTTCTTCGACGATGGTACGCACTTTTTTTTTTTCTGGCGCAACGGTCGCTCAAGAGACACAGTACACGTGATAATCTTTCTTGCACCAATATCTGGTATGCAGTGGCCGCGGCCAAGCTCTCTGAAACGCTGATGCCTCCTTGACAGCATTCAACGAGACCCTGGCTGAAAACCACACTGTGAATCGACTCGTGCGTATTATTCACCCGAATTTATTCCGTGTTCAACTCCACATACGATAGGCCGACTCGCTCAAACTGTGGCGGACGATATGTAGCAATAAGCTGCTTGTTTCAGTGGAATTTATCCTCGTGCGTCTGTGTTTTCTTCTTCCTAACCACTTGATTTACCCCCCACGAAACAGTTCCTCAACAAAGTCGACATCCTGACGCGTAAAATCCAAGCCGGCGTCCGTTTTGCGGAACACGTCACGTCGTTCCGGGATAAACCCAACGAACCAAAAGAGGTTATCAAGTGTGAGTTGTTGGCGTCTGTGGCGCTGGCTCCAGTTACTAACAGCTACACCCTCCAGATCTATCAGACGCCTTTGCCACCATAAATCAGACATACTCGCCGCGCAAGCGCAAGATGCACCGGACACGTCACTTGTGCCATTGTTCGTCGTCTCTTTGCGCCACCATCTACTACGCTGATGCTCCTTTTTCAGGATACGAAGGCGACGTCTGTCGTCATTAATGACAGTGCGTTCTTGCTACGCGCCCGCGATGAATTAGGCTGACCCGTGTTCAGTTCGCGAAGTCATCTTACTTCGGGCACTTGCGGCAACCAGCATCTTATAACCATACCATAATACCGCCCGCCTCCGCCTCCGACCCCGACCTGTCCCCGTCGCAGGGTTTTCATCCAGATCTATCAGGCTTTCAAACGACAACCGCATAATCTTTAATACCTCGTACACTACTTGCTCACCCACCTCGCCTGCCATCCTGTTGTACAATATCCGACGAAGTGTACATATGCACTCGTTCGCTGTTTCCGCCTCACATTATTACTTACTCGGCACTGACATTATCTGTATCATATCGCGTCCCCGAGAAACGATTTGTAAAACCACTTTTACTGGACGAGTCTATGTGTTCCATTCCAAGTGATGCGTGCGTGCGATACGAAGCGCCTAAATAAGTAAGTAAGATTGCGAACATGTCCGGTATCCAAGCAGTGCCATTGTGGGCACCACCAATCGCCGACTTGTCCGGTTACTTCACAACTTGACATTGGGCTGCATTTTATTCAGAAATGCCGAGGCGACGACGCGTCCCGAAATTTTATCGACGATCTGAAGAGGCAGGGCGGCATCAGCAGCGGACTGGGAAGGCAGAGAAGGGAGGAAGCGACAGAAAGAGGAAATGAAGGAGGCCAGAACGATCCACCGTTCAAGGCTCTAGATCGCGGAACACCCCCCTGAAGGTTCAGAGACGATCGACGCAGTGAACCGCCACTGGCACTAGCAATGGTCCGGTCCCGGATAACTAGTCTGCAACACCCGATGCGCCCGAGCCGAGGGTCGCGTGGACGTAGGCCACCACGCGCGCTACTTGTAGCGCTTATGATATTCGAGTCGGGACACAAACAAAACACACCTCACAACGGGCCGCCATTACACGACCGCCCATCGAAATAGACGAACTAGTTATTCGTAATATAGCACCACTAGGAAAGAGGTAAGAATTAGATTCGTGAAACGCGACAACCATAAGAAAGACTCACACTGGGGCTGGTGCATGGAAGAGGACATTCATGCCCTGCGTTACGCCGACGCCATTAGTGCCTGACATCAGACCAAGCGCAACGAGCGGCGTCGAGGCGCAACTGTAAAGCCAAAAACGAAAAAGATCCGGTGAGTTTAAGCAACAAGAAAGGTTAATAGACTCAACTTGTCGATGAGATACGTGAGGCAGCCGCCATGCAGCATGCCCGCGCCGTTGAGCATGTCTGTGGAGTTGTATAGCGCACAAGGCTCGCAGGGGAACACAGAACGAGACGAACGTTTAGTTACCGTAACCTCCGCCACAGTTAACGCCTCCATCCGGCCCGCCCGCTCCAGGGCCCGGATCCACATTCATCTCGACAAACCGTGTCGCCCTCCCGACGGCATATCCAAACGCATCCGGAGTCCCGACGCCATACGAGTAAAAGGTGTTGCAGACGAGCTGTTTGACGTATTCTGGGGCGCTGCCCACGATCAAACCCACGTCGACGTCGACATCGTCTGGGAGAGCCGAGGGGTCGACCCAGGCTTTAGAGCTGGAGGCGACGGGCATGGATGTTTGTCGGGGCGTGGGGAGGTCACCGGTACCCTTTTGTAGAATTGTATTTCTTGCCGACGTGCCATATTGTGGAAAATGATCGTCCTCACTTCCAAGCTAGAAGCAATACACAAAGGTAAACTTGCCCGGCGATTTGAGTCGCGAAACTTTTAGAGTACTAGCAGCACATCGGCGGACAGACCAAGCAGACGCGGTCACACATCATTTCATGGCCGTAGGCACGGGTCCGAATACGCTCACTACTTTCGCCTCGGCAGTTTCGGGCCACGGACACTGGCTTGAAACAAGCCCAGGTCTCGTCCTTTTTCTATTCGCAGTGCTGGAAGATTCGCTGGCACATTCAATTTATTTATTTTGCTTTTGATCCTCGACAGTGTAATCCGTAATGAATGGCCAAGAGCACGGCGCCTAACGAAAGCTTCCTTCCAGTCAAGTAAGCGCTGCAAGATGATTAGCTGCCAAGCTCAAGCACAACAAGACAAAAAACGTACTGTACTTTGGGCCTCCCCCACCCTCAGGAACGGTCCAGGTGATGTCTTGCGTCGGCACCTTGATATCGCACAACTTGCAGTGGATACAATTCTAGATAATTTGACCGGGGGTGAGTAACACGAACGAACGCCGGTTTAGCTGCGTACCTGTGAATTAATGACCAGCTTCTTCCCATCCCACCCTTCCTCCTCGGCCGCGCTCTATAGCTGCAAGTTAGGCAATCTCCAAGCCCCAAGGAAGGGCGACGTACCGCGGTATTCCCTGGGACGACCTTCCCACCGTCGTCCGCCACATACTCGTACACACCCGCCGGACAAGCGCGTTGTAAAAGACCCGCATATAGACCCACATTAGCTTCCACATGCGCGCGCCGTCTCAGTGGTGTCTCTACTGCATCCACGCCCGCTGGCTGCATCCCAACCGCTTCATGAAGTAGAGTCAGTAATCAAATGGACCCCAAGAGTGGATAACCAACCACTGTTCGCAGCTCCATCTACCCCTCGCATTACTCTCAGATGCACCGGCTGTCCCTCGGCGTGATTCGTCCCCGTCAGCGATACGCTGCTCATCAAGTCCGTGCTTAACGGTGGCTCAAACGGTGGATATTCTATCGGTGAACAGTTGGCAGCAGGGAGTGTTGCTAGTGCGTCCGGAGATGCCGTTGATGGGTTCGTCTACATCTCCAGTCACCAAAGAAAGATGAATGAGGAGATAATTTACCTTTTCCGCACCGTGATGTTTCAATGTCCATGGAACGCGACCGCCCAAGATTGTATCGAAGCCTGCGTACAATACCGCACCTACAGTGCCAAAGCGTCCGCCGAACGCAGGTCGCACGTTGCGGACGCTCCATAGATCTTTGTACACCGCCGACCCGACGAACGCCTTGGCATACGGCTCGAGTGAGATTACTTCCGACTCGGAGCTGGTTTCGGGCTGAAAACGGTGCTCAGTGCGATTATCGCTGAACCAGTCATTTTACACACAGATTTAGACGGTTGGAAGGTTTCGGGAGAAGCGACAGGTACAAACGGTGTACCAGGATGCAATGCCGAGAACGCGGCCTCGGCGGCCAACATTCCTGTCTGCGTAGCGCAATAAGCCGTAGGCTTATTAGACATTGGAAGCAAAACGTACTCGCATAGCATTATGTGTGCCTTTGATTTTGGCGACGTTGACGACACCAGCGGAGCATCTTAGCCAGCAACGTTAGGGTAGACACGAAAAATGGTAAAACATACCCAAGAAGTGCGCCACCAGGAAAGTCGAGACGCGGAAGAGACTGAAGTCCTCCTTCGGTCAGCACGCGTCCGCCATAAGCAAGACGCTCTCCCGAGGCAAGTAGGTCGCGGTAATGCGGGTGGTGTTTCATGCGCTGGAACTCGCGGTATGGCTCCAAATACGGGTTTTTGTAGTCAAGGCCAACAACGAGGCCGATGCTGACGAGGCCATCCGCCATATGGTACTCCCATCCTCCTCCGTACGTGCTCCAGTCCATAGGCCAGCCAATAGTGTGAACGACCTTTCCTGGAGATTATCAGAGACAGATAAAACATTGATAAAATACCCACCAGGTACATGCTTCGCCGGGTCGACCCTCCAAACCTCCTTCAAACCAATGCCATATGTTTGCGGCTGCGAGTTGTGGCGGAGGTTGTACATTGAGATGGCCGTTTTCGAGAGCGAGCCATGGGCACCCTCAGCCAGCAGTGTTGCACGCGCGCGGAAGGCGAATTCCGGGTTCGAAACGCGAAGGACTTTGTCCGCTGGCGAGTAAGCCCCGCGTCATGAGTGACGACACCTCTGACCGAGCGTACTGAGCCGCCCGAGCGTGTCGGTCGCGTCTGGCTCGTCCGAAAGAAGAAAGCGAGCGCCGGCAAAGCCAGCATACACCTCTGCACCCAGTTCCTCGGCCACCCCACCCAACCAGGCGGCGACGCGGCTCAAACTGGTCACATAGTTTCCCTTGTTGTTCATTTGCGGGGGATGAGGGATAGGAATGGTGCGTTTGGAGGTGAGGAGACGCATCGACGAGGAAGTGACCGGTTGTGAGAGCGGATGGTCCGTAGAACGCCAGTCGGGAAGCAGGAGATCGAGTGCTGAGGGCTCGACGAACAGCACCAGAGACGATGTGTGACCCGACCTCGGAGCCCTTCTCCAGAACAACAACACGCACTTGCTGGCCTGTCTCGGCCTCGAGCTGCTTCAGCCGGATTGCCGCGCTCAGACCAGCTGGACCAGCTCCGACGATGCAGACATCGACTTGCTCTTCTTCGCGTTGCTCAGCGTCGGGGTCGTATTGTGTGTATGTCGAATTGGGTCTGGAGTAGATCCGCCAGCGAGCGGGATGGATTGGCCGACGGAGACGCCCCAGCATCGTAGTAGCCCTTTCACGTGCGAGTCGGACGTCACACCGTGACAGACGTTGGTTGAACCACGACTAACTCACTAACAACTCATGGGCATAAATGCTCGAGCTCGAGCTCAGACTCTGGCAGAACAGCTCTCGACTCATCTGGCTGGGGTCTTGCAAATTATCGGTTGTTTCTGCTCGACAGTTCAACTGTTCCTTCGACGCAGTGATCGCGTCGACTTGCTGTTTGTGCTGCCTTGCGTCCTCCGTTATGTATCCGAGCGATGCCAACTTTCGAACCTGCTCCCTCCGGATATCCGCTCCTCCATCCGGACTCCTCGGCACTGCAACCGACGGCTTTCCAAGGCATATGAGGCGGAGGGAATCCTTTTTCCATGGCTGGCTGAGCCATGCACATAATCAATCTGATTCGCTACTGTCCAGCTAAGGGAAATATTGTTAGATCGTCCGGCGCGCGATCTTCCCTGGACTCCTACGAGGACACGAGGCTCGACTGATCACTGGCCGTACGATCTTCCTCGCGTCCGTGCATTCCACTGCCACTCACACTGGTGGCATGCGACGGTCCTGCAACGGCGTTGCCGCTGCCCACCGGAGGATCCTTCAGGGCGGCAAAAGCGGCAAAATATGTTTCTCTTGCGTCAGGGAAGATCTGCTTCTCCTACGAGGTAGTTCGTCAGTGTGTGCGCATGGAATACACGCCAATACACACGTGGGGCCACAGCTCTGGCTGCCCACGAGTGGGACAAGAAAATGCCCAGACGCGCGAATGGATTTGGGTGTATGAAATCTTGGTCGGGACGTAGTCGCCGCGGATGGCTTCCGGGTCGGTATCCTTGTCTGGCATCGGTCAGTAACTTGGTTCTGGAACTTGAGAAGAATAAAGCAACTCGCCCAATTTAGCAAGTATCCTCGTCGTCCTGCGACGCACAAGACGTGTTAGCAGGCCATTACCACGTTGCGCCGCTGCCCGAGATCTTTTATAAATGACGCAGTACATGACCACCGTCGCCGCAATAGGCACTGTGGGCGCCGTAATGGCCAAGAACGCGTCCACCCATTGGGGTGGATCTGTAGTGAGCCCGACAACAGCGCCTGCCGGGTTTTGCGGATCGAGCACGAGGATGGGCCTTATCTTCCCGTGGTCGCCGGTCAAGTGCGCCATCGCCAGCATGAGGCCCATGATGCCGAACCAAACGACGGCAAACAGCCCAGCAAGGAGTCCGAGACCGAGAACGACTGCAGCAATGATGACAATCCTGCGCCACAACAGACGTCCATTGGCTTGCTCTTCTTTGTGTAGGAAACGGAATACCAGGCCAGAAGACGACGGATCGTGCTGGCGCCATTCGTCATACCCGAGCCCTGCCTTATAGAGGTTCAAGTTGTCCCCGGGGAGGTCCGAGTCTTCGAAAATAATGTACCTCAAAGGATGATCGTCCCTTGCGATGAGCGGGAAGGAGTAATGGCGTAGGGCGATTGCGTGGAAGAGCATCCGGGCGAACCAGTGGCAGTTGGCCTCGCCCACGCTGTACCGCGTTTCCTCGGTACTGATAACTTCGGCATACACTGCGATGTCGCGGAGGGTTAGCTGTGGGCCGCGCTATTTTACGTCCAGAAAGTCGACGAACGCGTCGGAGCACCAGGCATCTGCGAATTCATGAGCACAAGCATCGTATATTCGATCTGAGAGTGCGCACCTCGTGAAACAGTTTTGCGATTCGTGAGCAGTGCAAACAGCAGGGTGTGGTTGCGCTCAAAATCGCGATCGCGTGCAGCTTTGGGACGGAAGGTGCAGCAGTCCCTGGCGGCACGTGAGAGATCGGAGAGGATTTTGCCCGCACGTTCCAGCACGAGCTCGTACTTCCTCTCTTGGTGCTGGAAGCGCAGAATCAAGAATTGGTGCTTGAGCACCGTGTGCTTCTCGGCCCACCAGCAGACGTCCGTTATCACTGCGTTCTGGATGTCCTCGTCAGCGGTGCGAATCCACCATGCCAACTCGCGCGTTTTCATCTCCCTGACGGGGATGCGCGAAGGCGGACGGCGCCCTACTTGAACCTGGCCATGGATCCGAAAGCTGTTCCTGTCGCGTATTGCGTACGCCTTTGTCGCGATCTGACGAATAAAATGCAGCTGGACGCGCATCGGGGTCAGAACAGCAACTAGTGACGCCAGTTTGAACACCAGATATTTGAACACACCTTAGCGGCGCTGGCGATCGCACCGTCAGGCCACAGGCCCTTTTGGCCCGGGCGGAGGTCACAGTACCGGTTCTATTGCAATTGTTTTTGTACACAAGCGACGTTCAGACCGTATTATATAACACTACCACAGAGAGTCTCGTAAATCTTGGATGCAGTCGGACGCAGTGCAGGGTTCTTTACCAGGCAACTATCAACCAGAGTAGAGAACCACTCAGGTACAGCGGCTTCTGGTGCAAAAGTGAACGGAGGAGCAATGGAGGGAGTTACCGAGGCGATTGCCCAGAGCACGATTCCAAGGGAATAGACGTCGCCCTCGGCGCTCGTTTCGTTCTCGGGACACCGATAGGCGGAAGTGAATGCCTCGGTACGATGATAGTCGATGAGCCGGCAATGTCCGTCGCGGCAGAGCACAATATTGTTCAGCTTCAAATCGCCCCAAACGGCATGCGTGTGGAGCCATGCGAGTGCGCCGGCGATCTCGGTGCACCAGCAGAGTCGGAGGTCCACAGTAGCGGAGCTTCAACTGCTGTGATAGGACGTTGTCTATGGAAGACGCGGGCTGGTAGGGCACGAGAATACCACGAAAGTACCCGTTTTCATCGTGGACCGCGTGGGTAGGGCGGAGGACCAGGTCGCATTCGGGAAGAGAGGCCATAAATTCTGTAGCATCGAGGAGCTCGGGCCTGTGACGCGTGGTCTTCAACACATAGTGCTCCGACTCGCCGAGGGTGACGAGCTGGACATAGTTGCGGTAGGCCAACGGGCCCTTGTGGGTACGGACCAAGTCGCCGAGTGAGACGACGGGAAAGGATACGTTGGTGCCGAGCTGCGTGGAGTCTAGAAGCTCGATGGTGCAATTCATGAGCTCAAAGTCTCCGTTCGGAAGCGTTCGAAATAGGCCTTGGAACAGGTGGCCGGTGGGAGGGTTGACGCGGTCCGCAATCCGTTGGAGAAGCTCTTGAGCAAAGGGTTCATTGGTGAGCAAGGCCGTGTTTTCGGCGCAGTCCGAAATCTCCTCGTTGGGATGGTAGAAAATTGAGATCCCCGCTCCGGTTCCGACGCCATGGGGGGTTTGACCGACGACGAAATCGACATAACCGATCTCGGGCGTGGTGTTGATGGTCTCGCAGCGCACGTCGCTGATGGCTGCCTCGAGCTCCATCACTGACGTCCAGAGTCCGGCGACGTGGCATGGAGAGTTGCCGTGTGCTGGGCAAGGGGTTAGCGGAGAATGACGGCGTCTAGGATGGCCCACCGACAGCGAGCGCCTCGGTTTCTTTGGTAAACTTGCTCAACTGAGGAGCGGACATGAGCGCGTCTGTCAACTTGAAATCATGTGTTTTGTATGTGATCCAGCGCCGCACAACCTCCTGTTGTCACTACTGCTTCACGACCCGCGACTCCTAACGTGAACGTGGTCTGTCAATCGAAACCAGCGTTGACTTGAAAGAAAGCCAGGGACAACGAAACGGAAACCAACCGTGGGAGTAGATCAGCTCAACCGCGGGAGTAGATCTTCAGCTCCACTGCTCCTGTATCGCGTGTCTTTCACGCAGCGAAATCGTTGTCGTTTGCCACGGAGTCGGAAGTTGGTTACCGCGGAGGCAAGTCACTTTGGGCCGAAGAGACTGGATTATCGAGCTACGTCCATGTCCTCGTGGACATCTCTCCGATGAAGGCGCGGCTCGGAGAGGTAGCCATCGACCATGTCGAATGGGTTAACTGTGCGGGCCGGCTTGAATCCTAAATCAAATCAAAGATCGACTGTGCAGTCTAAAAGTTTATATGGTGGTGATTGACGATGGCTTATATCGAGCCAGTTCACCCTAGTTTACCCAGTGCAAACCATCATAATTCACCAAGTATCCGGCAACTTGAGAGGGATAAATCATTGGCGCATACTTTCAAGTTCGCGTACCCTACGCGTACCCCCTGTCCGGATCTTCTCCCAGTGCCCCACCGCCAATAATGATGCTGGACGATCTTTCACAGGAACCGACAGGCACTATCTATCATACACAAAGCAGATCCAGTAGTAGACGTGAAACGGGCACCGCATGTGCACCAAAAATGATATGAGCCTGGAGATCCTCCTGCGTCATCCAACAACGTTCCATTCTTTGTGGTAAATACTACTCTCTCTCTCTCTCTCTCTCTCTCTCTATGTGAGTCGCCGGACAGCAGCGGACAGCAAGCCGTATTCGTATATATTTTACTTCATCGTACACGATACAGTACAGAATGCGCGCGAGTATAAGTTAAAACATCGAAACTATTACATGAAAGTAGACGTGAACAAAGGGTGTCGCTGCGAATTAGAAACCCGGAATGAGGTCGGGGATAAATTAGGCCAAAAAAAGTCAAAAGAGCGGAGGTGGTATGTTTGTTGGGACCCAAGTTGATATAGCATAGGAGCATTCCCGGCTCGTGAGAGGGTGGAACAAAACGCGGATTTAGATGGAGTCGTTCCAGCCAGAGACCTTGTTGTCGTCCAGTGTACCACGCTACACAATGGTTAGCTTTCACAAAAGGCGAAAAAAGATGGTGTACCTCGAGACGGCTCAAGCTGATACCGTCGGTGTCAGACACCTTGTGCGTCGTGACCAGAACCCGGTTTGGGTTCGGGTTTGGCGCAAAGGTCATCGGCGCAATCGGCGCCCGCGGGTAGGCGTTTTGCGTCTCAGCGAAGGAAGGTGTTCCGTGCGTCGTCAAGTTCTTCGATGCGCCGCCCTGGAAGGCACGGTTGTTGAAGGTGACGAGTAGGGTGTTGGCAGTAGCTGTGGTTATTGTGAGGCGCCCCGACACGAGTCGGACGGAGCACGTACATTCCAGGCAGAACCATGGTAGCCGCGATAAAGTAGCTGCGAGGCTTAGATGGGGCAAAGGGTCAATCGCGAAATCATACCTGGTTCCGGGTACCCCAGCAAACAGAATCAGGCCAAGGATCGCAACAGACGCAGAGAGCGCGTTCGTTTCGAGGATGAGGCGGACAATACGCTTCACCAAGTCGTTGGACTGGCTATGCCCGCTCTTGCTCGCTTGGGTCAACTGGAGCGGGAATTAAGATCTGGAAGAGGAAAAAGTGGAGAAAGGCGTACGAGGAAGGTCATGGCAGCCGCAATGAGGATATCTGGGAAACTTGAGCAGAGTGCTGTGAGAAGAAAGCGGACATACCTGCGACGGCATCACCAATGAGCCACATCTACAAATGCGTTCAGTAGAAGAGCAAACGGCAAGCACAAGCGACGCACGTAGACAAGAACCGTGCGGGCTTCGTCGTGGAGCTCATTTGCGGCAATATATGCCTTGAGACCACCGCCGATACCACCAATAGCTTGTATCACGGCGATCTACCCGAATGTTAAACGCGATGCTCCAGGAAAATGCAGAGCTACTCACAACCGCAATGACAGCGCTCAAAGGGAGAGCGGCGCTCTTGATGATCCAGATGCGGTAGCAGAAGAAAAGTTGGATCACCAACGCAATAATAGAGCCGAGAATCGGGGTGTAGAACTTGGCAACGAGGCGTTAGTACATGTCCTGTTTCTTGGAGGCGACGGCACATACTGGGGAGATGTGTGCTGAGCCAAGCTGGATGAGATTCCCAAAGCCCGAAGCGAACCAAAAGTACGCGTCGGCGGCGTTGAGACAGGTCGATAGGGTCATGAAGAAGAAGATCGTGTAGACTGGAAGGTGTCAGTTCGGAATGCGCGAACTGCCGGTGGGCAGGCCGGCCTTACCCATAGCCTTGATCGACTTTTTGTCCTTCTTGAAAGATATCTGCAGCCTTGATAAGAGCGATGGACACAAAAAGAAAGCAGGAAGGCGGACCCTGTAGACGTATACTTGGACGGACAAAACTCCAAAAAGATAGAAACTGCATTGATCAGAGAAGAAGGGATGGATAGCCTGAGACGCGTACTTTAATAAGGAGCCAATGAGCTATGAGAGGTGAGTGAGTCTGGCTGTTGCCGTTGACAGGATCTACCAACCTGGGGCGCTACTCTAAAAACAAGTTATGAGCATCTTCCGCGTCTGCATAGAGATGGACATTGGACATACATAGATCCAATATTAGGTGGAATCGGCGGGAGGAGGGGAGCCGCAGCAGGGTCGGATGCAGGGGATGCCATCGTGGGTTGAGCCCGATTTCAAACCGAGAAGAGTGTGCTCCGTTCGTGAAGGGGAGAAAAAGCCGAAAAGAGGCTGGCTGGTAAGAAGGGAAACAGAGAAAGCTGACGCGACTTTGTGGAGAACCTATATATCATGCGCGGCGTAATCGGTGCAAAGCCCCGGATGCACTTGCAGCCATCCCATGTGCTGGTGAAAGTCAAACGAGTTATGCGATGTAACGCGTTTTGATCGTTGCTCCATCCATCGGCCCAAGTCCACGCCGCGCCTTTACAGCTCGCCCAGCGCCATTGCCCAAGACGTGACACGAATCTTGATCCCTCTATTGCGGAAGGCTAGAAGTTGACATGCAATGTGCCTCGGACAGTTCCCAGTTTGCGTACCCCAACGACTGTGCCTCGTAAGCAGTCGCAACCACACGTTCCGGAGCCGCGACAAAAAAAAGGGTAGATCTTGTGCAGATCCAAGCAATATTGATGGATTGATGGGATTTCCCGCAACCCAATCTGGACATGAAACGAGAAGCTCAGCTCCGGAGAAACAAGACAAAACAAGATAACGAGCTAGCGCTGTATGTGCTCCTACACCCAGCCCGTCGGGCTACATTCTCGCTCCCAATCCACAGGTGTCAACTCCTTCACTCGCTCCCGGAAGGCAGCCAATGTGCAGAATTCAGGCGATCCCGGCAGGTGCTTGCCCTCGTCGGCGCAAATGGGCAGCGCCATGTTCTTGTTCTGATACCTCATTCGAACGACTAAGAAGCGGACGGCATGAGATGACCTCTTGTAAACGCAAACGCGATAATAAAACCCTACTCACAGTATTCCGGTGGGGCCGAAGAAGTCTTGAAGGGCTCCAAGATAGTCTGCAAATAGGACGACTGGCCATCCTCGGGCGGAGATTTCTTGAAGAGCTCGAATGTGATGGAAGCGGTGAACGCTGGCCACCTGTGCGATGCATTGGTTGCAAGGACGCGGATGTTCGAGGATACCTTACTTCTCGTCAAAGACGTCAAGAGTGTTGCACATGGCGGCAAGTGCAGTGTCATGCGTGCTGTGCACGAGAAACTTGAGCGGGTCGCTAGCACCCCGTTCCACTTTGCGCTGCAATTTCTTCGAGAGGTCGGATAGCAGGGGACCCATACCGAGGCGACGAACTTCCGGGGTTTTATCTGTCAGGGTAGCTGGGGTCAGTGCAAACGAAGAGCAGGCGGAAGAGATCAGACGAGAGAGGAAGGGCGGCCTCACACCCTAGAAAGTACAGTCAGCGAACATTGTAAAATAATAGGACATTGTCTGCTCTGACCTGCAAACCACTCGTGGACGACGGCTTGCTCCTAAAGCGAGGTTGAGCATGGTGGGCAACCGAGCCGAATAACATACGATAACGTCTGTTATAGACTTGTCTTCGAATTCAGCGGGGACTTTGACGCCATGGGCAATCGCCGCTCTGACCTGCGACAACATAAATCAGAGCAATGAAAGGGTTAACCGACTGACTGTATCCAGCACACCAGATGCGCGAGGTTTCCCATCAACGCGGATCGGACGTCCGTCGAGGTATTTGGAGAGGTGTTTATCTAACGGCTCGAGCGTTTGGTTGTAAGCAGCCGCCGCAGCTACACGTTGGTTGAGCGATCAGCATCAGAAGGAGACGACTCTGACCTTGGGCGAACCCGATTTGTAGATACTCTAGTCGTTTACACGACAACGTGTTGCCTGTCGCGCCGTTCATAAGAGATAGGGACAGCCAACTGATGGGACCCACCAAGGAGATTCTCATCTCGTCCGTTACTGGTTGATCATGAGCATCTACAAGCAGTGCGGACACAAGAAAGCACACCGGACGAGCAACGTAGGGAGTATCTCTGGTGAACACTTTGTCGTCGGATACAAGCCGTGGATAACCTGCTCCAGGGACTCTATAGTTCGTGGCATGTTCGTACTCCTGTGGAGAAGTGTGAGTCATGCTCTCGACACGAGCTCGTCACTGACCGGAAATAAGTCTCGCGCTGGTTCTCCAAAGTGTCCGAAAGGAATCCCAGCCTATCTACGCGTGAATACACGCATGCAAGCGTGCGAGAGGCCTACCGATCAACGTAAAGACTTCGTAGAGCGGCGCCGTAATTGTAGGTCGACTGCAAGGCAGGTCAACACGAGTAAACCACGAGGACGCGACGCATGCGCACCTGACGCCCGATGTCGGTCAATTCACCAAGGAGACTGTGGAAGCCGCTGAGAAAAGCATTCGAGCTTGTTGTGTGTCCGCACGCACCATAATCCATCCACAGAAGATCCGTCCGGTCTCTCAACAACTCGCTTCGACCGTAAGACCTCCGTAACGCTATCCTGCGGTCCCAACACGGGATCGTTGAACTGGCGGCGGGTCTTGCACATTATCCAGTGCTCGGGAATGAACGGCGCCAATCTCACACCGACTGGCGTCCGTTCGCCTGCATACGGGTTTTTCTCAGTTCATCGCAGAGCGCGTTTCAAAAAAAAAAAAACAGACGCACCATGCCGCACATACACATGCACCTGCTCTAGAGAGAGCCCCCGTGGCGCGACAGGGTAGCCCTTGACGTCGAGCGGATACTGTGGAGGGCGATAGGTGTACGCCGCCGGCGAGTCGTGGGCAGCAGACGAAATTGAGCTGGAAGGGTTTCCGCTACGCAGAGGCATTGTATCGTCCTCGACTTCTAAGGCCGCGTAGACGGACGGGGTGGGGAAGAGATTGAGTTGGCTGGAGTTCCCGCTACTCGAAGCGGATGCGGCAAGGGACTGGAGTTGGACGAGAGCGACGGCGAGGACAACGTTAAGGCGAAGGTGCATTAAATGTCGTGGATGACTCGTTGCTGGAGGGCGGACTCAAGCAGGGGTGCGTGGGCGTGCACTGGAGGGTCGTGTAGTTCACGATTTGATCCATCTGATGGTTATCGACGCTAAATCTCCCCAAAAGTTCTCTCCGCAACTAACACCAGTTCTGTATGGCGGAGACAATTGTACAAGCTACGTATTTATCTTCAAGAACCGCTCCTAGTGACCTGGAGGTTGCGAACTTTGTACGTTGTCGTGCCAGTCGGTCCCGGTGATCCTGCGCTCCCTTCCATCTTGCGAAAACCGTTAGTACTGCAACATCTTTCTTGTCGAAACAAACCTGTAGGTTGATGATCCTACAGAGCATAAATGTTAAATCCCAAATCCCATCGTCAAGCTCAGAGATGCGGCAAAACTTACAGCCAGAGTGGTTGCCCGACGAATCCAGAACCGAACTGTGTCCCTACGAGGACATTGTCCATGAAAAAGTCGATTCGAACGTCTACGTTGTTGGCTTCCGCAGTAAGAACGGCCTTCAGGGCGTGGAAGGATAGATCAGTCGGCCACGGGATGATGGTGGACTTGACGATAGACGAGCTGCCTTGAATTTGAGCCAATGCGAAAATCAACTTGAAAGAGCTCGTACGTGTTAAAAGTGTTAAACCAATTGTTCGCGGTGCCTATGCCAGATGTATCGGCCGCCATCGGAGCATCAACGGAGTTCTTACCTTTCCATTCACCGATGTCGGTCTCAGGCGGCCACGAATTTACCGCCTGGCAAGAAATCAGCTTCACTTCGGCTTGCATTCTCCATGGAATGCACCGTCAACCCTAGAAGACGGTTAGACACGTTTCATCAAGTACCAAACAACATACAGAAAGCAGGCCAAGTTCCAAACGTCGTGGGCGAGCTAAACTCTCCTTGGAGTGTGTACGAGTTGGCGCTGGTCACAGTGATCTGGGATTTGGCATGGATGGCTCCGCTAGCCTGCAGACCCCACCGAAATCAACATCGAACGAATAAACGACACAGCGAGCCCGACCAACATAGTGAATGGCTGGGTTCGGGTTGGCCGTGCTGGTCGGCGGAACTGCGCCGGAGGTCGGGGTCGCAATCAAGCTGAGCGTGCTAGAAGCGATGTTGATGTGCGCATGGTTCGACGAGTTTCCGACCATTCGGGCACTCCCATTATGGTCGCTGCCCTTCAACCCTAGTTAAGCAGTCAGACCAAGTGAAGCGACGACCAACCCATGGATAGAGGTAGGCCTGTGGGACGATGAGTTTGTCATGGCAGACGGGAACAAGCCTACCCAGAAGCTTTCGAAGGTCGGGAAGTCGTTGAAGCTGGTAAGAGGAATGACTGTCGTCGCAGCTTGGACCGGTTTCAGACAGATGGCGGCGGCAGCGAGCCCCAGGGCAGCCTTGAAGTTGTTTGCGAGCAGCATGGGAGGGATTAAGATCGCCAGTAGGGGCATTCATGCCGCTTAAATGGAGTCCGGTGCTCCGCAGGTCCCAAGACCATCATGCTGAGGCCGAAGTTGATCAGCTCGAGGGAGCCATTGGTTGGAGTATAACGCTTCTGTTTCTCGGGCGGCCCGGTACCCAGAACACGAGACGAGCCTGGTGGTTGAAAAGATTGAACCTACTACCGTGACGTCACGCGAGTCTTGACAGGATATGTCTCTGTCAAATCGCGCCGGTCGCCGCGCACTCTGTTCTCAACCACCCATGCTGTCAAGACTGCCCTTCACTCTGCGAAGACATCTGCTCACTCACTCCTCCGTCCAAGGGGCACTCGAACCTCCGCTAGTCGCCTCAACACTCCCGAACTACTTCGCCTCCGAGATCCTCGCAAAGCACTCCGCCCGCCCAGCGCTCATATGTCGCAACGAATCTCCACGCGCGCACGGAGGTCCCCCATCTCAGAATCTTGGAAGGAGCGACCGTCTTGCGTGGTCCTTCGACGAATTCGACAGGCATATTAATGCTCTCGCACGCGGACTACTGGGTCTTGGTGTTACAAAGGGCGATCGCGTCGGCGTTCTGATGGGAAATAACAGGTTCTTGAATCCCTTTTGTTGTCCCAATAAATGACGAAGAGCGAAACAGCGCGTACGCCACGTTACAGTTCGCTTGTGCCAGTATTGGAGCTATCCTCGTCACCATTAATCCGGCATATCGAGTTCATGAGCTGGTTCGCTTCTATATCGAAACCGATTCTGTTCTATAATTTCTCCAGACCTCAGTGCTCAATCTTGCCGGTGTCTCCCACTTCTTCGTTGTCCCCCAGATCCGCTCCTCTTCCTATCTCGACATGCTCGTCTCAAAATTCCCGGACCTGCGCGGCTCGCCAGCTGGCGGTCCTATTCATCTCCCCGACTTACCGGCACTCCGAAACATCATCGTCGTAGACAATTCTGGCCGGTTCCATGCAGCCGCAGAGAAGCTGCAGTTCAAGAGCTGGATAGACTGGCGGGATACCATCGTTTGGGATGAATCTGCTTCCGAGAGTCGGTTACACAAGCAGCTTACTAGCTCCCTGGATAAAGACGATGTTATCAATCTGCAGTTCACCAGGTTTGTGTTGCATTTTGACGCTTGAACTGGATCGAAACTTTTTCTCTAGCGGAACGACGGGCGCCCCGAAGGCGGTTTCGGTGTGTATCCTCTCCTAGTGCGAAACTCTAGCTCAGGAAATCTCAGCTAACCCATCATAATCTCTTGAACAACGGGCTGTCGATTGGCCGCTGCATGTATCTCACAGAAAAGGATGTCCTCTGTTCGTGTGTTGCTACACGCCTGAACTGTCTTTGATATTCCCAGGCAACACCCCTCCTCTCTTCCATTGCTTCGATGAGTTCTTCCTCTCGGTGCTCTGTTCTATCTAACGACCCCAAACGCCTCGTCCTAGGCAACCTTGCCGCCTGGTCACACGGCGCCTGCATCGTGTACCCATCCGAGATCTTCCATCCCCCGTCCATTGTCGACGCCGTAGTTCAAGAGGAATGTACCGCGCTGCACGGCGTTCCAACACATTTTATCGGTGTCTTGTCTGAAGTGGATAGGCGCCGCTCGGCGGGTGAGACGATGGATATGAGGCGATTGAGGTGCGTGCGAGGGATACGTTGGATTTCTTTGACTCAATTTTCTTGCGATTGAAGAACTGGGATAGCCGCCGGCTCCCCGGTCCCAAACGAACTGATGAAGAGCTTGATTGCGAAAATTAATCTGACGGACTTGACCAACGCATATGGGATGAGTGAGTTCAATGGGGACCGACAAAGTGGCTAACTAACATGGATGTCGTAGCGGAGACCAGGTTCGTTCTTTTCTTGTCTTCAAGTCTATCACTGTGAAAAAAGACACACAGTCCAGTCTCTTTCCAAACGACGCCAGCCGATCCGATCCTTAAGCGCGTTGAAACCGTCGGTCGAGTTCAACCACACGTCAAAGCAAAGTTGGTTGATCCCGAAGGGAACGTTGTACCAGTTGGAACACCCGGGGAAATTTGCATCGCGGGCTATTTATTGCAGAAGGGGTGAGCATTCGTTCCTGTGGACTGATAACTTCTGAACACAACTAGGTATTGGGAAGATGAGGAACAGACTCGAGAGGTAATGCGCACTGATGAGAATGGGACGCTTTGGATGCACACTGGAGACGAGGGGATCATGGATGATGAGGGATATCTTCGAAGTAGGTCATTTCTGGTCAAAGTTTCGAGGCTTAACTCGCTGCTAGTCGTTAGCAGAATCAAGGTATGCAAGTAATCTCTTCGCCTCAGCTCCTGAAATAGTTCTATCTGCCGTAGGATATCATCATTCGAGGCGGAGAGGCACGCATTGTTCCTTTTTTTCACGTTCGAGTACATATTGACGACCCACAGAACTTTGTTCCCAATTCAAATAGAAGACGTGCGATCCAAAGTCTCTAACCAACGCAAGCTGACCAGCCATCCCAGGCTATCCTAGCAGCCTAGAATCCTCTATCGAAGAGGCTGCCGTCGTCGCCGTGCCCGATGGAACATACGGCGAAGTGGTTGGGGCGTGGATAGTTCGTCGAAAATCTGGACCAAGGCTATCGAGAGAGACGATACGGGAGACGGTGGGGAGGGCGATGAATCCTCAGGTCGGTTCCCTGTTCCGTATTCTTCTTCCTTTATTCATCGCGCAGAACGCTCCTGCGTGGGTCTTTTTCCTCGGAGAAGACACGACGGAGTTGGAACTTCCAAAGACGGCGAGCGGGAAGGTTATGAAGCATGTTTTGAGGGATTGGAGTAGGGACCTGGTGAAGAAGGATGTTGGGAGGGTGAAGGTGTAACGCGGTAACGTGATGCGAGTGTTTCGCGTCTGACGCGTGTGTTTAACGAAGAGGAAGTATTGCTTGGATAGTAGGTGGTCCGTCCTTCGACTCGACGACATTATGCCTTCAGGCACTAGTGTACCTGCCCGAATTCTTGGCTCGATACACACCAGCACAACGTCGAAGTTAGACACGAAGCTCCCGGCTCTTTCCCCCGAATCGTATATCCTTCTCGGAGTGGTGGTCACCTTGCGCCCACCAGACGCACTATTACAGGTGAGGAATGTATACGCTCCAGTCAACATCCATGAATATAGCTGGGGGAAGGGTGCGGAGGGCGATGAGAGGTAATACGATCATAACCAGCCGAGCCAGAGCATACAGTAAACAGATGATGAAGACGACGACAAATTGCCACTTGTCTAAGCTGAGCATCAGGACTGGCCCGACAATGGGTAACCCGGCAAGTAGAACTGAGGATACCCGCCACATCCACATTTCCTCAGTAGAGGCAAATGACGTATTCCATCCCGCACAGTGGATTGCACCGAACCCAGCAGCCACGAAGAATGTTCCAATGATTGGGAACATCATAGTATTAGTGAGGTCGGCACTTTCGTCGTCTTCGCTCGACACGTACCAGAAGGTGGGCACGGTGTCTTCTGCCAGAGGATTGTACCGCTCGGAGGTGTGGGCTTCAAGAAAAGAATCCAAGGCAATCGACCATGATCGCGCTGATTTGTGAAGAGTTTTGCTGTGACCTTGAACCAGGGCGGGTCCCACCGCAATCGGATCCTGCACATCGAGAGGCTTATGCCACCAGAGAAGCCAGGTGAAGATGTTGATGAACGCGAAAGCGAGGGTAGCTACTTCCAGTTCGGTTATGGGGAGATGCTGCGCAGCGCGTGCAATGCATTGGACGACGAACCAGACACCCTGAAAGAATGCGATTCCCTTCGAAAACGTGTCACCCTTGCTTTTATCGTCGATGGCGCTTTCAGAGACGTCCTTGACGGCTTCAAGACATCCAGGCTGCTCAATCTGAGCGCAGGTCACGATGGGGTGTCCTTCTCGATCAACGAATCCTCCCATGCCGATGAAAAATCCATGGGTGAGTGAGACGTCGTACTCTGCTACAGTGTAATGACGTTATGGCTGCAATAGAATGAGAGTACGCACTTTTTGAGAAATACCAAGCCACGGCTAGTTGTCTTCCAGCCCATCCAGCTATGAGCTCCGGAGCAAGGATGCCAATAAACATCAACTTCAGGCGGTGCTTCAACGCCCCCGACGAATCTATCAGCTTCCATTTTAACCGTCGCCACAGTGGAGCGTGGTTTGCCGGAGGAGCTGGCCGTCGTGGAGGGACATTTGGGTGAACGGACACCCAAACGCAGGCGAAGATCGTGACGAGGCAGCCCCAAACGATATCGAAGAGGCGACGACAGTTGTTGATATTGTCGCAGAACTCTGAGCCAGCTGGAGCTGCCTGAGAGCTGCGCGCGAGGGCAAGGACGAAGAGCATCGGCGCCGTTGATTGACGTTCCGGCCGCTTGTCCCTTCGGTCTTCCAGGCTTCCTTCAATCCTGCCTTCAATCATTGACACCACTGGCAGGGACCGAGGGAAAGGCGCGCGTCCGTCTGAGTCTCAGGCTCGAGAATCTTAGTGAGGACTCTTCGGAAAGAATTTGTAGCTGTCCAGCCAATTGTGTCCAGCTATGGAGGTGACTTGGCGAGACTGAGGTCTGCAGAGGACCAGAGGTAGGCAGAGGTTCGGTAACGGTAACGTGACACTGACCAGAAGGCAACATATGATGTGCAAGCGAATCACGGAGGCGCTGCACTGAGAATCGACAGCGTCGAGAAAAACTCGGCTGAGTGAAGCCGAGTCCAAATACATTGTTTCATTACTTGAACTTCATCTTTCAGCTATGCCCGAGGCAACCACTCTGCTTCATTCGCATCCAACCTCATCGGCACCAAACTGCCCTCACCCGAGTCTCTGACTGGGGTCCGCTCTAAAACCGCCGCATGCCTCAACGCCGTCATCTCCCTCCCATCTGGAGAGCGCCAGACACCACTGAGCTTCTCAATCTCCTCGTCAACTGGGATTCTTTTCGCTGGGAACGGCCGCGCACTGGGACCAAACGCGTCAGAGGGAGGGAGTTGCCCGAGGGCGCGAATCCATTGGCCGACAGCAGCAAGGGAGACGCGGACTTCGTATGAGCCGCCTTCTGTGATGGTTTTGCAGAGCGCTGCGTTGATCCCAAAGGCGAGTAAATACCCCGCAGCGTGGTCGAGCGCCTGCATCGGGAGCGGCTTGGGGTTGTAGTTGCTCATCGGCAGGTCCCATTGAACTCGGAGAAGGATATTGCCTCCGAGACGTTGAATCCCGTTGCGGTTTGAACGAGCGAGTCGAACTAGCGTTGAAATTAGCTCGCTTGAATCGTGTTCATAATACGCGCACCCCACGTCGATCTTTCCATGGGCCGTCCCATCCCCATGCTGTTAAGTTGGCCACAAACGATCCCTGGGCTGGAGCTTAGCTAGCTCTGACGGCCCGAAGCCCTTCTGTTCCGAGTCCGCCGGGACGGTATGCCTGGAGGAATACGTCCGCCTCTGAAGCTAGTGTCCGCAGTTTTGCGCGGTCTGCGGGTTGCGTGAGGTCTAGCTGTGTGGTACGTTTGCCGCGTGAGGTATCGACGTCCAGAGTCGGTAGTGCAGGCAAGACAGGTGAGGTGACAAGGAGGACATCGGCACCATGCGCTTGAGAAATATTTGTTAATGGATGGTGGGCAGTTGATT
This sequence comes from Mycena amicta, assembly GCA_029282125.1. Classification (NCBI taxonomy): domain Eukaryota; kingdom Fungi; phylum Basidiomycota; class Agaricomycetes; order Agaricales; family Mycenaceae; genus Mycena; species Mycena amicta. The sequence goes on from JARIHP010000024.1 coordinate 783,608, forward strand.
TAAGGAGACCCACCAGCGAGTGTGCGTACCAGTTATGGGCCCTGCCAGCACGCGACTGAGATCCAAGACCCTTATGCCATCGAGCGGACGGGAGCCTCCAGCGATAGACCGTTTCGGGGCGTCTCCGATCTTGATTATCTGCACAGGTGGGACACCTTCCAAGGCCTTTGCATGTGGGTGCTCACGCCAGGCTGCGTACGAACGCATGGCGGTCGCACACATCCCCGCTGCAGCGGCCTGAGTTTCGAAAGGGACGGAGTTCGTGGTTCAATAGGGCGGTTTGGACAGTCGGCCCGGGAGGTGGAGGGTTCATCGGGGAGGCCGAGTAGGGAGAGGATCCCGCGGCGGTGACTTTTTGGGCGGTCAGCGAGGAGTTGAAGATTAGGTATATAAACTAACTGCGGAACGTTGGTGTGGATTCGCACATAACTGTTGTCCTTCGTTTTGTACAGACCCGCGATACTATCCCACACGCCTGCGGGCACGGCCCTGTCGAGCGTGTAGAATGCTTCACTATCTGGCTGGGCATTTTAATGAATGTCTCCGACAGTGACCGCAGGGGCTCACGAAACTCCAACACCGCATGCCTCACGTCCACGCGAACATCCTGCTCTACGCCCGAGCGCAGAGAATGGAAAAGAGCAGCAGAAAGTCCAGCCAGCCCAATTGAAGTCTTGGAGTCGATGCAGTCAGTGCAATTCAAGTCCGTTACTCAAGTACCTGGGCGACGCAGCCCAACTGGAACGACGAGTTTATCGCGTTATTAGCAGTAGAGGTCGAGCAGAGCGTAAGGCGGGAGAGCCAAGTCGGTGGGAGATTAGCTGAGAGCCAAATCGCGCGTGCGGTTTCTGGGGGAGCCATTGGAATCACGGAGTCACACAGTACCGCGCACATCATCGTCAAGCTCAAAATGTGCGGAGAAAAGTAGTTTCCTTAGTTTTCTACGTTCCAAAGACCGATACGATACAAAGCAAATGAGACTCTCTCTCTCCTGCCTGTGATGATATGGAGCGCAATAACATCACACACGGCTTTGGGAAGTAGTAGGGGCTGGCTCGATGCCTACGAGTATGCGTAACGAGGCGAAAAGTAGATAAATGGGCTGAATGGACCCCACTTGCTCAAGACGCCTGAAGCTGTTCCAGCTCAGAGCCCACCAGAAACTGATGTAGTCGCCGAAGAGCCTGGCAACAAGTGGGAACAGGGCATTTTCGTCTGCAAGAGTCAATCGCACGAATATACGTGTGAGACGGAACATACCTTTCACGGATATAACGAGAGAGGCAATGAATAAGACCCATTGGCAGACATCCGAGACCTCGAGTCGGAGCTTCAGAGGACCATAGCCAGGAAGGTACAAGACCACGGCCATCAGGGCGATTTTGGCGAAGGTGGCGGGAACTAAAGTCTCGTTTATCCCAATGGCCGATTGCACGGAAAAGAAGACTGCGAGAAAAATATGGATGGTCAATCGGACGTAGTATTGGCTGGTGGGTCCGAGCTCGAGGAAATCTGGCGTCTTGGTGGACATGGTAGTCAAGAAACGAAGTTCTAGTTAGGGGCGCCAGTGATCCCTTTCCGAAGGTCGTCGTCGTCACTGCCACGAGAGCATTGAAGGCCGACGCTGTTGGCGAATACGTCGGGCGTCGGGTCGTTGATGGACATGGTAAGAAGACAGGCAGTCACACCGTAACTTGTTCGAGCCGAACCAACACCTCCTCAGAATGCGGAGAACCTCTCTCGTGTTATAATCCGGACAAGCGCAACGGTATGCCCCACGATGGCGGCGACTATACCGCGTCCGTTATGACCCTCCGCGAGAGCGTAAAAGAGATTGCAATTGGTAGTGTGCGTGTCTTTTCACCTCCGAGTCCGTCTCCCTCATTCAACTCGTAGTTCGCCGGCATTGTATCTGAGGTTTTAGAATACCCAACCGACCTGGCCAAGGTCCGCCTGCAAGCCCAACTCCTCACGCCTCCCGTGGATAAAACCAAGCTCTTCAAAGGCCCCGTCGACTGCCTCACCCAGACGTTCAGACATGAGGGCTTTCGTGGGCTGTACCGCGGCCTCCCGGTGCCTATTGCGGGCTCGATGATCGAAACCGGCGCGTTGTTCGTGTCGTATGCGTATTTCCAGAACATCATCCGGACGTATTCGTCGAGCAACCAGCTCACGATACCACAACTTGGGTTGGCTGCTGCTGGTGCCGGATTCGTTACAAGCTTCATCTTGTGCGTACATCCAACCTTTTTTTTTTTACTTCAACTGAGATGATCCACAGGACCCCAATAGAACTTATAAAATGCAAGATGCAAGTACAACTAATGAACAGTACCACCACCGCACGTATACCGCCCATCCACAAGCTTCCCAAGCCCGTTATGGCGCTCGTACGCGAAACACCGGGGTTCGACCGCCACAAATCCTTCATCAACTTGTTCGATCGCAGCATCTTCGCCTCGGCTGCACGCGCCCCAGGGCTCGTCGAAGTCGTGCGCTCGACCGTCGCAGCCCACGGCGTCAAGGGCCTTTGGCTAGGACACGCTGGCACTGTTGTACGGGAGACAGGCGGGACCTCGGCGTGGTTTGCCGTCAAGGAGTATGTTGCCTCGACGTTGCTCGCGCGCAGACTCGGTCCGAGCTATCATCTAGAGCCGGGCAGCGTGCTGTTGCCGTGGGAGTCTGCCGTCTCGGGCGCAGTGTCTGGTGCTGCCTGCGTCCTGGCATTCTATCCCGCCGACACAGTGAAGAGCGCCATGCAGACGGAGGAGGAGCTGCTGTCGCATCGGAGACAGCGAGATGCGAAGCCGTCACCTCGACTTTCGTTCTATCAGACGTTTTTGAAGCTGTACAAGGCTCATGGAGTGCGTGGGTTGTATGCGGGTGGGGGTATGACAGCGCTACGTGCAGTACCGAGCAGCGGGATTGTGTTTGTGGTGTACGATGGACTCTCGGCGTTTGTTGGGTAGAAGTACTAGAACCATAGATTAGAATAGTAGACGGAATAATGGCAACCCATCGCTCACAAATCTAATAATCAGCCCAACACCTCGTAGCTCTTGGACGAATCCTTGGAGGACATCTGGTCCTTGAGACGTTTAACCCGTATCTTGTCCGTTCCATCCCCGCCGGCATTATGCTCGTCGACGAGGACAATTAGGGCCAGCATGGCAGTATCGAGGGTATCGATGGCAAGCGCGGCAGTGTCGACTGGATGCTCTCCCTTCCTTTCCAATAGCAACTCATGCACAGCGCCGGCCGACTCGCGGATTATGGTGTGTATCTTCTCGTGCATCCCACTGCTTTCTGCAAGTAGTCCGAGGTCCTGGAAGAAGGCGGCAAGCATCTCGGGGGGCACGTCACCCTGCACAAAGTAGCCCACGAGCTCTTCAAAGTACGCCAGTGCGCGCGGGAGGTCAGAGAACGGGACCGAGAGATATTCGTAGTCGACGCGCTGGATGTAGACGAGGGTGGAGAGCAGGTAATGCTCGTAGTCGAGCGCTTCGACGACGAGCAGGGTGCTCCAGCTGGCATAGAGCAAGCCAGCGAGGATGGAGCCTACGGTAGTTGGTTACACCTTCAACGATAATGAAAGGAAAGAGAGCGCACTGAATACGAGGCCGCGTATCTTTGACCGGGGGGAGCCATCGAGGCGGTACCATAATCGTGCGCTCCACGTCGCTGGTCGCGGAGAGTACACAAGATATGGCCGTCGATGTGTTTGTATTGATGGGCGGGCAGGATGCGGCAGGGAAATGCGTGGCCGCAGCTGGAGGGCACGGCGGAATGGATTCGAGAGCATAGAGGCGAAAGAAATGAGATCAAGTTGTGACGCCAGGTTCGCCGTCACGTGACTTACCACCAATTCCCGCAACATCCGCCCAGTCGCGTTTCTAAGCATGAATACTACGACTTGCTTTCCATATGAATTTTTCTCGTACATTTCCGCGTCAATAACGCGTTTCTAGCTGAACAATGTTCACAAAGCCTGCAAATACTAGTATTGCTACAGTTCTAAAGATACAAATGTCTGTCCAATGCAGTCCCAATAATCGCAAAAGAAAATGACCGTTTACTCCACGCTCAAATAGTGCGGCACCAACCCAAACTGGGCACGAAAAGTGATCCCGTCTTTGGTGTAGACCTCTGAAAGGCGGACCTGTTCGTGCATGGCACCGTCCAAGCCGAGGTAGATTGTGTGGATATCATCCACATAGTCACCCTCCCTGCGGGTCTGAAGATGGGATGAGATTATAAGAGACGAGGGAGACACCAAATCTCACGTCGACGAATTGTTTGAACAAGGCAGTGACCTGCGCTCCGATCTGCGCGCGAGTGACATGCCGACGGGTCCTTGGGTCGACGAGGGTGAGGACGTAGCTCTCCTGGCGATATCCGGGCCACTGTGTAGCATATGCGCTGGCATGAACAACAGCAACCCATGCGAAACAAACGTCCACTCACGTCGATCAAGAACGACCCACTTGCATATCTTGCCATCTGGCGCGGAAGCTCGTCGCTTATGGGCTGGTCGCCCTGCACCATCCCCCGCCCATGCTCCAGATTAAGCATCGAAACACCGTATTGGCACGGTCCCGAGGTAGGAATGAACGAGATGCTGTAAGGGTACTGCTCCCTCGATCCGTAGTTGATTGAGAGAAGCTTTTCAGGGTTGTGCCACCAATCCGTTGGGCGCTCGTCGACTTGTGTCGGGACTCGAGGAGGAGACTGGCCTGCGCGTGAGGGCTGAGGGTAGAATTGTTGGTTGGCATTAGGACAATGAGGGTTACGAGGGCGAAGGTATGGAGAAGGTGGCATTGCAAGTTTCACGTAGGGAGCGTCCCGCCGCTGTGGAAGGATTAGTTTTGAAGTCTCGCGAGTTGAATAACCATACCATACTGCCTCCAGAGGGGTACGCGCGGTGGTGATTGCCGTGTGAGACTTGCATGTCGGGATCGATAGGTGGATGGTTTGGTTCGAGGGTTTGTGTTCTGGAGAATCCGCCAGCGCGCCTCCCGCTCTTATACTCGCGCACCCAACCAAAGACCACATGCACCAAAGCCCACCTTACCCATTATCCCGCCTTGGCAACCATTGTCCGCCAGTCCATGCCCAGGCAAAGCGAGCCATTTGGTGGTCGAGAAAGGAAAAAGGGATCAGATGCGCCATTGGCATCAAACAAAGCGACGTCGGCAGCCGTGCTTTGCGTGTCCGCGCTTTGAAGAAACAATGTGCTCTCGATCTCACGCCGGTCACACCGGATTGGGCAAAATATACGAGAGTATACGAGTGTGGAGAAATGTACCTCGAAGCTGTTAGAAATCAGCGCAGTCTCCCAAAAAGCTGTCCGTCGAGTGCCTTGAAGTGCTTTGTCGGCTTTAGAGAAGGTGGTATGCGATCAGCGAGTGCGTAGCCACTGGGTTTCGCTGTGTGCTTCCACTGTTTCCTCCATGCTTCTAGCATCGCCGCCTTGGATCTGCGTATTGCGTTTGCGCGTGTCCCGCCGAGTACCGTGGCCAGTTCGACACCCGCCTTGGCCAATTCGTCCGCCCGTTCGTTCCCTCGGATGTCGTGGTGTCCAGGTGACCAGCTAATCTCCACCGTGCGATCCAGGTTGCCGTCCAAGAAGTCGCAGATCGTGCTGGTGGAAGGCGTTTGCGTATGTCTGTCCGGGACGAGGTTTCGGGTCGAATATGGTTGAGATAGCGGAAGTGTTGTCCGCATAGAAATGGAGGTGCTTGATGGGTTGTCCGCATCTGCCAGTGCCGCTGCTTTCCGTGCTCCCATAGATAGCGCTGCGATCTCGCCGTCGTATACCTCGGCGTGTCCTCCGAGGCCCCTTGACATTGCAAAGACTTCTTCATCCTCCCGGTATCCAACGACCCCTGCTCCGACTCTCCGCAACCCATGTAACGTCATCATAAACCCGTCTGAGTATATAAGGAGATGCGATTCCAGGATGGAGATCCATTGCACTCGGCGTATGTGTTCTTTCGCGGCGTCTTCTTTGGATAACCCGCGTGTTCCTTCGATTTTGAGTCGACCGCCGAATGCGTCTGCAGTCCTACGCCATGGAGGGGACAGAAAGGGTTGAATCCTTTCGTCGTCGGGACTTGTATGTCGCGCTAGTTTCTCCAACTGCGTCGTCCTCCGCTGATCTTGTTTGCTGTTGTTCTGTAGTCTCATCGGTAGCGGGGGATGGATTTCCGGCCTGTTGCCATCGCGCCAACTGTCGGGTAGTCGTTGTACAATAGGACTGTGGGGGCTTAGCTTGTTGAATCTAATCCCTGCTCGCCGGTTCGCTTGGTCTAGGGCATGTCGGATTGGGGGAATCGATGCTTCGACTTCCATCGCGTGTATCGGTGTTGTGCGGAATGCTGCACAGGCAAGGCGTAGGCCCGATTCTGCACTTTCTCGAGATACTTTTCGAGTTTCTTCTGCTTTTTTCCTGTCCACCAAACACAGCTTGCATAGGTCATCACTGGAATACCACATGCCTGATAAAGATGCCGCATATGCGACTGCGAAAGACCCCGGACCGTGTTCGCCAGCATTGCTATCCCGTTGACGGTGTTTGAGGCGCGTGCCGCTAGTGTTTTGACATGGTTTGAAGGAAAGCTTTCGGTCCAGATAGACGCCGAGCCATTTTACCGTTGGTGAGACTACGACCGTGGTCATTTGACCGTCGTTGTTCGGTAGGCGTATCGCTGGCGAGCGGTCTTTTGGTCGACGTGTGTAATGCATAAGTTCTCGTTTGGTGACATCGATGTCCAGCCTCGGCGGCTTGGAGCCAATCCCGTACGCGTACATATGCGAGTTGAAGTAGTTGGACGTTCGTCTCGAGGGATTGCGAGGAGACGTATAACTTGCCGTCGACGACGTTTACTCTAAACCGCGCACGACGCCAAGGAGTCGACGTGTCCCGTAGTACGTGTCATATACCGCGAGAGGTATATAACATGCGTGCAGGACCATTGTCTCAGATTCGTCTGCCCATCCTTGCCGTGTGCTGGGCCGCCGGAGCGCCAGCGACGGCTTTCTTGTACATGATTAAGGATGTGTCAGTACATCGAGCAGCGGCAGTCGATTTATCACCGGGTTTCTCTTCTCAAACTTCTCCAGTAATCCACTGCTGTAGAATGCCGCAAGGATTGGTGACGGTGTTCTCGATGGGTTTCATCACCATCTAAACAGACAGATGCTTGGCAAGCTGAGGGAAGCTGGCGGTCCATTTGACATATTCCAAGGGAATGCCTCTCCGGCGTAGCTCGCAGAGCAGTCTCTTGTGATTATGTGACTTTGTTACCGTCGTATGTCCACCAACAATCTCGAGAGGACACCCGTCGCCAAGAGCGGCGCAAGCCCTTCAATGGCTGTTAGCCCTTCAATGGCACTCAACGGGACCGCCCATCCATCTGACGCCCCTGAGCTCGACGTTGGCCAGTACTACGTCCAACTTGCCCTCTGTATGTGCCTTTCGGTCGGGTATATTGTTACGTGGACTCTTCTCTATGGCTCGGGCTACACAAACAACATCTTCGCCGCCCTCGCCAAAGTCGTCCTGATGGGCCTCGTCGCATATCTTCCTGGTCGTGGTCCTCTGATGCTCACGTCTGAGCTGTCGGATATTTGCCAATGGATCTTGCTCATTGCCGCCATGGCGATAACGATATGTATGTTCTACATGCACTCTTCTCACTCCATCCTCATTCGATTTCAGTCATCTGCAAAACTGATATGGGGCTCTTCGGAACTGCTGTGGGGCTCATATGCGACTGTCTCAGTTGCTGGTTCGCCATAGTCTGGAAGAGCTGGAGCCGAGCGCGGAAAACTGCGTACTTGCCACATCGTCTGATCGCGGCCTTGTTCCAGAGGCAAGGTGCGAACCAAGGGGAGGACTACGCATGAATATGACTTCGCTGCTTTACGAATCACGTATAGGTAGTCATTTAGCGGACACAATACTATAGTATCGCCCCAAAAGGATCTTTGGAACGTTGTATGTCATAGTCAGACATCGAATACCAGAAACCCCGGCCGTTCCGATTCGGGAACTTGCGCCGGTTCCCATCCTATTATCCTATCCTATCCACAATACACAAGTGTTTCATATAAAAAAAACCCGCTGCACCCACGCGCGCCTGTTTCTCTAAAGGTCCGACTGATCTCAAGGAAGAGGACCTTTCGTACCCTGGGTTTGGATCGCTGACCCCTCCCCAGTGCGACCTGCCCGTCACCTCCTTCGCTCTCCTCCCCGTCAGCATCCATCGGTGCTGGCTCCGACGACTTTTCTTCGTCGTTCATGTCTTGATCACTCGCCTCTGTGCCCGATTCATCATCAGCGCGACCCGAATGTCGTTTTCGTCGCCGCCTACGAAGAAAAGTTGTCAAAAATGATTCAAAGAGAATAAACTACGACTCACTTGACTGGTGCTATGCCGTTCGTCGTCTTTGGAGGGGCTTTCCGTTTCACGGCCCCACGTTCCTTGCGCTCCCTCTCCTTACTCAACGTAAACTGGTCCTTCACCCACGCCTGCATCTCATCTGAGATACACTCGACTAGTACTCATGACCTAATCGTGGCCATCTCAGCTGAAGCAATTCTTTCTTTCTAAAGCTACCACGAACCTTCTTGGACACCTCCACATTCGGAAGGGCCTGCAAGATATCGCGAGGCAGCTTAACCTTGCGCGGATATGTCGATATGCTGTAGCCACGATTATGCGCCGATACCTTGATCAGCTCTTGCGCTAGCTCGCTTATAACATACAAATTCTAGGCATTGTGAGCAGAGAAAACTACGCAGCAAGAGCCTCACGTTTGTATATTCCTGCGACTCGGCATCTTGAATAGTCTTGCCTTTCATGGCTAGATGATATAAAAAGCGAGATCGTCTCCGCGTTGCCGACATGGTCGACATAAAACTGGATGTATCTAGTGCGGATTCAGTATTCAGTATCCATAAAAAGTCGACAGAATGAATAAACGCACTTTGCAATGTCATACATCTCATCCTCCGCCGTCCCAAAGTCTGGGTGATGCGCCAAGAAATGTAGTAGTCGAATGAACATCATCTCCATAAGTTGCACGCGTTTCGCTGTGGATAGAGGACAGATGAGGACGTGTACCTAAGCATGACCAATGGGACGCACGCGTAGGCAGCTTGTCTATTGTCCCTCGAATGTACGAGGCCGCCATCGATTGGACGTCTTTTTCGGGGTCGTGCACAGTCAAGAACGGGATGACGTTGTATTGCGCTGGAAGTTTTTGCGCAGATGCGAGGGTGATCACCTTCTTCAGGAAGGCTATTCGCACGTCGTAGCACAAGTCCTGTCGGGGAAATCAACCGGGAAAGACAGAATGATGACGGTATAGCAACCTGAACGACCAGCGCCAGTTTCAAAAATCGCTTGACGATTTCTTTCACGTAATCCGTTACAGTGGACAAGTGAAGGAGCGAGATTGCTGCTTGAAGCCGCATGCGCGACATCACCTTCTTGCTGCACGGATATCAGAATGTCATTGAAGAGGATTCGTTGGAACCAAACATACTCTTCCCCAGAGTCCGGCAGAATGGATCCCCCGTTGTGAAGTAGCGTTGCGAGCAATTTAAGAACAGGTGTAGAGATGTCGACCGCGTTCTGCGATGCTGCATGAGCCAGACTCCGATTCCTGCAGACCTTGATTGCAAGGATCTTTGCTCGGAGGTTATCCGAAATCTCCGTTTCGTCCGCCCATTCCTCGTCCGTGTCCATCTCATCCTAGCAACAGGTTAAAAGAAGAGTTCATCGGGCATGGAAACAAAACAGACGTCGAGAGGATGAGTCGGAACCATGAGCAGGTCCTTTATCAGGAAGCTCATCAACACGTCGCTCTTGTGCTCAAACGCATCGGGAGCATAGCGTGCAAATTGTGCGAGTACAGCGACGTGGGCTACGAGAACCTCTGGTATTGTTTGACCGAGAGAGTCGGCGATCGTCTGCGAATCATCTATGAGAACTAGCCAGAGCGAGGTTTCCTCGCATACCTCGATGACTTCTATGCAAAGGGAAGGCCGTTTCGCAAACGCGAGGAAGCGGGCGGCAACTTTGCCTGTCGAAATGTACCTCCGGTTGCCAGCCGTTGAATTCGCTCGAACGCGCGCCTGATTATGTTGAGGTCGGACTCAGGTGTTCGAAATAACGCAACTTGTCAACAGCCACCGCTTTGTCGTCCCGCCGCACCAACGAAGCCAATGCTTGCAACGCTATTTCCACCAGTCGAGGGTGCTTCTCGTCTGCGATTCCCTTGATCAGTTCCCCAACGTGAGGTCCCTAAAATTACGCAGCGTCATGTGCCTGATGGCATCCATAAAAGGCAACAGTCCCACGTGATGGCCCGCCCGCGCGTCGGGATCCCGCCTCCGCCAACATTTAATACTACTATCACAAAAACATTAAGAATAATTGCCAAGGATTTGATTTTACAGTTACAATAAGGTACAGCCTAAGTATCTACTGCACGGAGAAACTTGAAGCAAACTTGGAAAGGTAACAACTCAGATCTCAGAGCTCACCCAGCTTGACACACACCAACACACAAAGCCCATCCGTCACTCAGACCTGCCAAGGCCACCGTTGTACCACAGCCGACTCGCCCACTGTTGTGCCACCGGTCCACCGCTTCCCGGCCTGCGCACATGCCACATTATCCACCGACATCCAGCAATCTGTCGTCGCGCAACGGTCGTCGTCGTACAGCGGTCCGCGGATATCCAAGCAATTACCGGCCTTGAAGTTCACCGGCGGCGGTCGACTGCGACGGGCTTGGAGATAGAATGGACGTCCAGGTGTGTGGCATCATGCAGTTTTGAGACCGGGAGGCGGCCGACAATGCTGCGCAAAATGACCTCCAGAGCCTGTTCTGGAGGCTTGGACCAGTTGGCGGGCGTGGAAGGTGGGAGCAGGGGGAGGGGATGGTGGGTGGGGTGATGGTGGAAAGAGCAGAAAACCAGCAGAGTGACAATGCGTTAGAGGGGCGGCCTGGTGCGCCGCGTCGGTCCTCACGTGGGGGGAGTTTACCATCTAATGGATCCGCGTGACGCTGCGTAAATTTCAAAGACTCCCAACGTGGCTCTTGAACAAACGTCGGGAGGTGCTTGGCCACGAACGTGAACAGCTTGAAGGCGTTTCCTCCGTGGCATGATTGGATTTTTGCAGCCGTTTAATCAGAGTGGGAATCGATGACTGGTTGAGTGTCGTGAGAGACGCCTTCCGAACGACTAAGTTCATTGTGGGGGGCTATGGCGGCTGATAGCGTGTCGATTCGTTTCGTCAATTCGTTCTGAGGAATGTCAGGAAATTGATAGAGAGGGAGAAGAACCCCACCGTAGCTTTGACAAGACCTTTGAGGTCCGTTTGAAGATCCGTACAAGTTTTGAGTAATTTGTATAACCTTCGCTCGTTGAGTTTGGCAAACTGCCGTTAAATCTTCCACAGCCTTATGAGGCTCGGGGCAGGATGCTACGGAGTGGAGGTTTGAGAGACATACAACAAACGGAACGCAGACATACCACCGATGTACTTGATGACCTGCGAAAGCTTGTGCTTGATTGCTTCCTCGTTTTCATCAATAACACCACCCTGCTACCAGTTCACTGGAGCAGAAATCGCCGCGAGATTAGGAGGGCAGAATGGGAACGGGATCGAGTGCCTTCTTGCGATTGAGGTTCGTCGTGGTGCTTCTTGCTTGGATTTTGAGGCAGGATCGAGGGGCTTAATGTCCACGACTATTCGCTGACCCCGGGTAAGCGTCATTATAGATCTGACGCGCGCGTGTAGCCGATGCACCTTGGTTCGAAGACAACCACTTCTCCAGCGAGCCCACCCGAGTCCTTTCCTGAGTTTGGGCAGTGGGCACTGTTGTCTCGGATTGAAGCAAGTTGCCGCTTGCGGACTTGTAGTGACAGCAAGCAAGGCGAGTCGTTGCTGCTGGGCACATTGGCTGAGGGTCTTGCTTGAGTCTCAGACTCTCAGTCGTGGTTGCGTCCGAATGGCGTGGAAGAGTTGTCACGGATGCGAAAGATAATGATGCGAATGATACCGAGATTACATCGGTCTAGACCCTTCGGATGTGTGTGGATAATATGTTATTATTACTCGCTCCCCTCGTCGCTGCCCAAATGGATCGATGCTACATTGAGTGTTGTAGTTGGTGGATCCGTGGCCTGCGCTCCGATGCGCTAGAAACACGGTCAGGACGACTCATAGATGAGAGAGTGAAAGCCAACTCACCCATGGGCGCATGGCGTCAGACAGCCTATGGCTGTTGGTCCAAACGGTGGCGAAGAAGAAGGCGAACAGGTCCCACAGCACCGTCGTCAGAAAGCCCGCACCGATGGCAAGGGTCACCGTTCCTGCGCCGTCGCCTACCGCAACCGTGCTAGATATGTCCGTAACTATTGAGGGGAAGTGAGCTGGTCGTCTTCCACGAAGGGAGAGCGTACACATGGCGCTGCCGGAGAAGGCAATGATCAGAGCCAGGAAACCCCATCGGAGGACATCGCCATAGAGTTCGAGGAGGCCGACACTTGCTAAGTTGAGAAGGACCATCGACTGCAGCGCCAATTTGACCAGAACTTGGGACAGCGTGCCGACATGAAAGTGGACAAGCGGAATCAGGGTGAAGGTAACAATGAAGGGAGTGAGGACGAGAAGTTTGGGCAGTGTGGGCATTGTGTTCTTGCCAGAATAGACCAATACGAGTTGCCAGGCGCGCGAGCGCCGAGGTACGGGCAGGCGCCAGTTCCGAGTCCGTATCCGAGTTTGGGGTCACTACGCTTGTCGAAGGGGGAGTCGGGGGGTTGGAAGTTACGAAAACTAAGAGCTTGTAAGATTAAGCGACCACGGTCGGCGAGGGTGAGGTGTTCGGAGGACATGGAAGGACCAGGAAGGTACTGAAAGGTGGTTGGTTACCTGGCGAGACGCCACGTCACGTGATGGTTTATTAATTGATCGATTTTTTTTTATTACTGGGGTGCAGCGGTCCGCGTAAAGCAAGTATGCGTGCGTCTATCGACAATTCACCACCGGGGGAAAACAAGCCCATGGACGCACCGATTCCACCAATTCTGTCGGATCCAGTCCCCGATTCTCCTGCCGACCAGCAGGATCTTGCGTACAGTGTACACTGGAAAAGTACGCGGCGTGACATTCGCTGAGGAGGGCGGATACCTCGGCCGGATGTTGAGGTTGCTCGACGTGTTCGGGATCGCCGGGTAGTGGTGCGACGGTGGTGTGGTGTGAGATACATCTGCTACTTATACGCATATCTGCCCCCCGGACAACGTCCGCCGAGAGCGTTTTGAGTGAGCCGACGTATGTTCATTGCGTCTACTGTCTGAGCAAGCGTTCTACCATGCAAAGGAAGTCCCAACGAACCTCAGGCACCCGCCCGTTAAAAGGCGAACTCGCGATTGAATTGGCTGGAGGAACCGAGGAGTATCTAGCAGGCCTTTGATATGCGTTTGAAAGTGATAGAAAAAGCACATACCCTCCACCATGGATCCACACGACGACGGGCAAGTCTTTGAGCGGAGCTCCAGATGCGTTGCTGGGATAGTACACGCTTTCCTTTATCTCAGCACGGCTTCTAGGATAAGGAGAACGCTAGAATTCACCTCAAGAACAAGCAATCCTCGTCGGACACATCCGTGGCAGAACGTTCGGCAAAGGGATCGGTGATGGGGAGCCCATCTACCGATGCGTTCTCGCGGAAGGGATTCGTGGAGAGCAGTCCGGTGACGCTAACTTGCCAGCATTGCGCGGGCTGGTCCGTCGCTGGTTGCACGCCGTCGACGAGAAGTGGGGGTTGTGGGGCGCGGAAACGGCCTTCACCTGAACCATCGTTAGCTTGTACTCAAATTGAGAGATCATATGGAGGCTGTACCTGCTGGCGACGCGGCATATCGCAAGCCCAAGAACGACGTGGAAGGGTCGACGAAGCCTTGGTACTTTGCATACCCGAGGTCGACGACGGGAGCGGGTGACGCACGGAGTAGTCCCGCGAGGGTCCCCAACACAAGTGTGTGGAGGACGGGATGATGAGAGAGAAGCATGCTCTTCAAGGGAACGAGCTAGGTGTTTTGGTAGGGTTGAAAGGCGCTTGCTCGCTGCTTTTTATAAGGAAAAAACCGGAATCTGCCAAGAGACTACCGAGGGTGCCTTCGAGTCATGTTAAGATATCGATCTCGGTAGAGTAGGCGCCTTTTTTCGAGGAAATTTTGGCAGAAAGGACTACTAGCACTCAGAATCAGAATCAACTTGAAGCTTGCCCAGTGTTGAGTGTCCTCGTCATTCCAGAGTTGAACACTGGATACCAAGGCCGGAGAGAGCTTTTGGTTCGCTGTAGAGCTGGCATGCTTGAAGCGGAACCGCACGACGGAACCGAAGCCTTCGACCTGTGGTGAGGTCAGAGGCATGATGCATCGGCATGGGCCTGCCGACGAGAACGATTGTCTTCTCGTCCCATAAGATAGTCAGGCAGCGCCGGGCTACGTTGATTGGACCGTGGCAACGTCACGGTCACTCCTTCTGCTCTTGCCGATGACCTTTGTCGCGGAAGACGAACGCATAGATGGCTATACCCACGTTCTGCTCATAACCACGGGCAGCGTCGCCTCTGTCAAAGCCCCACTCATCGTACAAGAGCTTCTGAGTGTTCGTTGCCTCCGCACCTCTTGGTTCTCTTGCCTCAAGAATTTTGTTAATGCAGTACGCCAACGTCAAGGTGGAGGTGGTATCAACCAAACCGTCTCTTACATTCTACTCTGCGGATGCGATACGACAAATAGGCGTCCGGGTATGGACGGACGAAGACGAATGGCCGGTGCGCTATCTGGTTGGCCGCAAATGATCGCTGCAATTTGTTCTTGAAGGCAACGTACAAAATTGGGGACCCCATACTGCATATTGAGCTCCGGCGCTGGGCGGACATTGTGCTCGTTGCTCCTTGCTCCGCCAACACGCTTGCAAAGATCGCCCATGGCACATGCGACAACCTTGCGGCAAGCTTCGGCCTTCGGGGCTGCTTACTCGTCTGATTTGTTGCTCGCAGACCTCCCTTTTGCGTGCACTTGCACCGACGACACCAACATATGTCTTCCCCGCCATGAACACCCTTATGTACGAACACCCGCTGACCGCAGAGCACCTGCGCGTCGTCCGTGATGTGGTCAAGTACAATCTGGTGGGTCCCATCGCCAAATTGTTGGCGTGTGGTGACATGGGTGCGTTCATTTTCTTTGATTTCTCTTTCTGCATGGTGTTTGCTAGGTGTTGGCGCAATGACGGAGTGGCGCGAGATCGTTCAGGTCGTTGTAGATGAGTTCAAGCTCGTACGGTCGCAGTAGTATAAGAACGCTGCATTTTTAGTAATCCAAGTGTATTTTCTACGTTCTTGACTCGAAGATGAGATGTCCAAGCGAGCTGTGGACCAGGGTGGTATCCGGAGCCTTCATCGAGTCAAGACGGGTCACAGCTCGGCTGTGTCACGCCGAGTATTTATCAGGCACTTTTCGCTTCGACCACCACCTCAACTACAGACCGCGTCTGCGGACGCACTCGACACTCTCCAGCCTCTTCATCTCACACTCGACACTCAGCCTCTCACCTCAATCCCGTTTCTCTCCTCCAACCCCGTCAGTTCCAAACGCAGAAATCTTGTCGATTCTGACAATGTTCCAGTTAGCCCTGGTTACAACCTCCGAACGCACGAGTGGCACAAGCTCTTGCATGGACGGCCCCGACAATCCGGCCTATCCACCAGAGTCCAGTTCTGGTCGGAGCGACAACAGCAACCGCCGTAACCGGCAGCGTCCGCGCGACGCCAATAACGGGCAACAGCAACAACGTCCGGACAGCCCAGCGTACTCAATGGCGACCACCGAGAACCAACGACGAAGGCAGGCGACCTCCGAGAACCGATGGACCGCCAATTAGGAATCCGCCTTTGCCGTCGGCCGATAACAATACTCGTCGACGCGGAGCAAAATTTAACGCGGGGCTCACCTCTAACGACTCGAATGCTCCAGCAAATCGATATAGTCATTTCAAACCCAAACCTGCTGAATCGGACGATCTCAGCTCGCGCCTCGCCTCAGCTCTAGGCACGGCCCCGTATCCAGACTGCCCCATTTGCTTTTCCGCTGTTCATCCTGCCCAACCGACATGGTCTTGTTCGCCCTCCATCGCCGTACTCGACGCGCCTCAATATTGTTGGACGACATTCCATTTAAAGTGTGTTCGGGCCTGGGCTCAGAAGAGCGTCAAAGAACTTGCCGACGCATGGGCTGCCCGTGGCGAACCAGAGCGTGGCGGCGAATGGCGCTGTCCTGGTTGCCAGTCCCGCCGTAAAACCGTTCCTGGCGGTTATCGTTGCTTCTGCGGTGCCCAAGCCTCACCCGCACCGGCTCGCATTTCGACACCCCATTCGTGTGCCTCTCCTTGCTCCCGAAAGCGCACAGGTTGCGACCATCCCTGCCCGCTTCTCTGTCATCCCGGTCCCTGTCCCCCCTGCCGCGTTACCACGGAGCTGCAATGTGGTTGTCCTAGAGGGCAGGTTCTCGCTCTTCGCTGCGGCGAAGCAAATGTCTCTTGTGGCGCCGTTTGTGAACGTACTCTCAACTGCGGCGTTCACAAATGCACTCGCGATTGTCATACCGATTCTTGCGATCCCTGCGCTGAACGCGTACAAGCACGTTGCTACTGCGGAAAGGACCAGAAAGAAGATACGTGTGGAGCAGGCGAGCCGGCCAACTGCTCGCTTTCTGGCAACGAATCTTGGACAGGTACATTTGCCTGTCCCTCCACTTGCGATCGTCCTTTTGCTTGTGGAACACACCGTTGCAGCAAGCCCTGTCATCCCGAGGACGGACCACCGGCCCCTTGCCCTCGCGACCCCAAACGCGTGCTTACCTGTCCCTGTGGACACGTCCCAATCGGGGTAATCAGAACTGCAGCTACATCTTTCCCGGCACGTCTCAGTTGCTCAGACCCGATCCCAACTTGTACCTCGACCTGCAGTAAAGTTCTTTCTTGCGGACATGCTTGTGCGGCTCGCTGTCACGAAGGCGACTGTCCGCCATGTACCGAGAAGGTGGTCCATCCGTGCCGCTGTGGCGCTTCCTCCAAAAGCCTTCGCTGTTCGGAAATCAATTCGTCTTACGGCGAAACAGAGATCCTGTGCGAAAAGGCTTGTCCCGCTCTGCGCGCTTGCGGGAGACATCGCTGTCTGCGCGTTTGTTGTCCGTTGGCGAGTGTTGCGGCGTTGCAACAGAAAGCAAAGGGCAAGAAACGCGCTGTTGCTGCTCACGGCCATGATGAGACGGGGGTGGGTGAAGAACCTGGTGGACTCCATGAGTGTGATTTGGTTTGCGGCAAGATGCTTGGGTGTGGTTCGCATCGGTGTGAGCGGCGCGATCATAAAGGTCCTTGTGGCGACTGTTTGATGAGTAGTTTCGAAGAGGTGCGTTTGCCTTTTCTTTCTGGTATGCATGTTGACGTCTTTTCTAGCTCATCTGTTATTGCGGTCTAACCGTCCTCGATCCGCCCATCCCTTGTGGAACCGTGATTCAATGTCCCCATCCATGCTCCCGCCCTCTGCCCGCCTGTGGTCACCCGCGAACACCACACAGTTGCCATTTCGATGCAGTTGCTTGTCCCCCGTGTCCCTTCCTCACAAGCAAAAAGTGTATGTGCGGAAAGAAGACTGTTGGAAACGTTCGATGCTCGCAGGAGAAAGTTGGTTGTGGAGCAGTTTGCGGCAAGGTTCTTGCATGCGGGGCGCATACGTGCGAGCGTGTTTGCCATGCGCCGGAGGGAGAGGGCGACGATGGGGGCTGTGGGCCGTGTTCGGCGCCTTGCGGGAAACCCAGGCGGCTATGGTATGTACTTTTCTCGATATCCGTATCGTCACTGAATATTCTTTCCAGTCATCCAGCTCAACATCCCTGCACCGCTCCCTGCCACGCCCCGTCCGCATGCGACGAATCAACACCTTGTACTGCCGTCATAACCGTCTCCTGCGCCTGCTTACGTATCAGGCAACAACTTCAATGCGGCAAATCGCTCGCAAACCCCGCCGGGCGGCGGGAACAGCAGATCAAGTGCACGAACGAGTGTCTTGTTGCGAAGCGGAATGCGAGGCTTGCAGAAGCCCTGGGGATCACTCCGGAGAGCCGAGAGAAGTTTGGGGAGGTTGTGTGGAACGATGAGATCAAGGCGTTTGCGAGGGCGAATGCGAGGTTTGTCGCCGTCGTGGAGAAGGCCTTTGCCGAGTAAGTGTTACTTTTCTCTCTCCGATTGTGTTGCTAATTCCCATGAACAGGTTCGTTGCAAGCGAGAAGAAGACACAGGTACTTCCGCACATGCCGCCCGAACGGCGCAAGTTCGTCCACGACGTCGCATCGGTATACCGGATGGACACGCAAATGGTGGACCAAGAACCACATCGGAGCGTTCAGCTCATTCGGCGGTACGATACGCGGGTGCCCAGTCCGTTGTTGTCGACGCTTTTCGGAGGTGGTGCCAGTACTGCTCATCACGCTGGAGGAGGGTTGGGCAAGTTGACAGATTTGAGGGCGGGCGGGTCGTGGCGTGCGAATCCGGGTGGACAGAAGGTCGATGCCAATGCGAATGCGAAGGTGGCCTCGACTCAACCGAGGGGATGGGGTGTCCAGACGGCGGTTTCACGCGGATCGACCGCTGCGAGCACAAGTAGCGTTCTCCCGATGACGACGTCGTCGGTACCGTCCGCTCCGAGCCGTCCGCCTGGGATACCTATACCGACTCCAGTTGCGGTTTCCACACCACCAGGGCCGCCGCAGACACCGACCGATGTCCCGGAGGATTGGGAGGACGACGCTTGAGATTGAGATTACAGTCGCTATAAGGATCATGCTAGTGAATAAACTGCTCTCCGCGTTGCAAAAGAGTCCAAAGTGCGAAGAGTGATTCTTTCTTTCCTCCTCAAGTTGTCCGTTGAAGCTTAAAGCCTAAAGACTAAGAAGCTTTGAAGTTCATTTAGCAAGAGCAAGCTTGGCCTTTTTTGTTATTGGCGCCCCTAACTTTTGTTTACTGACTATCATGTCCACCAACACGGCCGCGTGTACGTACGAGGCCAGCCCCACTACCCAATACTACGTCCGATTTGCCCTCCATATTATGTTTGCAGTCGGGTTTTCCCTGACATCGGTCTTTTTCGATGCCAGGGAACACACAAACGAGATTATCCTTGCCGCCCTCGTCAAACTCGCCCTAATGGCCGTCGTCTGGTACCTTCCTGGCTATGGTCCTCTGAAGCTCCGACTTGCGGTCTCGGATGCCTGCCAATGGGTCTTATTCATTATCTCTGTGGCGATAACGATATGTGTGTTCCGTCTCATACACGTATTCATGCGATTGACTCTTGCAGCCGTCGACGGAAATCCCTTTGTGCCTGAGATCTCACTCCCTGTGAGGCTCTTCTGCGCCTACATGAGTTTTATTTGGGCTTTCAGCTGGAACAGCCTGAGGCGTCTTGAGCAAGCCGGGTCCATGCATCCCCTTTATCTACTTTGGGCCTCGTTACGGCGCAGAAGCCAAAGAGAAAGAGGTTACTATGAATGAAAATGTATCTCATTTGTACTTATCGGTGTTTGGAACGTAGAGACTAAAACCGGTGTCGAAATCATTGAAAGAGTACAAACGACTCGTTCGTCGTCTTTCAAATTGGAGGGTTTTCCGTTTGACGGCCGCGTTTCTTTCGTTCAAGTATGCCTACATTGTTTGTTGGGTCGCTCCATGCACAATGAAATAAGTGTGTCGCTTCTGTGGCATGCTAGTTGAGCACGATCTGCATAGGCACTGAAAGGACTCGGAACTATTTGATTCGCGTGTTTGGGAGGGAAAGGTAGGGATAAATGCAAAGTCATAAATTAGATGTGTTAAATGCGTTCTAAATAAATCGTCAGTCATGTTTGTAGATCCACCCGTCTGTAAAAAGGCGTCAGTCAAGATAGTAGCAACAGCACTGTAGGAAAAACATACCCTCGTAACGTATCATAAAGAAACTTGTAGCTCTTCAAATTCCCCTTCATGCGCCGAATATCGACGCTGTACATGTCCTTCAACCGATCCAGCCTAGTCAACTCGACGGAGAAGCGGACTTCAGTCGCCGGTGTCTTCGTAATGGTACCCGTAGACCGCATCGGGTCGCGGAGGTTGAGGTGTTGGCGAAGCAGGAATGGCGACGGCGCTTTGCTCGGCTATTGATCGTGCTGGGGAGGGCTGACGACGGGATAAGAGAGCCTTGAAGACACCACCGCCAGTCTACACTCGGAATATGAGCTAACGATGCAAGGCAAAAGGACCACCCAACGACATACCGGGCTTATTGCGGCTATCCCCACTGATCTCTCTTCGATCGCGTTCCCTTCCAGTGCGCTTCGCAGGCCGCGTACATCGATACTTGAAGTCGCCCTCGACGTGTATGTCGACTCCCATTCCGGCAAGCACGTCCCACAAATGCTTCATGACCTCTGACGGTCGTCCGGCGGTGATCATTTCGTGGTCAACGGCACCATGGTGCACGCGCATCGACGTCTTGCTGTTCCCAGAGACGCCCGCGGACCGACGGAAGAGGGACGTTATCGATACGGCGGAGGAGGTGCGCTGGCGATGTTCGCCGGTTCCGGGCATGACGAGGAACGGCGAAGCTTGCGCGTGCGTATGTGTCGGAGTTGGCGGGAGGGGCGGAGGTTTGTGGGCAAGCATTTGTGCATGAGGGATGCTAGCGACCTCTACAGAAGATGCCGCTGCGGGGTCGCGGATAGCCGGCGATAAACCAGCGCTGACTGTGGTTCGACGTCCTCGAAGGAACCATTGCATAACCTTGTTGGGTTTGCTGGGACTCGCCGAAACAGGAATTGGAATACCGGCGCTGACATTCAACGGGGTAGAGGGAGGTTTCGATTCGCGGCCAGGAGGAGGATGACGAGTCAATGATAAGGGGAGGAAGGAGTGCTCGAGCTTGGACTTTGGATATGGAAGATCGAGCAGCATCGGATTGTGAGCGAGCTTGACGAGATCGCACACTCGACGACAAATCGATATGAGGGCCGTGTCCATTGGCCCTTGCGATAGTGGGAGTCTCCGCAGCACGAGGTTGGGAAGGCTGATATTCGGCTGATTCTGCAGTGCTCTCCAAAGAGGACGACGCCAAAACAGGCGATAGAAAAACTGTGCGGACGCTTGGACTCGCAGTATGCCCCGAAGTTCGTTTTCGCCGGTCCTTTGTCGGGCTGAATGGGGATCGTACCAGCATCGGGAAGCCACTTGGAGAGGTATTGCCGACGTTGGTGTGTTCCGGCCAGCAGGCGGGGGACCTCGAGAAGGGCTAGTCCGCTCTCTTCGATCGCGATAACCAATTTCAATGGTATGTCTGGTCCGTTCGCGAGCATCGCCACCTTCAGTGTGTTCTGCTCGCCGTCTGCGAGGACTGCCTATGACTTCTCTTAATGGGCTGGCCGTTGCCGACCGACTAGAGGTTTCAGCATTGCGCGAGCGGGAAGGCGATTCAGACGATTCGGCCTTGCTGCGAGTGCGCCGCTCTCCCCGCGACGCTTCCTTGTCCCGCTTTCCCTCCGGCTTCTCCTTCCTCGTGCGATACGCTCTCCCACCAAGGGACGAGCCCTCGTCCGCAAGCTTCTCTAGTTCCTTGACCGTCAACCCAAACGTTGTTGCCTCGCGGAGGTTTGCCGCGAACCAGCGGTGACGCATGATGGTTCCCAGATCCGCGCGGTCGACGGGGTTCGGTACAAGCATTACACTCAAAAGACTGCAAGCGTCGTCTGAGATTTGTTCCGGGAAGGTGAGTGGTGTGGTAGCGATGTACTTGTAGAGCTTGTTGATGTCCTCTCCTTCGGGGTTCGTGGGGTCGTCGTCGAACGGGAGGTATCCTGCTAGCCTGCTCGTCTCGTCAGTGGCTGCAGGAGAAGGAAGGGAGAATGCTAGCATGCTGTAGAGTATGACGCCGCAACTCCAGATGTCCGCAGCGGTACCGACGTAAAGGCCCTCGGCGTTGACAAGCTCGGGAGCCGCGTAGCACGGGGAGCCGCACATCGTCTCCATAAGGTCGTTCTTCCCACTGCGATTGAAGTGGTTGGCGAAGCCAAAGTCGGTAATGATGAGGTTCCGGTTGCGGTCGAGCAACAGGTTCTCCAATTTGAGGTCTCGGTGAACGATTTCTTTCTGATGCATGTACCAGACGCCGGAGATGAGTTGTGCGAATAGCTTGGCGGCATCCTTTTCGCGTAGATAGCGATGTGCGAGGATGTGGTCAAAGAGTTCGCCTCCCTGATACGATTACCCAGTCAAAGAAAAGCAGCGAAGGATATGGCGACGCACACTGGCAAACTCGAGGATGATGCCAAAGAACTTGTCCGTCTCAAAGACGTCATACAACTGAACGATATTCGGATGCTTTAGTAGCTGGGAAAATGCGCGTTAAAGAGGTAGAAAAAAAAAATGGGGACGGGACACACATCGAGGATTTCGATCTCCCTTGCTATCTTTGCCATCCTCGACTCCTTCTCCACGGCCTCTCTCCGTATCAGCTTGACGGCGACCTCTTCGCCGTATTTCGTGTGGATTCCGAGCTTGACCTTGCCAAACTCTCCTTCGCCGAGAGTTTGCAACATGTAGTACGCGCCAAACTTGGGGATGGGCCGGTTAGGATGGTTGGCGACATAGGCGGTGACTGCGGGGTGCGAGAAGACGTCGGGTGGTGGCGGTGCGGAACGTGCAGTCGCGGCTGCCTCGTGTGAACGCGTCCCAGGGTGATGGGACGATGTAACGGCGGCGGAGAGCGCCCGCGACGACCCAGAGGTCGCCGGCGCAGGGACAGGCGCAGGCGGCTCTTGGAGGGTCATCGAGGGCAAAGCAGACTAGTTAGGCCGTTTGATGATGAATGATGAAAGAAAAGTGGTGTGTTCTT
Organism: Mycena amicta; assembly: GCA_029282125.1. Lineage (NCBI taxonomy): Eukaryota > Fungi > Basidiomycota > Agaricomycetes > Agaricales > Mycenaceae > Mycena > Mycena amicta. The sequence continues at coordinate 806,618 of JARIHP010000024.1, forward strand.
CTGGAGCTTCTTCGAACGTCTTCCTCCACGTGCAGGATCACTCACAATTTTGTGTGTTTCTGAAAAATGGAGTCGTTGGGGATGGCTCGAAGAAGCGGTAAAGCACCCGCGGAGGCAGCCGGAAGTGGATAGTCGCTTGTCGCGTCATCCGGGCTGATCTGGACAAGATTGGACTCCTTCCAACGATTATCTGGCTCCATTCCAATCAGCACACCTTGACAACGAGACCGGGGATACAGTACTCTGTCCTCTTCAGGCAGCAGCTACCTTCCGACTGACACGCGCTAAACATGAAACACTTTGAGAAGAAAGCAGCAGCAGGGCAGAAAGACGTGCAGATGCCAGCCAGGCTGTCAACATGTGAGCTCAAACTGCTCGGCTTTCGGCCCCTCTGGTGCCCAGAACGCGCCATAACGCGTCCGCATGCGCTTGCGGAAACGCGACAGGCGGGAGACGTGGGAGGAAGGAACGGTCAGGGTTTGTCGCAAGCTGTGGTCACACATTTGATACAAACCTCGTAACGAGTGGCTGCAAATGGTACATACCTAGCTTGAATATATCTACGCTCAATACGCGTCGGCCAGCGCTTTGGCAACTCTTCATCCAGATCACAGTTTGATGCTCTCGATTAGATTAGATTAAGATAAGATTGAAGGACCGATTAGGATTCCTCCAATCGACCGAGCACGACTGAGGAAAGCGAAGCAGATTCTCTTTGGAATTCTTAGTCCCACTCGTCGCGTGGATGCTGCATGGAGATATTCGACGTCATTGTGGAGACTTGGGAATGACGTCATCGTACCCACTGTGCATCGATAAATAATTGAACGGCGTTCGAGGAGCAGGAGGAATTGCCCGGGAGGAATACGATACGACGCGTAAATCACCTGAAAAGTGTGCACTAGACGAATGGAACGCGTCGTTTGTAGTATCTACACGATTTCGCCGAGCCTTTCTTCGAACGCTGATGGAGGCACGATAAAATCATATAAATTGGGCTGGGTCTGCAAACATCAGCAACGCTTCTTTCTTCCACCCATCACCCACCCACACCTCGCAACCATGCCTCAAGGAACCATGAAAGCCCTCTGGTACAGCGCCGTACGTCTCTCGTACGCGTCCTTCTCACCTCACTCATCGTCCTCCAGCCCAAGAACTTTGATATCAGAGACGTGCCCATCCCCGCCTGTGGCGACGACGAGGTCCTCCTCAAAGGTCGGTGACTCGCCTCACCAAGCTTGTATTCCCCTCAACGCTCCTCTAGTCCATTGCTGCGGTGTCTGTGGTACAGGTACGCGTCTCGCTCATCCTATTCGACGCGTATTGACTGGGCTACAGATGGCCATATCCATGAAGGCGAGCACTTGTCTCTTCTCTCGCGCGTCTCGCTCATCTCTTTTACGCGTAGGAGAATTCATTTCAAAGTTCCCGGTATGTCTCCCGTTCTCTCTCTCACTCGCCCATTGCTGATCGCCCTTCTAGCTCATCCCCGGCCACGAAGCCATTGGCAGCATCGTTGAGATGGGCAAGGACGTCGTGGGCTTTTCGATGGGCGACCGCTGCGTTGCTGACGTCGGGATCACCGTGAGTCGTAATCTCGCGACACCGCTTAACCTCAACTCCCCGATCAGTGCGATAATTGTTTCTACTGTCGTCGCGGCCAGTCGCTCCTCTGCGAAAACTTCAACTCGCGCGGCGTCACCCAGGACGGCGGGATTCGCTGAATACGTCGTTTACAAGCAGCACAAGCTCTACAAGGTCAAGAACCTCTCGGACGAGGACGCGACTCTCCTCGAGCCTGCCGCATGTGCCATCCACGGACTCGACAAGCTCGCTGCGCCGGTCGGCTGTCGAAGTCTTGCTCCTTGGCGCGGGTCCCACCGGCCTCATTCCTCGCCCAACTGCTAAAGCTCAACGGCGCCGCCCGCATCGTTATTGCCGCGAACAAGGGCATCAAGATGGATATTGCAAAGGACCTCGACTGTGCCGACGAGTACATTGAGCTGGACCGACAGAATCCTGACGCGCAATGGGCACAGCTCAAGAAGGACAACCCGTACGGATTCGATGTCGTGGTGGAGGCGACTGGTGTGGAGAAGCTCGCGAACGACAGCATCAACTACGTGCGCCGCGGTGGGACGTTGATGATCTACGGCGTCTATGAGAACAAGGCCCTCGTCCACTGGCCGCCGTCCAAGATCTTTGGCGATGAGATTCGGGTACGTACTTTTCTTTTCTTTTTGCTCGTCCACAACCAACCCTCGTCTAGATCATTGGTTCCTTCTCGCAAACGTACTGCTTCCCGCGCGCAGTAGCCTATCTCGACAGCGGCAAGGTCAAGGTGAAGGGCATGGTTACCGACAGCTTCAAGCTCGAGGACTACCAGGCCGCGCTCGACAAGATGAACAGCCGTGGGGCGCTCAAAATTTGCATCAAGCCGAATTGAGAGTCGGTTTGAACAGGACGGAAGAGAGGTTTGAACTGCATGCATGTAGCATTAGATACCACGCAATGAGATCCAAGTATCTGCAGACAGTGGTGAAGAGAAGTGTGACACGGTCACCCATGTCCTTGACAGATCCGCTCCCAATCCGACGCTTGCAAGTCGCTCATAAACCGTATCGCTGCCGGTGAAGTCTGTTGGCTCTCAGGAGGGTGTCCCAAGACTCAACCTTGTTCAGTTTATCCACAGACCCGCCTCCGCGCTCAAAGAGCTCCTCGAAAACTGCCTCGATGCCGGCGCGACATCCATACGCGTCACTGTCAAAGAGGGCGGCTTGAAGCTTCTTCAGACTCAGGATAATGGCTGTGGCATTCGCTTTCGTTATCTTCGGTGATTCGACGCGTCTCAAGCTCACTTCAAGTTGTGGGCAGAAAGCAGACCTGCCGATGATTCTGGCGGAAACGCTTCACGACGTCCAAGCTCTCGACCTTCTCGGATTTGTCCAAGATAGCGACGTATGGCTTTCGTGGGTTTTTGTGCTCGCTGTAACAGCAAGGTCTGAATACGAACAGGCGGAGAAGCACTCGCGTCCATGTCCCATGTTGCACGGCTTTCGGTGATTACCAAGACGAAGAGCGAGACGTGTGCGTGGAAGACGCATTACCTCGATGGTGTCCTTGTTGAGGGGAAACCAGGACAGACGGCAGAGCCGAAGCCTTGTGCTGGGAACGACGGGACGACTATCATCGTGAGCGGCTCATTATCCTTTCTCTCTCTTTCTTTGCGATGTATTCACGCGAGAACAGATCGAGGATAACACCCCGACGCGCTTGGCGGCGTTACGGAGCGCGTCGGAGGAGTATTCGCGCATTCTGGATGTGATGACAAAGTACGCGGTCGTGTCTTTTGTGTGCAAGAAGGTGTGTGCTTGTTTCCGTGCGTTGTTGAGCTAGACTGACGAAGAATGTAGGTGGGCTCCTCGACGCCTGACCTCTCTACCCCGTCCTCGTCAGAAGTGACCCAAGCTATTCGTCTGCTGTATGGCCATTCGATCGCAAAAGACCTTCTACACACGAAGTTTGGCCCCAAGGATAGCGATGACGGCGACGTAGAGATGGACGAGGACAACCCTGAATCCTGGTCTGCCGAGGCGCATTTCACGAATCCCAACTACCAGTCCAAGAAGATGATATTCCTGCTCTTCATCAATCGTCGGTTGCTTTGCTTTTTTTGTCCATCTTTTGTGAGTCTGATCGTGGATAGACCGGCTGGTGGAATCGCCTCGAATCAAACGCGCGTTGGAGAACGTGTATAACAGTATTCTTCCCAAGGCGCGTCTCCCTTTGTCTATCTAAGGTATTGTGTCGTCTGCCTCTTCGTTCCAACTAATACCTCATTGTAGTCTGCAAATCAACCCTCGAGACGTCGATGTGAACGTCCACCCAACCAAGGAGGTCCACTTTTTGAATGAGGAGAGCATCACGGACCAAATTTCGAATCGACTGCAGCGGGCGTTGGCGGCTCAGAGCCAGCCGAGGATGTTTGAGTACCAGGTTTGTTGTGGCAAGACACCATTTCGTGGACGTCTGCTTATGATTCTTAGACGTTGCTCACGGGTGGGATCGCGGACCCGGATGTTTCTTTGTCGAAGAAGCGGAAAGGGAAGGAACGAGCGCGAGATGAGGATGCAGCAGAATCGGCCATCGCGTTTGTCTCCGCTGATATTTTTTTTCTACTCGCTGATCTGGCCTTGCAGCACCGAAAAAAACTGCGTCTCAGTACAAAGTCCGGACATCCCTTCAAGACCGCACACTCTATGTTTCCCGTCCTCAATCCCACTCAGATACAAAACGGCGAATCCAGCTCGGCGTCATCAACACCTCGACCACCGCGGGAGATAAAAGAGTCCGATTGTATCTTGAGTTCTGTCAAAACCTTGCGGCAGGCGGTCGCGAAGGGAAAACATAAACGTCAGCCCCCGCAGTCGTTTTTAGCTCGCTCTCACAGTGCTACAGAACTCTCCGAGATCCTCGAAAAACACACCTTCGTCGGTATTGTCGATTTACACAAGTGTCTGTCGTTGATGCAGCATGCGACAAAGCTGTACCTCGTTAACCATGTGGCCATTCGCGTGAGTGCGGATGTCCCAGCAGTACTTCGTTGACTAACCATAGTCTCAGTGAAGAGTTGTTCTATCAATTGGGTCTTCGCCAATTTGGCAACTTCAATCGTCTGAAGCTGCAACCCCCCCGCTACGCAAGTTAATCGAGATTGCTGTTGAGTTGGAGGAGACGACAGAGGAGAGCGGCCTAACCAAGCCTGAGATCGTCGAGGTTTGTGATTTGACTGCATCTCGCGTTGCGTTTTTGACAGACTCGACACGCTAGCGGAATTGCCGAGACGCTTATATCGCGTCGGGATATGCTCGCAGAGTACTTTTCCTTCCAGATCACACCGACAGGGAAGATCGAGAGTCTCCCTCTGCTCCTGCGGGAGTATACTCCGAACCTCGATAAGCTACCAGCATTTCTGATGCGTCTGGGTCCGCAGGTGCGTTGCAGTTTGGCCTCTGCGATACTTCGCATTGAACCGGCCTAGGTTGACTGGACCTCCGAAAAAGAGTGTTTCGAGACGTTTCTCCGCGAGCTGGCGTATTTCTACGTTCCGGGGCCGCTTTGTGCGGAGGACCCCGCCGCGGAGGATGGGGAGTCGCAGGCGCAGGATAAAGCGGAGCGCTGGCAGATTCAGCATATCGTGTTTCCTGCGCTGAGACCGGTACTTTGTGGCGCCAAAGACATTGTTGGATCAGGAATGTCGTGCAGATTGCGAGTTTGCCGGATTTGTACAAGGATTTTCGAGAGGTGTTGAGGCTTTGAGTCGGATGTATCGTTACTTATGTACAACTTGAATGCGGGTTTCAAGTAAATGAGCTTTGTGCGATGCGCGTGACTGACGCGTCGACGCGTCGGGCTTTACTGGGCGTGACACCCTGTGACCAAACAAATGACTCCTTGCTCTCGACCTCCATCTTCCCAAGTAACTCCCTCCCAATTATTAGCCTTTCCCTACTCACGAATACCGCAGCCTTATTCCTCTGACTCCTCTCGAGGACTACGAGCTGGCTTTGGATGGCTTGAAAGTGGGTCGTCGCCATCTACCCCTGACGACGACGACGACGACTGAAGGCCTCTAGGCTGGATATGTCCTTCCTGGACCAACACTCATCGCCCATGCTCTCTGCTGCCATGTCCCAAGGTAGCTTCTCCGTCCTCAAGGTGGTGCTGTGCTCACCAATGGCTCAGGCTTCTTGGTGCGACTTCTCTGGACGACCTTCAGCTCTCTGCGGATGAATTGAAAGTGGGTCATTCAGCATCTACTTTAACGGCGACTGACAGCTTCCCAAGCTCGACATGCCTACGACGACCAACCCCATGGCCCCTTTGCTCTCTCTGCTGCCATATCCTGAGGTAACTTCTCCCTCCTCACTCAGTCCTTTCTGTGCTCACAAATGTCCCAGCTTCTTGGTGCAACTTCTCTGGACGACCTTCAGCTCTCTGAGGATGAATTGAAAGTGGGTCGTTCAGCATCTACTCTAACGGCGACTGACAGCTTCCCCAGCTCGACATGCCTGCGACGACCAACACCTTTGCTCTCTCTGCTCTCTTATCCGACGGTAACTTCTCCCTCCTCAAGGTCCTTCTGTGCTCACAAATGTCGTAGGCTTCTTGGTGCGACACTCTCTGGACGACTTTCAGCTCGCTGCGGATGAATCGAAGGTACGTCGGCGATTGACAAGCTCGGCCTCGATAACGCCTTCCAGTTGGCTTCTCACCTCCTCTGGACGCCAAGCTGGCGACGGATTGAACCAAGGTATGCTGTCTTTTACCCATTTAACGACGACTAAAGGCTTTGCAAGCTGCATATGTAGAATACGAGTCAGGAACGGACCCGGACGCTCTTCGAAACTGGCCCCCGGCTGCTACCGCACCACGGATACCTGACTCTGGCGCCACGTCGCATGCATCTGACGTAGCTCGACACACCCTAACTCCAGAGGACGCTGCTTCGAGGGCTGAATCTGTGCACTATGGACTGTTGACTCGGGCTATCTTTCAACGTGCATGTGCGTGGCCGGTGACAAGCCTCAGAGGTCGAGGAACGGCTCCATGGGCATTCAGCACATGGGCCTCCGATGAGACCGCTGGACCGTGAATGCGAGATGTTTCTGGCCACCTGGCAAATGGAATCGAGGGCCGTTCCAGATCTTTCACCGTTGACGAAGGCTTCCCGAAACTGCAGTTCCCCAGGATGCTATTGCGACGACGGGTGCCTGGCCTCGGTGCTACACACACATGCAGCTCTTGTAACGTGAAGGACAGAGATCGCGGTCGCCCCGGTGGACCAGTATCTGCTCCAACTTACTCGTAACTCTGCATGTGGTGTGGCGATTACAACCGCGGATTGACGGACGAGGGCCTACCGCCCGATGACTCTGCTGGAACGTCGTCGCAGGATGCTAGTGGGCAAAACGGTCAGTCGAGATGAGAGCCTATCCGATACTCCGGCGTATGTACTGTTTTGGTTATGTAAAATGCAAACGGACGAACTCGCACTCTGAAATCATGACATATGCGTGACATCAACCAACTCGCCCTCTCTTCACTTCCACCTCAACTCGACTCGCTCAAGCAGCCGCACATTCGCCTTCCCCAATGTCCTCGAACTCGAACGACGACTACGCGACTGTTCTCAACACTATCGTGCAGCATGCCATCCTGCACCAAATGACTCTCCAGCCTTATATCAAGTTTGTGTTGCGCTGGGGGAAGTGGACAGATATCAAGCCTGAATTCTGGCAAAAACATACTACACGTGAAGCGATTCTCAAGGTCGGGGCTCTGGGAAGGACTAGCATCGCCAGCTACGTTTCTACAATCTTGGACACAGTGGGTGCGGCGGGCGTAGAACGCGCCGTATGTAGTCCTCTTACGCTCTATCCTGTCCCTCGCTCAGTGGCAATCTGTGCAGGTCCTCGCGCAAGTGCTCACCGCAGAAGGGACTCTTCGCCAACTGCTCGCCGCTGTCTATGGCTCTCCCCAACTTATTCTCTGGGCAACTGAACTCGGTGACTCGCTCACGCTCGTGGAGCAATTCGACGTCTATGTTGGAGCTCGTGTCACAGAACTACGCGGCCTTGTCTTCTTCCGCCCACAGTTCGAGAGAATGTTTGTCCCTCTCGCCAAATTCGGTCTTGAATTCATGCAACCTGAGTGCGTGTTATCATTCCTCGCAATCCTCGCTGACACCTCTTCAACAGCGTGCCGGCGATGATCTCGAAGAAGCGCAAACTGGCGCCGGCTTTGGGAGACCCTGCGTCCAAGCGTGAGTCCATGTCGTTTCCACACAATTTTGGTGCCAACGCCTCTCTGTCTTTGCAGGTGTCTCGGCGGCTACTCTGAGTAGTGAGCGTCCCATGATGCTTCCCGGAAGCCCGCTATTGACGAGAAATTCAAGACGTAACAAACATCAGCACAAGCGCTGGAGCCGCAACTACACTTTCTACGCCCTCGCCCGATTCACATCCTTTCACCCCGCCGACCGTGGCCCCCCGCAAACTAGTCAAATCCCGTCGTACTTCCGAAAACGACAATCCCAGCACCGCGACAGTCCCGCAGCCGGAGTAACGGTGATTTCTTTCGCTCTCAACTTGATCGCGGGTTGTGACCATATCATATACCCTTGCCTTCTTCCTCCATGCACCTCAACGATGCTGGCCCGTCTTCGTTCTTGGTTTTCAACAAGTTCAGCCAGGAGATCGGCCTCCTGGTCCGTGAGCGTTTCCATCCAGCTCGACGCGACACTCAACGCGATGTAAGATAATGGAAATGTGCAGTCCTTTAGATCTCGCCGAGCTGGCAGCAAGTTCACGTCGCCTGCGAACCCTCATCGAAGCTCACCCTCACGTCTGGCGACGCGTGCAATCCAATTTTGCCCGTGGCGTGTGTCCGGGCCTCCCATCGTACGCAAACTCGCTCGAAGCGACCGCAAACTGCTCGCAAGCTGCATACGCTCGCTGGATCTTTGGTGGAGGCTTCTGTACTGCGAGTAGCACACGCTTGCTGTCTTTGCGCCGCTAATCATCTTCCACAGTGGTGCAAGCGACAGGCAGACGCGATTCCCTTCAACTTTCATCTTGATTTTCGCGCATGCTCGGTGAGGCGTCATTCAAGTCAGCCATGCCAGCCCCACTCATTCAATTTCGACCAGCAGACAAAGTGCGAGCGTGCTCTGTCGTCGTGAGTTGCATCCCGCCCCGCTTGCTGCTTTCGTTAATCGCCGCTTCGAAGAGGTGGCCTTCTATTCATCGACACCTCCGGGAAGTACGACAAGCATCCTTGGGGCAAGTGGCTCGCTCGCTTCAAATACGAACCTCAGTGGGGCGATTTCTTCTTGTACTCGACCGCGGCCTTGAAGGATGCTGTGGGCGAGCTCAAGCAAGCCATTGATGTAACTCAAGGGCGTATCCCCAGCGGACAACCGACGGCCTTCCCTCGCTGCACTCTGCACGAACTGATCAGGGTACCGCTGTCTGTAACTGTAGTCTTTCTGTTGCTGACCTACGCCTGCAGAAACACGTATATCGCGAGCTCTCTCGCCCGGCCCTGAGTCAGGTAAACGCTCGCTCCTGAAACTTCAACCTAAGCTATCAACAGAACACGGCTGAACTGGAATCGTGGTCGGCGCTGTACATTCAAGAGAAGAAGGCGGTGACGGCGAAAAATCTCGAGTAGTATGTGGTCCGCGCCCTTGCAGACACAGGCCGACATCTCCGTTTAGCCTCAAGGTTATCGCCACAGCTTATCGAGTCAAGTTCAAAGGGCTAATGCGCTGCTCGACCATGTCCCGAGTCTTTTCATGGTTCAATCGTGATCTCACCTCCATTACGCTGTCTGGTACGTTGTCCTCGTGTCTCGATCGCTTGTTACTCACCTTGACCTCAGTATGGATGGAACATGAGAAGGTTATCCTCGGCGAGTACAACTCTTGGCGCGGAATAACTGTCGCGGCGCCGAAGCCAATCGACATGCCTGCAAGTGAAACAGCTCACACGCCTGCCCGTCCTCAAGAAGCGCCAAAGACGGCCCAAGACAAGATTCTCTGTCCCTATTGCAGGCGCCAGTTCTCCTCGGACAGTCTCTCAAAGCACGTCGTGGTCAAGTGTGCAAGCTCTAGTGTCCCCCGAGATTCCGCTCATCTCTATTCCAGGCATCCTGATGTAGATCCGAACGCCTTTGCGCCGCCTGGGCTGCTGCATTGCCTCCAATGTCCACGATCGACCACTAGCCGCCACAGACGCCTCTTCACAGGAGAGGGATTGCTAGCTCACCAGCTTGCTGAGTCCGTTCTCGTCCTATCCAACCATTCCTTGGACTCACCACCGTGTCTAGGCATTCTCTGGAAAAGACGCTCTGTCCGCACTGTCCAGTGTCCTGGTTCGGAGAAGACATTTTCGCCGGGTCCCTTGGCGCAGCATATCAAGGCAAAGTAGGTCCGGCGACACACCTTTCTATTCTTCTCTCATGCAGCTGCAGACATTCAGTATAATCCTTTCATTAGTCTATTCTTTTGTTGTAGCATACTCGTAGCCTCGATTTGTAGCTTTTATTTGTAAAAAAACGGGGGGCAATGGAAACGTCGTGGGTTGTCATTCAAGTAACCGTTGCGAGGAACCACGAATAAACTTCAATAAGGGTCTACATTTAGAAGCTTGAAGCCGGAGAGGTGGGTGGACGGAGATCTTGAACCGTGGAAAGGAAAGTTGTCTTATTAGGCAGACTCGGATACGCATCAGTCACGACCACGACGATGAAACTCTCGGTCTTGCACGTCAACGAGACATTCCAAGTCTTAGTATGGTGTACTACCAACTTTGTCGGTGCTTCAAGTTGACGCAGAGCTGCCGCCAGACTGTAACCGTGTCGCTGCTAAAAGACCTGCAGCTACTTGCGGGCTCGAAAATCGCGGTCATGTGCTCTCAGATAACTGATTAACGCGACTTGAAGACCTGCAAATTCAACGGCCGATCTACTACTTCTAGTTTTACCATTCCAACGAACTATTTCCACAAGCACTCCCTTGGGTCCCCACAATCTGAACCTGCGTCGCGGCATTCAAACCAAGCGCCTCCGATTCCGCCTGTTTGATCAACCATTTCTCCGTGCCCAACACAGCATCGAGGTCCTCTGCCGGTGGGAGAAAGAGTTGAATGTGTTCTGGGTTCGTGGGGCTTTCCCGTGCTGCGAAGGTGAGGATTTGGTAGTCGGTGTCGTTGAGACAGGTTCCGCTGGAGAGGGTGTAGTTGCGTTTATGGAGCGGGCAGGAGACGTACTAGATGTAGTAGACCGCTGTTAGATGATTCGAGAGGAGGAGGAAAAGGCGTACTGGGTCTCCATCGGCTGATTCTCCGATGATTCCGTGGTCAAGAACAAAGGCGCGTCGATGTGGGCACCTGTGTGTATTATTACTACAATATAGTAATGAGCGATAGCGCTTACATTTGTTGCGTCGCGAAATACCCTCGCTTGGGGACATGAAACACCGCCAACTGTGTTTCACCATACTTGACCGCAACGCTCGTCGTTCCTTCTACAGAGGGCATCATATCACCTTTCGTGAGCATATTGTTCCACGTCCACTGCGACTTGGGCGTTTTCAATTGATCGACGGTGAGTTTTACGGCGGGGTACGATTTTGCCCAGTCTGCAGGGCCGCTGCTGCCCACGCTCTGTGATCTTCTCGGCATGTGGCCGCCGCTCGTCTGTGTTCGCAAATTGCTTGAATTGTTTGCGTTTTGCCGGATCTGTTTCGCAGAAAGAAGTTTGTCAGGTCGCATAAGAGCTAATGTACCAAATATCAACCTTTTACGACCAATGCCCATTCGTCCTGGTACGTGTCTACGAGGTTGGCCATTAACGCATCTAGGTCTTTGCAGATTCCCAGTTCATCTTGGAGGATCACCCGACGAAGTTTCTATCGAAGGATCAATCGCTCACGAACAGAAATCGTAAGAAACGGCACACCTCGATTCCTCCATCCATGTTTTCTACCCAACGCGCCGTGCGCTGAAGCCTATCCGCCGTCATGATATAGTATGCTAGGAACCGGTCGATAATGCGAACGACTTGTGTCGGAGGGACATCTCGAGCAAATAGCTCTGCATGGCGCTAGTCAAGAGAACATGAGATACAACATGGCTGTAATATGCGCAACGCTTACTGGATTAGCGCCTCCATTCCCGCCCACGAAGACTATGAACACATTAAAAAGTGACGCAAACGAAGGCCAGAACTGACTATTCCACCCGTTATCCGTAGCGATGACGCCAAAATCTTTGCCTTGGGCCTCCGCACATTCCCGGACACATCCTGATACCCCTCCTTTGAATTTATGAGGACTACGAATGCCCCGATATCTGTTCTCCAGCTGTACCGCTAAACCGACAGAGTCGCCGACGCCGTATCGGCACCCTGTGTGATTGTGAACAACCAAAAACAAACAGAAGGCGCGTACAGGTAGTCCCAACACATGATTTGACCGTCCTCAATGCTTTCCCATACGCATGTCCGCTTTCGAACCCCGCGTTGTTCAGCTCTTCCCAAATTTCTGGAAGATCGTCCTTGCGCGCACCGAACATATCGATGCGTTGACCACCGGTAATCTACACGTTCTGAGTTATAGAATCAGAGCGCACAATGACAGACCTTTGTATATAGGCCGTACTTTTTCGCAACCTGGCCGATCGCGATCAGTCCATCGGGCGTAATCTCCCCGGCAGCAATACGTGGAATGACCGAAAACGTTCCGTCGCGTTGGATGTTCGCAAGGAACCGATCATTGGTGTCCTGATTCTGGTGGTGTGCCGGGGACATGATGTGTTCGTTATACCTAGAGTTGAGGTATCGTCAGCCTTCTAGGATCTGCGAGCAGAAAATAAAGTCACAAGCTCGATAGGATACTCCCGATGACGGGCTTGCAGATCTCGCATCCCAAGGAGTCTGCCTTCTTGCCGACCTCCCGCATGATATCTGTGAACTCACGCAGCTTTTTTACACGAACGACGGCGAACAGGTCCGCGCGGGACATGGCAAAGTGCGGGCAGAGGCTATTGTCGAGTTTGTGCCCGGCTTTCTTCATCTCGGCGTTGAATATGCTCGTAACCTGAATGTTTGTGAGATCTGCAATTCAAACAGGGATTTGAGTAATTCACCAAAGGCATGCATCCCCCACAACCCGTGCCCGCTTTGGTTTTGGTTTTAATTTCAGCAAGTGAGACACACCCTTCCACACGAACGCATTTGACGATTCTTCCTTTTTCCACGTTCTACACGAAGGATAAGGGACGATAAATCGTTTATGCAGAAAAAAACACGTACATGGCAGCTACAGACCTGCACATCATCGTCGAGGTCATCTCCATCCGTCTCGCCCTCTTTCTTGGCCCCAATGATAAGCTGTGAGGGCGGTATCTCGAGTGCTTTCTATTCGATTCTGAGAAATGAGGCCTTGAAGACGACTCAACAAAGACCTTTTTTTTGACAATCGCAAGCAGCTTGACGTAGTCTGCGGTGTCCCCAATCATCTGGCCACCAAGAAGATATTTTCCGTCCGCGGTGAAGATGTATTTCTTGTATGTCGCGCTGAAAGGATCGTTATAAACCAGACATTGAATAGGACCCTCCGTTTTGGCTTTGGATCGACGCGTCTTTGGAGTCTGCGAGGTAACAACTTCGAGGTCACGGTCTGCAATGGCGATTTCGACTTCGGGCTGAGCTTTGTCCACTTTGTCCACCCGCGAAACGACTTGGATTTGGGTGTCAGCCGATTTGGTGTCGGCGAAATAATCGCCGAAAGAGGCCACATCAATGCCCATGAGCCTATCCCTTCGAATCAGAAACGTTATTAAACAGAAATGGAGCCAACCGGACTTGAGTTTGGTGCTGAGATCTGGAGCATTCATAACTCGCGGCGCATGCGATTCGGTTTGGGTCAAGTTGAAGGATAAGATGTCCGCCATTTCGACTATCAAAGTGGTGAGCACTGCGATAATTGCCCAAAGACGATACATACTCCCGGGTCCAATCAAGCCATATGTGTTGCCTTTCCAGTTTGCACATTCTCCAATGGCATACACATCCGGAGCTGAAGTTTTCAAGTCATCTCCGACGACGATCCCGCCATAGGCATTGCACTTGATGCCGCAATCTCTTGCGATATTGTCCCGGGGCTTGATTCCAATGGCGTAGATGATCAAGTCCGCCTCCAGAGTCTTCCCGTCAGGCAATTTCAGTCCTGTAAATATAGATTGCTCGGGATCATCACTGGCACGACTGAGCTGCTCGACTGGTGAGCAGTTCAAGAGCACCTGGACTCCCATGGCTTGAATTTTGCGGAGCACCATTTCGCCTGCATCGGTGCCGAGCTGACGAGACAAGAGATGTCCACTGCGATGAACGATTGTCACCTCGGGAATCCTAGTAGCACGATAGTCGTCGACGAGTGAACGAAGGAAGCTAAGGCACACTTACGCAGGCATATCATAGACCGCCTTGGCCGCCTCCAGACCCAGTAAACCCCCACCAACCACAACCTGCCCTCCTCACCGCGCCCTTCTCTGCATACGAAATAATCGCCTCCAGATCCGCAATGTTCCGGTACACGAACACTGCCCTGCATCTGCGTCTGCGCCGTAGCGTACGCAGGCAGCCCCGCATTCGAGCCCGTCGCCAACACGCACTTGCTGTACTTGAATGAATGGCCCTTCGAGGTGTGCACGAGGTGCTCCGAGGGTGATATGGACGTTACGGTCTCTCCGAGAAAGTAGCGGAAGCTGTCGGGCTGCTGCTCTGCGTACCAAGAGGGCGGGTTGAGATAGAGATTCTCGACCTGTTCAGCGAAAAGATTGGTAGCTACAGATATCTTGCCTCGGAAGACCTACATTCCGATGCTCGAAGTATTCTGTTAGCCTGCATTCCGTGGTTACTTTCGTTTGCAGCACATCCCAGGGCAAAACATACCCCACTCGATTGTAAGCGAAGTAGTTCTCTTCGCCGCAAGTCACCACAAAGTATCTTTTCCGGACAGAGTCGAGATCCAATAGCTTCTCGATGAAAGCTACGTTCATTGAGGACCCGAGAAACAGCGCTCTCCGACTGAACTCACCGATGCCGACCATCCCCAGGCCCGCTAGATACATCGGTACATCGTCAATTCCGCCCTCAAACGAAGACATACCAACAAAGATGACCTCTCGGTCACCATCGTAGTCGTATAAGCTGTTGTCGGCCATCCGAACGCGTTGCGAGTCGTCGTGCAATGCGACGGGTCTAAAGCACGCAGTCCGGAACCCGAGTCGTGGATTCCGACGTGGAACCTCATTTCTAGCTTCTCATCGCACGTTCTGGTCTTCGCACAACAGACGTCCGGTTTGACCGGGCCGGCAACTACCGTCACAACCCCAACGTATATTCTAATCTGACGACAGTAAAGAATCGGTCAAAGAGTCGTATCGTGAACTTATGATGTATAAGTTATACGAAAAATTCTGCGCATCATGCCGATTCCAAAAGTGCTGCAGAGTAAGGAAAATTTCGCATGATACGTGCAGGGTGGTACATAAAGAGCCATGAAACAAATCGAGCAGAGACGCGAGAGCAATTTGGGAGACGAAGAAGACGGGATGAAGGAGGGAGGGTCGCAGAGTTAGGTTGTTGCTTTGGTGTCGCGTCGCGCCGAATTGTGTGGCGAGGGGTACAGTGGAACGGATGAGACCGGATACAGTGGTGAATAATGGATGCACAAAGACGTCCGTGAGGAATAGGCTGCGCGGAGGATAGGCTGAGATGCTCGTAATGTCTGAATCACCGGTTCTCGAGCCGGCTTGAAGACGCTCGTCGACTGAGTTCTGCGTTGGCAAGCGCCACCGAGTTCCGGACCTTTTGGCGTCTCTCAGCCTTCTCCGCGGCCTCCTTTTGTTCCTGTTCGAGCCTGACTTCCTCGTGAATCCGCTCCGCTCGGAATCTCCTTCTTCAGCTGGTCAAGTTCCTGGACAAGGTCCACCGTCGAGCCTTCGGTCCATCGCTCCAAAGCCCACTGGCGCATGTAAACGCTGGCCTGGGAACCAGATAAGTAGGAATACCAACACCGAAAGGACAGCCATCACCTTGGAGAACTTCTTCCCGGCGTACTTGTTGTAGAACGCTTGGTGTCGAGGGACTTTCAAGATGTAGTTCAACATCAAGTTGGCCGTGGGCAGGAGGGAGCTTTCAGGGTACGACGAGTAGTGCGCGAGGTTGGGAGTCTGCGTCCTGGCTTAGCGATGTGGTTGGACTAAATCAGAAACCACATACCCAATTCTCATCTCCAAGCGCCATTCGCGCCAGCCACATTGCAGCAGCAGCAAGCAGGGACGGAGGAGCGGCAATAAGGCGCCATTCCAAGCATGCAATCTCTAATAAATATTTCCCCAGCGTCCGGGCCTTGAGGTTATAGTTATCGGCCTTGCTGACTCTCCGGAGGTAGTGGACCGGGTTGGGGTAGCTCATGTTCCAGTCGAGCGTCTTAAGGACGTAACGCTCGGCTTGCAGGATCTCCGTCTCGGTGTATGTCGAGTCCGCGCACTCGAGGAAGTCAGTGAGAGAGGGCGCCAATACTTCTTCGAATTTGGCAGCGATGAACATGCAGGTGACGCCGACGAGTTGAAGCTTGGCTAGCGACACTACACGTGCAGAGAGGAAGCGGTCGATGATGTTAACGCAGAGGAAAAGGGTCTCTGAGAGAAGGCGGAAGCGAACGTGGAGTTGGATGAGCCAGTCGTTGAGGATGCCTCGCATTTTCCACTGCGAGCTCTGTCTGAGCGGCCATATAGTTTGGATTAGGCATGGTCGTTAACTGAAGGTGATGGTTAGAAAGGAGGACGTAGAAGAGATGCAAGCCATGTACCTCGACCTGTTTAAGATACTTAAAGATGTCCACGACGTACTCGCTAACCATGACCGGATCGTCTGCGTCCTCTGCGTCTAGATCTTCCCATGGAGAGGACTCGGGGTCCGCTTCCGGCTCGCCGTTAGCATACGACTCGATCTCGGCAGCAATGCGGGCCGCGATGGTTTCTTCTTCGGTCTGTGGAGGCGCTGCTTCGCGGTCCTCCTCTGCCTCTTCTGGCGAGTCCGAGGATGTCTTCCGCCGCTTGTGGGCTGGGGCTTCTTCTTCATCGTCCTGAACGTTCTCCACCTGTCGGGAAAGCGAGGAGCGTGTCTGCCGGCGAACAGCTGCTTCGGCTGGGCGAGTGGCAACAGTGTTTTCCCGTGGAACGAGCGACCTGCGAGCGGGGACGGCAGGGAGGGAAGGTTGGGGAGGAAGATGATCGATGAGCATTGCGTTGTTGTCGTCGACGGGCACTGTTTCTGCGTCGTCGACTATGGCATTGTAGCGAGTTCCAGCGACAGTACGGAGAGGCTGGCGAGTAGTGCGAAGAGTGGGTCCCTTGCTGGTGGCACCGTCGAGCTTGTCCGTCGCCTCTTTCTCCTTGCCCTTTGGCTGAGTCTTTCCTCGGTTGAGCGTTGCATTCTCGCCGAGAGGTTCGCGTTTTCGCTTGCCGACGGGTGCATCTGCTTGAATTGTCGAGGACATGCCGACCTTTGCTCTCGACGCTGCAGTTGCTGCTGTCGCTCGGGAGGGCCCACCAGGGACGTTGTTGGCCGCAGCTTGGGCATTGTTTGAGAGTGGTTTCGCGCGTGGGTTGTTTCGTGACGGGCGGGCGTTGGTGTTTTCGTTGTCTTTCTGTCCTGCGAGACGAGTAGACCGCACCGCACGACGTTGCTGAAAAGGCTCCGAGTCAATGACAGCCGACAGAGGCACAGAGATGGCGACTCACCGGGACATTTGTCGTCGACATGGTTGTATGGGATTGTGGACGGGTATGGGGTGCGGAAGGAGAGCGTTGTGACGCTGCGGCCTGATTTGGACAGCGTACCCAACAAGACCCACGTGACCGAGGAAACTGTGACCTGATTGATCTCATCTCATTGATCGCAAACTTTTGCATGCGTCCGAGTCAATGGCCTACATGCATGAGTCAATGGCCCCGCCAACTCTTCCTCAGACAAATGGCTACTGCGCCAGATAAACACGCCTTCGCTCAATCTGTGCTACTTCCGAAAACCCCGTTTCCTCTGCGTCAAGCCAAGGACGATACGCGTCTTCGCGCTCGAACAACTACAGAAGTCTACCAGTGGCAGGTTATTCTCTTGGCTTGCGACGCGGCACAGCAAATGAACCTCAGTACAGTCCAAGAATACAGACAGGTCTGAATTTATTCTCCACGATGGCCCTCCGTACGCCAACGGTGACCTGCATATGGGTAAACTCTTGCGTTCTAAAAATGCCCAAGCTGAAACACATTCCTAGGCCATGCCATGAACAAAATCCTCAAGGATATCATCATTCGCTTCTACGTCTCTCGCGGGCGCAGAGTCACGTATATACCAGGCTGGGATTGCCATGGCCTTCCGATCGAGAACAAAGCTCTCGAGGAACTCGCAGTATGCCTTCGCACCCTTTATTTTTTCTGTGCTCACAAGTGTCGTCCAGGCGGACTCGTCGTCGCTCTCTCCTCTGTTGATTCGTCAAGCTGCGCATAAAACCGCTCTTCGTGAAGTAGAGAATCAAAAGGCACAATTTCAGCGTCTTGGTATCATGGCCGATTGGAGTACTGAAACTACTTATCGTACAATTGGTAAACTTCCTTTACGATGTCCACTTGCATCTTATTCAGCTGCAGACCATTCGTACCAGATGCGTCAATTGCGCATCTTCCAAAGTATGGTCGAGAATGGTATTCATTTCCTTTCATCCATGCCTCCCACTGACTTGACTTTTAGACCTAATCTTCCGTCGCTACCGACCAGTCCATTACTCCCCTTCTTCGCATTCCGCATTAGCGGAGGCAGAACTAGTTTACAAGGACCACCATGTATCGCACTCGGTCTATGTCTCGTTCGCACTGCGGTCGACCCAATCGGATGAGCTTCAACGTTTATTGGACACGGAAAACCTTTCTGTGCAATTGCTAGTCTGGACGACGACACCCTGGACGCTGACCGCAAATATGGTATATTTGTGTTTACTCGTTCCTAAGCCGTACCTAATATCCTTTAGGCAATTGCAGTGCATCCATCCATGACCTACGCCGTTGTCCGCCGCGTCTCGGAAGCCGACTCCCCAGGCCCGCTCTTTCTTGTTGGCAAAGATCTTCTCCCAACGCTTGCCGGCATTATCGGCGAAACCACAGTTCTCCTCGAGCTCCCAGGCTCCGACCTCGTCGGCACCTCCTACGCTCCAATCTTCTCCAAACTATCCCCACAGCTCCCTCTCGACTTTCTCCAAATCATTCCCGCCGAGCACGTCACTGATTCCTCAGGAACGGGTCTTGTCCATTGCGCTCCAGCACACGGTGCGGAGGACTATTTCGTGCTGCTACATCGAGGTCTGCTCAGCCAGCGAGAGATGATCTGTCACGTCGGTGCTGCGGGCGAATTTACCAAGGACGTCGTGCAAACTGTCGGTGAGGCTGGCAAGGTTTTGGTCGGGGAGAGTGTATTGGACACCGGTTCCCGTAAGATCGTCGAGTTGTTGGAGGAGGTTGGCGCGCTCGTCAAGATTCGACGCGTCCAACACCGCTATCCGTATGATTGGAGGACCGACCAACCTATCATCATGACGTTCGTTTCGTTTTCGTTTTTCTACTGGCCAAAACTCATTCGACTCAGTGCAACATCCCAGTGGTTTACCAATCTCGACAATATCAAAACTGACGCCCTCGCCGCTCTCGAGAAGGTCGCCTTCTACCCGCCTACTTGTGAGCGCCATGGCGATATCTTGTTACACTGACTAAAGACGCCAGCCCGCGCCCGGCTCACTTCCTTCATCGATCTCCGGTCTGAATGGTGCATCTCCCGCCAACGCGCATGGGGCGTTCCCATCCCCGCTCTCCATCACATCTCCCACCGACACCGCCATCCTCACTCTCGAAACTCTCACACACATTCTTAGCGTCCTCGACACGAAAGGAATCGAACACTGGTGGGAAGGCCCCGTTACCGACTTCCTCCCCGCGTCCTCTACTCGAGTCATACAAAGACGATCTTCCGGTCGAGAAGGCATGGCGCAAGGGAACCGACACGATGGACGTGTGGTTCGACAGCGGGACGGCATGGTCGATGCTACCGACTAGAGAGGACAGACCCCGCGCGGACTTGTGTTTGGAAGGTTCTGACCAACATCGTGGATGGTTCCAGAGCCAGCTACTTACCGCTGTTGCCTCTGCGCCCACCGAGCACCGCCAGCAAAGTCCCTACGGCACGCTGATCACCCACGGGATGGTTCTCGACCACAAGGGCAAGAAGATGAGCAAGTCACGGGGCAATGTTAGAAGCCCGATGACGATTGTCAATGGCGGTTCAGTGGGCCCAATATGTTTTTTCTTGTCTTGGTTCAAACATATCGCAGGACCTGAACAAAGACCCCGCATACGGGGCCGACGTACTTCGATACTGGATCGGCTCAGTAGATTATTGGAACGACACCTTCCTGGGCCAATTTGTGCTTGGCCAAAGCTTCACAAGGTGTCCGCAAACTGCGCAACTCCGCGCGCTTTATTCTCGGGAACATCGGCAGTGTTGAGACCTAGGGCAAAAATGGAACGGGTACCTCAAGAGGAAATGGGTTTGGTATACAACTTTCCTCGCCGTTTTTTTCTTCTTTCAAACGATTGATCGTTTGCTTAGGTGGAACGATACATCATGAGCGAGCTGTATCTTCTCGAAAAGACGGCCGTAGAGGGATATTCGCAGTATAACTTCGCCAAAGGTGGCGCACGATTTACATTTCTCTTTGACGCCAACATTCATCCCATTTAGTTGCAACAGCACTCAACAACTTTGTCAGCATCACACTCTCCTCACTCTATTTCGACATCTCCAAGGATGCACTATACGCAAATGCCCTTTATAGTCCTGAACGCCGAGCCATTGTTACTGTTCTCGAACACGTATGCGCCCCCCCAAATGACGCCAAACTGGTGCTGACCGCCAATACCAGGTAGTTGGCGACTATGGAACACATCATGGCTCCGATTGTACCCCACTTGGCGGAAGAAATACACGAAGCATTCACCGAGACGGAAACCTCCATCTTCAAGACAGAATGGAAGTCGCTGGTATGCCAACGTCCTCTTAGCTTCAATCCAACTCACGAGAGAAGGATTCAAAATGGCATGATACACAAGCGAGTGAGGAGATGGGTTTACTTTTGCGATTGAGGTCGGCAGTCCTCTCTGGCCTAGAGGAAGCTCGCGAGGACAAGTATGTCAACTGCACCCTCTCCAATTAATCGATTTTCTGACCGGGTCCTAGAAAAATCAGGAGTTCGTTGGAAGCTGACGTCGAACTTCTAGTTCCCGAACTCGAAGAGCCTTCGTCGTTTATCGAGTTACTCCAGCGTGAAGGTCTCTTTACGCCAAGCATCAACTCCCCGTTTTGAATAAGTTCGCAGAAAGTCTTCTGAAAACACTCTTCATCACCTCAAACGCGACACTGATCGACGAAGGCTCCTTGGGCACCTCGTCCCCGGCCTGGCTCTACGTATCCTCTACACCGCTCCCAGGTCCAACAATTATCTCCTCCACAACCCAAAGAGCTGATGATTTCATTTTAGGAATGGAGGACGAGGACCTCGCCATCCGGGTCAAGCCTGCCCAGCTTGAAAAGTGTTCCCGCTGCTGGACGTTTACTCGACCAATGTCCGACTCGTTGTGTCCGAGATGCACCTCCGTTGTTAATCCAGTTTGAATGCAATGCGATAGTAGTACATGACGGGAAGAACTACAAAATGACTACAGATACAGCGTTTCGCGTATCAAAGTGCCAAAACAGGGTTTCGAAAGACGGATGGGACGTTAAAGATCGTCATCGGGAGTTTCTTTGCGAGGGTGCGGCGATCGTGCTGCTGTATCACGCTTCCAAGAGCTGTCGACAGGACCTCTGTGCGTTGCTGTACATCGCCGATGCTGGTGATTTTCTTGCGAACATAGGCGGCGTATTCTTCTTCAAAGTCGACCAAAACGTTGAAATGCTTCTCGCTAGAGTACCCTCATTAGATTGAGAGGACAGGACTTGCTCACAAACTACTCACCCTTCTACACAATGGCCTTCGAGATTCGTATTGGCTGTGCGAAGCAGCTCGTCTCTCCCTACGCGTACATCGTGCCGGACACCTTCGAACCGCTGTGCGATCTTCTCGAGGACAACTTCTTGAATTTCATTAAGAGTCTGGAGAGGTCATCAGAATGCCGGATCGGAAAGAAATGGGTCGCGAATACCTCGATGATGCCTTGCATCGGACTCCGGCTCCGGCTCTGTTTCTTCGCGCGAATTTTCTCGTCTTGTACATACTTGTTCGAACTCCGCCCACGATGAGGATAGTCTGAGAAGACGTCAGGGAAGAATAAGAAAGCGTAATCCGTGCACTCGCCGTAACCGCGGTCCACATCCATCCGTTCAGCGCGCTCCACAGGTGAAGGCGATGGCGCAAAGGTGACGGATTGGCGCACACGCTCCGGGAATGGCGAATCGTCGTGGTTTGAGATGTTAAATCTACGCTGGACCGGAGACTGGCGGTGGGTTTGAAAGACCGGCGACGACGGCTTCTCTGCGGGAACTTTCTGTGAATTGGGTTGTTTAAACAGGCTCGGCAATTTGGCGGCAGGAACGGCCGGCGGAGTGTCGTATTTGACTGGCGAGGTCATAATAGGCGCTTTGGACTTTGGCATAGCGGGAGCGGGCTCCAGAGGATTCGATGGAGTAACAGTAGCGATATCAGGGGCAGTACGAGTCGGCTTGGATTGGAGAACATTCTGGACAGGGAGAATACGCGTTGAAACGGCGGGAGAAACAGCAGCTGTAATAGTTGTTGGCGGTGGGCTTGCGGCAGGGGGGTTGGCGGCGGAAGTCATAATAGTCGGGACATAGATGTCGGGGAGAGCGACAGGTAAAGCTGGAACAGGAACAATAGGACTCGGAGGAGCCTGAAGCGGAACAACAGGATTTTCGAAAGGAAGATGCTCCGCTTGAGCTGATTTGCTCGGAGAGGCATGGTTGGCGGTATCAACTGCCATAAAGATATCCATCTTGAGGTGGTTCGATTGGATCGCTTGCAGACACAGATCCCTAAGATGGCATTATTGCGCTGAGCCAGGAGGACATGGCAAAAAACGTACGTTGACTGGCTCGAGATATTCTCGATATGCGGGAATCTCCTCCGCAGCTACGTCACTCTTCGAGGGAATCGCATCATCGCTGGTACCGGGAACGTTCTCTTTCGTGTTGAGATGCATGTCTTCCCAAGGCGCTTTCTTGGTTCTTTGGCTTCGGTTTGGGCCTTGATTTTTCCTCCGTGGGCTGGCAACCAGTCAGCAATATCGAAAACAAAATTCAAAAGCTTGCCTCAGCTTCCATAGGCGATATTGGCGGCGGCGGTTTCGAAGTTCTTGCGGACCTACGCGTTGGTTTTACGTCGTCTGCTGGTAACATATCCACATCGTCATCCTGTAGACCATTTAACTAAACTGGAGAAAAACGCAATGTAACACCAACCTCATCCGCAGCCGATTTTCGTTTAGATGTTTTCTTCTCGGCCGTCGCTTTAGCTTTGGCGACCGGCTCATTCCGCTCCGCCTTCTGTCCGCCTTTCGCCTTCATTGCGGAAACCTGACCCCTGCGGACATCTGAGACCGGTTCGACATTCGCCTTCGCTTTCGACTTGAGTAAAACAGTACTTGGGAGCTCGTCGAAATCAACATCCATGTCATCTTCAACGGAACGAAGTGCACGTTCGGGAGAAGATGTTCGGCCAGCCTTCCTTCCATATCGTTTCTTGGCGAGTGGAACGCCGATGGTGCCGAAAACTGCCGCAGAGTCCCGAGCAGTAATCGGCTCCGTACCGCCCTCATCCATATCCGTCGTTCGCCGTTGCCGTTTGGCCGGACGAATGTTATCCTCGGCGGGTTCTTCATCGTCCTCGTTATCTGGTTGAGTTCTCTTGTTGTTGGTAGTCAATTTGAGTTTCGTCTCTGCAGTACGCAAGGTGTGAACATCAATATCGCAAGCTAAAGCAGTATCCTCACCTTTGTCGTCCCGGCGCGTCGCTCTTTTGTGCTTGCCAGCCGGCTCTTCATCGTCCTCCACCTCGGGCAACTGGTTTTCTTTGCCTTTTGCACTTTGGCGCACCATCTGGTCCTTCTTTCGTTGGCTCCGCCGCAGTCGTCTTCTTCGTCGCTCCGCGTGTTGCACGAACCGGACGAGTCTTTGCCTGCTCTGTCGGTTCCTGCTGTGTCGGTTCGAAGTCATCGTCATTCGCATCGTCCATTGGCGACGATGAGGGCACCAGCACCGTGCCTTTCTTCAGTTCCTGCTCTATTGCTTTCGCTGTGCGAGTCCTCGCTCGTGATGGATGTCGACTGATAACATCTTCCTTCGCCGTCGGCTTGCGTTGTGGCGCGTCCTTGCTCTCTGCCTCTGCCTCTGCCTCCGAATCCGAATCGACAACCCGCATGCGAGCTTTGCTTTTGCCCCTTCCTTTCTTGACTGGCGACGGGCTGTCTAGAGCGGGCTGGATGCGTTTTGCCTTCGCATTGGATTTCGGCTTATCTTCAACCTCGATGTCGGACAGGTCACCGCCGAATACCGGCATCTTCGAGTTGAGACCTGTGAGACTCGTCTGATATCGGCGGATTAATCTCGCGGTCCTCGGCAGGGGACTGGAGCAACTCCTCGACTTCTGGCAGAACGAGTGGAGATGTGGGGCCGGCACCCGAGGTATCGTCTTCTGCGTCCAGCTCGTCTCCGTTCGAATGCCATACTGAAAAGCATATTCAAAATGGTTTCGGTAACGTACGGGAAACTCACGGTGTTCAAGTTTAGCTACGCGCTTCTCGCTACAAGGAAGATTCTCTTTAGCGCTGGTTCTATATGCACGAGGAAATGCTGCTCACCTGCGTCGCGGGCTTCCGCTCTTTCGTTTTCAGTGCGACGGCCAACGATGGTGGACGGATTTTCCAGGCTCAGCCCATCCATAAGCTTCGAGACCTTACGGTCCACGCCATCGCGCACTTTGTCTCCCACTCCTCTCTCGTAGAGCGACTTGACGAATCTGCCGCGGTCGCAACTCTGGAGCTGGAACGAGAGGGTGTGTTCCTGCGCCGCATCCTGCACTGCGAACGGATCGTGTGGCCCAATCATCGGCGCCGCGTTCAATGTCAAAGTTACAGAGACGGTATCCGTTACTGCACCGCTCAGAACGACACGTTCTAAATTGAGGAACGGAACTTGGTACGAGTCGATGGTCTCGCCCTTGACACGCAAGTCAGAATCAATTGTTGCTGGGCTCAAATGCGTCATACCATGTCGATGTTCGCATAAAATGCGTTTTTGTCGATGTAAAACGGGTCCAGAAAGTTCAGTAGCGGTGAGCTTGAATCCAGCCGGTCGATACGAAATGGCTGTGGGCTAGCAGGGTTAAGAGTAGATTCATTACACTTCTGATGCGATACGCACTATGAAATGTCGATATTCGCGAGACACTCATCGATAATCTTGGCGATGACGTTGTCCCAAGGCGTCTCCGCTGCATGAATGTGACCTTTGATCTGTCCGCTGCACAAGAACTTTGCGTGGGGGAAGACCGAGTCGATGAATGCGGTACGCTTAGCTGCGGCAAGCTTCTGGTCTGGAAGAATGGCCCCAAGAACTGTGAGAACAGAGTCGAGAACAAAGTAATCTGGATGAGAGGTGAGGCGCTGGCCAAAGAGTGGGGGTAATAACAAACCGCGACTTTGCAATATCGTCGACGCTAATCGGTGGCTAACGTCGGATGAGCTCCATGTCTGTAGAAAGGATAGCTGAGGTCTTACGGGCCGAGAATCCTTTCGCCTCGAAGTTTATTCTGGTTTTCGGAATGGTTTCTGGCGCTCTCTGAAAGCAAAAGGTTGACCTTGAATGATTATGAGCCCAAATACGCGCATATATGCAGGTTCCCGCACATTGAAGATGAGATTATGGTTGACCACCTCGAGAGCGGAATCATTGGAGTAGTAAAGATCGCGGATGGAAGTGTAGAATGCGGTAGCAACAGAGGATTTCATCGAGTCTGAGCGGATATGAGTTGAGAGGGAGGAGTGAGAAGGTGAAGCGGTACCTGTTTGATTCGCTTCCAACGCGTCCTAGGCAAGCTTAGGACGGGCGAAGGTGGAAAAAAAAGGCATACCAAGGCACTGGATACGACGCTCTTCTGTATGTTCTCCCATGCATAACGAATGGATCGATCTTCGGTCGATTGGACTTTCTCTCGGACAATGGCGCGTAAAACTGCGGCAGAGAACTGCATCGTTTGGAGAGGGAACGCTTGATAGAGGGCCTTTAACCCATCGTCGAAAATCGCGGATAGCTGAGAGAGCACTTTGTGGGAAGATGAAAGCCCCTGCGACGTGTGTGAGCAGACGACTCGGAACGGAAGACTGGACGTACAAGGATGCGATAGACCGACTTGGGTTTGTCAATGGCGGAGCGGATGTGCTCTTTCTTGTGCTTGGACGTAGCAGAGGCGAGGGCGTCGAGGGCGGCCTTGACGTCGTCCATTGCGATGTGGTGGACGGGAGCAAGAGCGAGTGTCACGCCGTCACGCCACCGTGTTCTACGTTGGCTCAACGTTGGCTGGGACAAATATACTCATCGACCTTTGCTGCTGAAATCAACAAACGAGCAACAAACGAGCAGTACTAGTTTTGCGCCATGGTCAGCTGGCCAACTGCGGTCTGCAGCCGAACTCAGGAATTTGATCTCCGTCGGGGCTCTCGACCTCTCCACCATGTCCCCTACGGTGCCCATCACTGCCAGCTTCAACCCCATGTCCTTCTTTCAGCCCAGCTACCTCGCTTGGCTCATCGGAGGTCAGTTAGTTGCCTGCGCGCCTTCGATTCTTGATCCCAGAAAAATCACAGGCTTCTCGACCTCTGTCTTTCTGTATCGCGTCATCCTCTATCCCCGCTTTTTAGTGAGTACTGGTCAGGCTTCTGGCAAAACATCTCAAAATTGCAGTCTCCCGCTTCGCAACGTCCCGGGACCGCCTCTGGGAAACCCCATTTTTGGAAACTATTTGGAGATCGTCCAAAATGAGGTCTGCATGCCTATGCGCGAGTGGACGAAGGCACACGGTCCTATAATCAGGATGATGGGCTTGTTTGGAAAGGTGCGTCGACAACCATTCCTGCTCTTTGCTGACCTATGTGCTTAAGGAACGAATTATCGTCCTGTCCCCAGAGGCACTCCAGCAAATTTCCGTCCGGGACTGGCTCGAATACCCTCGCGTATGCCTGGCGTGGTTTCTCCCCAGAGTTGACACTGATAGTGCACCAGCCGCAATTCATGCGAGACATTCTTGGCCTCGTTGCGGGATATGGCCTTTTGACCCTTACAGGCGACGAGCACAAGCAGCTGCGCAAGAGCATGAATCCTGCGTTCTCCATTCAAAATCTCACCGCTCGTGAGTCTATCCCTTATTGCACGACATTACGTTCTCACCACATCAGAGATGGACATGTATTACGATCCCATTGAAGCGTGTGTGGAAGCGCACTACCCGGAAGAAATCAGACCTGAATTCATCTCTAGCCTCATTAAAGTCCTCAACGAGAAGCTGAAGGCCGCTCCCAGATGGCAAGCAGGTGCTCCCTATGTACGAATGGAGTGAGTGTATATGACCATACTTGACCGAATCGTCATCTCTCTCTCAGTGGGCAAGGTAACCCTCGACATCATATGCGATACCGCGTTTGGCTACAAGACGGACTGCTTGCACAATCCGCACAACGAACTCGCCGTCGCCTTTGAAAAGCTCCTCGACCTTCAGTCCGGACCCAACATCGCCAAGCTCGCTGCTATCATGAGCATCCCCGGCGCCGCGCGCGTTGCCAACTCGGAATGGATCTACCACCACAAGTACATCCTCGGCAGTGTCCCTTTCCTCGCTAGCCTCGAACAACTCGTCGACTCGATGCACCAAATCCGCAAGATTTCCGCCACCATGTTGCGCGAAAAGACGACGGACCTCTCTGTTGCCCCGGAAGACACGACGACGAAGAAGGACATCATGTCCCTCCTCGTGCGTTCGCGGAAGGCGGATCTCGATGCTGGAGTCCTCGATACGATGTCCGACAAGGCCATGGTCGACCAGGTTCTGACGTTTCTGGGTGCCGGGCATGAGACGACCGCGAGTGGACTATCTTGGACACTCTGGCTTTTGGCGAACGACCAAGAAAGCCAGCGTAAACTTCGGGAGGAGGTTACTCCGATATACGAGTCCAACCCGCGTCCTGACTATCGCACCCTCAAGAGTCTTACTTGGCTGGACTGCGTGGTGTGAGTTTCTGCGTATTATTTCTCAAGACAATAGTGCTGATCGATATAAAGGAACGAGAGCCTTCGTGTCCTCCCCCCTGTTCCGCTGACGCTCCGGGTCGCGGAAAAGACGGACTACATAGACGGCGTGCTGGTCCCTAAAGGCACCGTTATCAACATCCCCATCCGCGTTATCAACACCTGGAAACCCGTCTGGGGCGAGGACGCCGAAGAGTGCGTACAAAATATAGTTCCTCCATCTCACTCACTTTCAATTTCCGTAGATTCCACCCCGAGCGTTGGCTCAACCTACCCAAGGCCTACAACTCGTCATTTTCTCAGTTCTCGTTCATCGCCGGCCCGCACGCGTGTATTGGTAAAACCATGGCCGTCAGCGAAATGAAGGCAGTTCTTGCGTAAAATCTCCTGTGGTTGTTATTTTCAAGAGCTGATCGCGTCTAGGGCCATGATCGCAAATTTTGAATTCGCTCCCGCGTACCCTGGGCAAGTTGCGCACCCTGCAGCTGCCATTACGATGAGTGAGCTCCAACTCTCGTCCTCCTACTCACACTGATGAGATCTTAGAACCGGAAGACAACATGCCTCTCTTTGTTACTCGTGTTCCCGCGAAGATCTGAATCACCATGCTATATTTTTTCTAACTTGTACAAACTCGCTGACCATCTATATCTTTTAATTACCTGTATGCAAAGATGTCTTCTGACTACCAAGATTGCTTGGGGCTTGTCCGCAGTGCTGCGGACGGAACCTTTGTCTCACATTTGATGCCTTTCTTTTCGGTCTTCAAGATACTCGAATAGGAAGGCGCGCGTCTTGTGTGCGCATACTCAGCGAGTCGGCGGGCCGAGTCGAGTATTGCCAAGAAATGACTTTTTGCAAGAATTAAACGCGTGTTTCGGGGTGTAGGTCGGCATGCCAAGAAAGAAAGCTTATCCCATAAATTCTTGGATGACATCCGCAACTCCTCGCCGCTCTTCGACACGTACCACCATCTACCTGGCCAGCGTCGACGTCAAAAATGTCCCGTCTTTCCTCCTCCTTCGCGGTCGCCGTCGCTCTCTTGTCCACCGCCGCCGTCCTCAAAGTCACTGCCCAGCAAGGCACATTTCCCGCGACTCCTCTGGCTTCCAAGCATTTCTCATACCCGTCCGGCCTTGTACGCTGCAACCATCTCGCCAGTATCTCGCTCACTCCGAGTCCTATTCTAGCCACAACAAGTCGACACGGACGCCGACCTCATACGCGGGCCCCAAAGTGGCTACAACCGATGCGACTCGACCACGGAAGGTCAAACCTCCAAGTGCCAGAACTCATTCCTCAACTCTCTTGACGGTGCGTAATGGAGGAAACGGTTAATCTGGACATGTATTAACTTCGTCAAGACTTTTGTTTGTGGGCGCCGATGAACCCGAACAGCACCATCGCGGATACGGAAGGCGAGGAGGTCGCTTGGTGCACAAAGCCCGGACGCGGAACGCGTCTCATCCCAGCCGGTGCGCTTAAGGGCGTCCAAGTTCATGCAAACTCCGGGTATGTTGCAAACGGATTCTTTAAACTGTTGCTGATGTCTTTAGACTATGTCCAAGTTGTTGGATTCATCGAACAAACGTTGATCAATATCCAGGATGGCGACTACGGCGGCGAGTTGGGTGAGTAAACGCGTCACGGTCACTAATTCGGAGGCGCCCACTGACAGCTTCTTGCAGACCCCCATGGCGCTGGTTCGTCCTTGAATTTTCTACAATTTCGTCGTCCCCAATCTCTTTCAGATCTTCGTGGAAACCCTTTAGGCGGGGTGGTGTTCTCTACGGCTTTCGGCAACGACAACAACACATATACCCAGGTGATTGAATGGCACAAGTGAGTCGGACGCGCTGAGATTCGGAAGTGTCGTTGACCGAGGTCGTGTTATAGCTTTATGGGTGGTGGCGCGTTCTGCTTCAAGGCATGCGATCCGGCAGGACCCAACGCTGCAAAATTCTGCCAGCACATCTACGACCGTATCGGGTGTGAATACAATGCGCCGAACAACGCTCAGACCGGCATCTTCGAGTCCTGCCTCGGCGATAATCAAGACTTCCCCGGAGTTTACACCTTGAACGACACCTCAGGTACCGTTACGACCTATTCGCAGGTACTTCGTCAGCTTGTTGCATTTATTCGATTTCGATATTTTTGGCAGCCTCCCGAGAGCCTCGGAGTCATCACCAGCATGCCCTACACAGCGAAGGTGCCCGCAAGCAGTAGCTGCACGTCTTTTGGCAGCGACGCGGTCTATACCGCGCTGGCGTCCGTCAGCTCTGCGGCAAGCACAACTGCGACTGCTAGTGGCGAAAACAGCGCACTGGCAAGGGCGACCTCGACCAGAGCTAGTACAAGTGCGAGCGCTAGCTCAACGGGCACAAGCGACGCTGAATCTCGCACGGTGACCATCCTGGCTACTCTACTGAGCACTCTATTCGCAGCGGTCTTTTTGTCATGAATATTTCTTTTCGTGCACGGACAAGTTTGACCTACGCATGTAATATACACCATACGTACCAAGATAGTTGAGGACTGTACCTGTATGTCTTGTTAAAGTGTAAATGGAATTCGGAGAGCAGCAGTTTCAGGCTTTCAGCGTCGTCGTAGTCACGGTTAAGAGACCGATCAGTCGCGTATCAGGCCAAGACAACTTTCCTTTCCACGGTTCAACTTCAAGATCTCCGTCGACCCACCTCTCCGGCTTCAAGCTTCTAAATCTATACCCTTATTGAAGGCTTATTCGCGGTTCCTCGCAACGGTTACTTGAATGACAATGACACCCCACGACGTTACAATTGCCCGCCGTTTTTTACAAATAAAAGCTACAAATCGAGGCTACGAGTATGCTACAACAAAAGAATAGACTAATGAAAGGATTATACTGAATGTCTGCAGCTGCATGAGAGAAGAATAGAAAGGTGTGTCGCCGGACCTACTTTGCCTTGATATGCTGCGCCAAGGGACCCGGCGAAAATGTCTTCTCCGAACCAGGACAGTGCGGACAGAGCGTCTTTTCCGGAGAATGCCTAGACACGGTGGTGAGTCCAAGGAATGGTTGGATAGGACGAGAACGGACTCAGCAAGCTGGTGAGCTAGCAATCCCTCTCCTGTGAAGAGGCGTCTGTGGCGGCTAGTGGTCGATCGTGGACATTGGAGGCAATGCAGCAGCCCAGGTGGCGCAAAGGCGTTCGGATCTACATCAGGATGTCTGGAATAGAGATGAGCGGAATCTCGGGGGACACTAGAGCTTGCACACTTGACCACGACGTGCTTTGAGAGACTATCCGAGGAGAACTGGCGCCTGCAATAGGGACAGAGAATCTTGTCTTGTGCCGTCTTTGGCGCTTCTTGAGGACGGGCAGGCTTGTGAGCTGTTTCACTTGCAGGCATGCCGATTGGTTTCGGCGCCGCGACAGTGATTCCGCGCCAGGAGTTGTACTCGCCGAGGATAACCTTCTCATGTTCCATCCATGCTGGGGTCAAGGTAAGTAACGACCGATCGAGAAACGAGGACAACGTACCAGACAGCGTAATGGAGGTGAGATCACGATTGAACCATGAAAAGACTCGAGACATGGTCGAGCAGCGCATTAGCCCTTCGAACTTGACTCGATAAGCTGTGGCGATAACCTTGAGGCTAAACGGAGATGTCGGCCCGTCTGCAAAGGCCCGGACCACATACTACTCGAGATTTTTCGCCGTCACCGCCTTCTTCTCTTGAATGTATAGCGCCGACCACGATTCCAGTTCAGCCGCGTTCTGTTGATAGATTAGATTGAAGTTTTTTTCAGGAGTGAGCGTTTACCTGACTCAGTGCCGGGCGAGAGAGCTCGCGATCTACGTGTTTCTGCAGCGTAGGTCAGCAACAGAAAGACTACAGTTGCAGACAGTGGTACCCTGATCAGTTCGTGCAGAGTGCAGCGAGGGAAGGCCGTCGGTTGTCCGCTGGGGATAGGCCCTTGAGTTACATCAATGGCTTGCTTGAGCTCGCCCACAGCATCCTTCAAGACCGCGGTCGAGTACAAGAAGAAATCGCACCACTGAGGTTCGTATTTGAAGCGAGCGAGCCACTTGCCCCAAGGATGCTTGTCGTACTTGCCGGAGGTGTCGATGAACAGAAGGCCACCTCTGCGAGGCGGCGATTAACGAAAGCAGCAAGCGGGGCGGGATGCAACTCACGACGACAGAGCACGCTCGCACTTTGCCTGCTGGTCGAATTCGAAATTGAATGAGTGGGCTGGCATGACTGACTTGAATGACGCCTCACCGAGCATGCGCGAAAATGAAGATGAAAGTTGAAGGGAATCGCGTCTGCCTCTTGCTTGCACCACTGTGGAAGACGATTAGCGCCGCAAAGACAGCGAACGTGTGCTACTCGCAGTACAGAAGCCTCCACCAAAGATCCAGCGAGCGTATGCCGCTTGCGAGCAGTTTGCGGTCGCTTCGAGCGAGCTTGCGTACGTTGGGAGGCCCGGACACACGCCACGGGCAAAATTGAATTGCACGCGTCGCCAGACGTGAGGGTGAGCTTCGATGAGGGTTCGCAGGCGACGGGAACTTGCTGCCAGCTCGGCGAGATCTAAAGGACTGCACATTTCCATTATCTTACATCGCGTTCAGTGTCGCGTCGAGCTGGATGGAAACGCGCACTGACCAGGAGGCCGATCTCCTGGCTGAACTTGTTGAAAACCAAGAACGAAGACGGGCCAGCATCGTTGAGGTGCATGGAGGAAGAAGGCAAGGGTATATGATATGGTCACAACCCGCGATCAAGTTGAGAGCGAAAGAAATCACCGTTACTCCGGCTGCGGGACTGTCGCGGTGCTGGGATTGTCGTTTTCGGAAGTACGACGGGATTTGACTAGTTTGCGGGGGGCCACGGTCGGCGGGGGTGATAGGATGTGAATCGGGCGAGGGCGTAGAAAGTGTAGTTGCGGCTCCAGCGCTTGTGCTGATGTTTGTTACGTCTTGAATTTCTCGTCAATAGCGGGCTTCCGGGAAGCATCATGGGACACTCACTGCTCAGAGTAGCCGCCGAGACACCTGCAAAGACAGAGAGGCGTTGGCACCAAAATTGTGTGGAAACGACATGGACTCACGCTTGGACGCAGGGTCTCCCAAAGCCGGCGCCAGTTTGCGCTTCTTCGAGATCATCGCCGGCACGCTGTTGAAGAGGTGTCAGCGAGGATTGCGAGGAATGATAACACGCACTCAGGTTGCATGAATTCAAGACCGAATTTGGCGAGAGGGACAAACATTCTCTCGAACTGTGGGCGGAAGAAGACAAGGCCGCGTAGTTCTGTGACACGAGCTCCAACATAGACGTCGAATTGCTCCACGAGCGTGAGCGAGTCACCGAGTTCAGTTGCCCAGAGAATAAGTTGGGGAGAGCCATAGACAGCGGCGAGCAGTTGGCGAAGAGTCCCTTCTGCGGTGAGCACTTGCGCGAGGACCTGCACAGATTGCCACTGAGCGAGGGACAGGATAGAGCGTAAGAGGACTACATACGGCGCGTTCTACGCCCGCCGCACCCACTGTGTCCAAGATTGTAGAAACGTAGCTGGCGATGCTAGTCCTTCCCAGAGCCCCGACCTTGAGAATCGCTTCCGCCGTAGTATGGTTTCCCCAGAATTCGGGCTTGATGTCGGTCCACTTCCCCCAGCGCAACACAAACTTGATATAAGGCTGGAGAGTCATTTGATGCAGGATGGCATGCTGCACGATAGTGTTAAGCACAGTCGCGTAGTCGTCGTTCGAGTTCGAGGACATTGGGGAAAGCGAATGTGCGACTGCTTGAGCGAGTCGAGTTGAGGTGGAAGTGAAGAGAGTGGCGAGTTGGTTGATGTCACGCATATGTCATGATTTCAGAGTGCAAGTTCGTCCGTTTGCATTTTACATAACCAAAACAGTACATACGCCGTAGTATCGGACATGGCTCGCATGTCCACTGACCGTTTTGCCCACTAACATCCTGCGACAACGTTCCAGCGGACTCATCGGGCGGTAGACCCTCGTCCGTCAATCCGCGGTTGTAATCGCCACACCACATGCAGAGTTAAGAGTAAGTTGGAGCAGATACTGGTCCACCGGGGCGACCGCGATCTCTGTCCTTCACGTTACAAGAGCTGCATGCGTGTGTAGCACCGAGGCCAGGCACCCGTCGTCGCAGTAGCATCCTGGGGAACTGCAGTTAACGGGAGCCATTCGTCAACGGTGAAAGATCTGAAACGGCCCTCGATTCCATTTGCCAGGTGGCCAGAAACATCTCGCATTCACGGTCCAGCGGTCTCATCGGAGGCCCATGCGCTGGATGCCCATGAAGCCGTTCCTCGACCTCTGAGGCTTGTCACCGGCCACGCACATGCACGTTGAGAGATAGCCCGAGTCAACATTCCATAGTGCACAGATTCAGCCCTCGAAGCAGCGTCCTCTGGAGTTAGGGTGTGTCGAGCTACGTCAGATGCATGCGACGTGGCGCCAGAGTCAGGTATCCGTGGTGTGGTAGCAGCCGGGGGCCAGTTTCGAAGAGCGTCCGGGTCCGTTCCTCACTCGTTTTCTACATATGCAGCTTGCAAAGCCTTTAGTCGTCATTAAATGGGTACAAAGACAGCATACCTTGGTTCAATCCGTCGCCAGCTTGGCGTCCAGAGGAGCGGTGAGAAGCCAACTGGAAGGCGTTATCGAGGGCCGAGCTTGTCAATCGCCGACGTACCTTCGATTCATCCGCAGCGAGCTGAAAGTCGTCCAGAGAAGTGTCGCACCAAGAAGCCTACGACATTTGTGAGCACAGAAGGACCTTGAGGAGGGAGAAGTTACCGTCGGATAAGAGAGCAGAGAGAGAGCAAAGGTGTTGGTCGTCGCAGGCATGTCGAGCTTGGGAAGCTGTCAGTCGCCGTCAGAGTAGATGCTGAATGACCTACTTTCAATTCATCCGCAG
This sequence comes from Mycena amicta, assembly GCA_029282125.1. NCBI lineage: Eukaryota > Fungi > Basidiomycota > Agaricomycetes > Agaricales > Mycenaceae > Mycena > Mycena amicta. The sequence goes on from JARIHP010000024.1 coordinate 841,548, forward strand.
AGAGCTGAAGGTCGTCCAGAGAAGTCGCACCAAGAAGCCTGAGCCATTCGTGAGCACAGCACCACCTTGAGGACGGAGAAGCCACCTTGGGACATGGCAGCAGAGAGCATGGGCGATGAGTGTTGGTCCAGGAAGGACATATCCAGCCTAGAGGCCTTCAGTCGTCGTCGTCGTCGTCGTCAGGGGTAGATGGGGACGACCCACTTCAAGCCATCCAAAGCCAGCTCGTAGTCCTCGAGAGGAGTCAGAGGAAGAAGGCTGCGGTATTCGTGAGTAGGGAAAGGCTAATAATTGGGAGGGAGTTACTTGGGAAGATGGAGGTCGAAAGCAAGGAGTGATTTGTTTGGTCACAGTGTGTCACGCCCAGTAAAGCCCAACGCGTCGACGCGTCAGTCACGCGCATCGTAAATTCCAGCATAAAGCTCATTTTTTACTGGAAACCGCATTCAAGTTGGACATAAGTAACGATACATCCGACTCAGAGCCTCAACACCTCTCGAAAACCTTGTACAAATCCGGCAAACTCGCAATCTGCACGACATCCCGATCCAACAACGTCTTTGGCGCCACAAAGCACCGTCTCAGCGCAGGGAACACGATATGCTGAATCTGCCAGCGCTCCGCTTTATCCTGCGCCTGCGACTCCCCATCCTCCGCGGCAGGGTCCTCCGCACAAAGCGGCCCCGGAACGTAGAAATACGCCAGCTCGCGGAGAAACGTCTCGAAACACTCTTTTTCGGAGGTCCAGTCAACCTATGCCGGTTCAATGCAAAGTATAGCAGAGGCAAACGCAACACACCTGCGGACCCAGACGCATCAGAAATGCTGGTAGCTTATCGAGGTTCGGCGTATCAACGACAGACCCTTGTGTAAATCGACAATACCGACGAAGGTGTGTTTTTCGAGGATCTCGGAGAGTTCTGTAGCACTGTGAGAGCGAGCTAAAACGACTGGGGGCTGACGTTTATGTTTTCCCTTCGCGATCGCCTGCCGCAAGGTTTTGACAGAACTCAAGATACAATCGGACTCTTTTATCTCCCGCGGTGGTCGAGGTGTTGATGACGCCGAGCTGGATTCGCCGTTTTGAATCTTAGTGGGATTGAGGACGGGAAGCATAGAGTCGAGTGTGCGGTCTTGAAGGGATGTCCGGACTTTGTACTGAGACGCATTTTTTTTCGGTGCTATAACGGCCAGTTCAGCAAGTAGAAAGAAATTATCAGCGGGGGACAAACGCGATGGCCGATTCTGCTGCATCCTCATCTCGCGCTCGTTCCTTCCCTTTCCGCTTCTTCGACAAGAAACATCCGGGTCCGCGATCCCACCCGTGAGCAACGTCTAAGAATCATAAGCAGACGTTCACCAAATGTTGTCTTGCCACAACAAACCTGGTACTCAAACACCCTCGACTGGCTCTGAGCCGCCAACGCCCGCTGCAGTCAATTCGAAATTTGGTCCGTGATGCTCTCCTCATTCAAAAAGTGGACCTCCTTCTTGGTCGGGTGGACGTTCACATCGACGTCTCGAGGGTTGATTTGCAGACTACAACGAGGGTGTTATTAGTTGGGGAGAGCTGCGAACGAAGAAGCAGACGAATACCTTAGATAGACAAAGGGAGACGCGCCCTTTGAAAGAATACTATTATACACGTTCTCCAACGCGCGCTTGATTCGAGGCGATTCCACCAGCCGGTCTGTTCACGATCAGACTCGTAAAAAATGGTCAGAAAAGCAAAGCAACCGACGATTGATGAAGAGCAGGAATATCATCTTCTTGGACTGGTAGTTGGGATTTGTGAAGTGCGCCTCGGCAGACCAGGATTCAGGGTTGTCCTCGTCCATCTCGACGTCGCCGTCGCCATCGCCGTCCTTGGGGCCAAACTTCGTGTGTAGAAGGTCTTTTGCGATCGAATGGCCGTACAGCAGACGAATAGCTTGGGTCATCTCTGACGAGGACGGGGGTAGACAGGTCAGGTGTCGAGGAGCCCACCTACGCCCTCTGTCAATTTATCTCAACAACGCATGCAAACAAGCACATGCCTTCTTGCACACGAAAGCTACTTTCGAGTTATGCACCGCATACTTTGTCATCACATCCAGAATGCGCGAATATTCCTCCGACGCGCTTCGTAACGCCGCCAAGCGCGTCGGGGTGTTGTAGAACAAGTCCTCGATCTGTTCTCGCGTGAATACACCGCAAAAAAAAAAAAATGACAATGAGCTGCTTACGATGATAGTCGTCCCGTCGTTCCCAGCACAAGGCTTCGGCTCTGCAGTCTGTCCTGGTTTCCCCTCAACAAGGACACCATCGAGGTAATGCACCTTCCACGCACACGTCTCGCTCTTCGTCTTGGTAATCACCGAAAGCCGTGCAACATGGGACATGGACGCGAGTGCTTCTCCGCCTGTTCGTATTCAGACCTTGTTGTTACAGCGAGCACAAAACCTACGAAAGCCATACGTCGCTATCTTGGACAAATCTGAGAACGTCGAGAGCTTGGAAGTCGTGAAGCGTTCCGCCAGAATCAGCAGGTCTGCTTTCTGCCCAGTGCCCACCCACAAGTGAGCTTGAGACGCGTCGAATCACAGAAGACAACGAACGCGAATGCCACAGCCATTATCCTGTATCTGAAGAAGCTTCAAGCCGCCCTCTTTGACAGTGACGCGTATGGATGTCGCGCCGGCAGTTTTCGAGGAGCTCTTTGAGTGCGGACGCGGGTGGATAATCTGAACGTGGTTGAGTCTTTTGGGACACCCTCCTGAGAGCCAACAGACCTCACCGGCAGCGATACGGTTTATGAGCGACTCTTGCAAGCGTCGGATTGGGAGCGGGTCTGTCGAGGACATGAGTGACGGTGTCACACTTCTCTGACCGTCTGCAGATACTTGGATCTCTTTGCGTGGTATCTAATACTACACTTCTGACGGCAAGAGCCTCATTGCCAGTTTCACCAGAGCGCGCGTAGGTCAATAAAGCCCAAGATCCAAAATGCGTATTCAGACGCAGTACAGAAACTAATACAGAGGTGTACAGTATACTATATAAGAAACGAATGACTGCAAGCTTCGGAGAAGCGCAAGAGACAAGAACAAAGGTGTCGCGAGATGGAAGAAGTGTGTGATGTCCCACGACACGGATGTGGAGCAATTATTAGGGTATGCGCATCTTCACCGTGTCTGGCTGAAGGGTTTCACGCATGTGCTCAAACAGCCATACTAGGCCCACCGCCGACAGACGCCACGCCCCGCAACACATCAACGAGTGCGCCAAATGCTTTGCGCCCGGTGGCCTTGCCGACAGAAGACATAGACGTTGAGCGGATACGCGCGAGGGAGGAGGCCCGCTGGAGGGTTGGGGAGGGCGGTTGTGTGGAATGCGAGGAGGGTACCGGTAGACGATGACGATTTGCCGTGTCCAGACGAAGTTGCTGCCTTCCCAGAGGTCGCGGACGGGGGCTTGCCTGAAGACGTCGTTAACGTAGCACTAGTCGACGCCGATTTGCCTCGCCCAGTCCGCGTCGTAGGGCTCGGCTGTGGCTGTGACTTTGGCTTGATCGTGCTCTTCATGCTGTTCATTGCTGGAGGAAGGGAAGGTCTGCTCATGATCACGGGCGACTCTGCGATTGCCGCTGAAGCAGGGGATTCTGGAGAGGGCGCCACTGTCGCAGAAGTTGAAGCGACAGACGAAGTCGTCTCCGGGGCGGACGGGATGCGTAGATGCAAACTGGCCCTCCGGTCCTTGTTGTTGCCTTCGTCTCTGGCCTCCAACCCCATCTCCGCACCAGCACGAACGCCCTCCACAGGCTGAGGCTGCTGAACTTCTTCTTCGACAACATCTCTCGTCAAGTCGGACTCGAAAGACTCGGACGGAATAGCCAACGATGCATACGCGGGCAGCCTCGGTGCGAGCGCTGGTGAATACGGTCCCGCAGCGAGGATTGAGGTCGCCAATCGTGGGAGACCCGGAAGTGGTTTCTCGTCGGTGCCGGTGATCGAATCGCTGTCGCTACACCGGCTGTCGCGACTGCTACTCCGGCTCGTATTGCTCGACAGCGAGGCCAGATCTCCCCGACCCCGACTGTCAATTGTAGGGCTGAAATCGCGCTCGTCTCCAGGAGGAAGAAGCAGACCGCGCTCGCACTTGGCCATTCTGTGAATATGGAGTTGGCTGGTGTTTGCAAATGAGCCAATGCTGGGTAGGCTGGAAACCGAGACCTCAGAGCCCTCACGGTCGTTTGCGTGGCCCTGCATTGGCGTTTGCTGCATGAGAAACGAAGTCAGCGTCCCGCAATTAACCAAGAAGAGGGTAAACACGTACCGCAAGCTCCTTGCCCTGTTCCCGCCTTTGTCGCTCTCGCATCCCAACCCCTCCCAACGCAACGCACACAGCCTCGGACCGACTACGCTCCCTCCCGCCCTCAGCAACAGTCGGAGCAGCACCTAACCCCAAACCAGCCACAGACTCCGAACCTCCACTCGCAGTCCTCCGGTGCCCATATTTCACATTATTGTTTGCCAATGCGTCTTTTAACAACGGGCTCGCCTTCCCTCCAGCACCTTCACTAGCAGACGCAGCCAAGCGGTGCAGATTCACGCTTACGTCGCTCCCAGCGGGACTCGAAAGCTTGCTTCCGGCTGGGCTGTGTCGCGGGGAAGGTATTGGCGTTGGGGGCTTGGACGACGATGCAGAAGGCAGCGGGAACAAATCGGCCTCTTCATCGTCCACATATCCACGCGGGGGTTGCAGGGGCGGAAGCCGCTTGTTGGCCAACCTGGGGGTCGTCGCCGGGCTCCTTTGCTTCGAGCTTGTCGGTGGACTCGGTTTCCTCATGGCCGCATTGCCAGGCCAATCTTCGTCGTCTTCTTCTCCAAGCACAATGAACCCCGCTCCGTGACCATGACGTATCGCAGCGCCAATGTCGATACTCCGCCGCCGCAGTTCCTTGTCCACCTCGTCTACGGCGATTCCAAGTGGAAGGAGCGGACTACCACGTCCCTCCATGTCGGGCCGAACAGGGACCTCCGTTGAGGCAAGATGAACGAGCGACTCCGCCGACGGTGTGCGACTCTCGCGTATACGTGCTAAAGCAGGTCCTAGCAATGATGGTGATAGTCTTCCAGGATGATGCGCCCCCATCGGGCTAATCGGTGGTGTCCCTACCGGGCTCGGTGTCGCACTTCGACTTGATCGTTTCCGCTCCTCAAGCTCAGCGACAAGACGGTTCACGTTCGCGACACCCGACCCAGAGATCAGTCTATCACCATCCTCGGTTTCATGGGCAACAGTGACGGATGAGGGCGAAAGGGGTGAGAAGAGGATGTTGTCTGGGGCACTGAAGGAGCCGACTCCGAAGCCCAGGCCGCGTCTCCGGATACGCATCGCCCCACGGGAGAACTCTTCTGTCGGCGCGTCGGCATGAACGACACACTCTGGGCAGCAGGCGCGTATGGGGACGGTCATGGGAGGAACCGCTGCCCCTGCTGGATTGGAATGGGACGGGGATGCCGCGGCGGTAGACGTTGAGGTAGAAGCGTGAACGGCTATTAGCGAAGTGAGAGGCACATGTTCTTGAGCCGGTATCGCGGGAAGCGGATGGCCATTAGAAGAAACACGCAAACATGAAGGTATGTGTGGTGTGACGGGCGGTGGGGATCGCGAGGGGTTTCGTTGGTCGCGTTCGCGCGAGTGGGAGGAGGATTTTTTGGATTTGAAGCTGGGAAGAGGTTAGTGCGATCACCCTATAGGAGTCCCGTCGACGCGACAAAAAATAAATGATGGATAGGAAGGTGTGCGATAGGGAGTGGGCTGGCGCAGACGGCGGGATCAGCGCTGCCCCGCAAAGCAATGATGAGATCCCCATACGGTGACGACGGCGTCCAGAATAGAATAGATGATGGTCGCCGTCGTCGTTCGGCGACGGGAGAATAGAGAAACATGCTCACCTAGGGAGGTTAACCTTGAGGACAACATGGCTTTCTTCCTCCTCGCGGTCGCGTCCTTTCCGCCACAGGGGAAGTGAGTAGCTCTTGGTGCTCAGCTTTGGTCGTTTCGCAGCGAGGAGTGTGTCGGGTATGAGGATACACTCTGCGTCGAATCTGACGCGAGCTGTCCTGGTCGCCGTCGTCGGTGTAGTCGTCCCATTCATACTCGTAGCATTCAGATGATTGGCGAATGCTGATGGGGGAGGGATTCGGTGCGTGGTGGTAGAGGTGACGGTCGTCGTCGTCGTCGTCGACATCGCGGCGGCGACGACGCAACGAAGGGAGAGAGAAGGAGGAGGGAGAAGCCAAGTCTGGAATTCCAGCCTGAGCCCAATCAGGCGAATGGCACGATTATGTCAGTGTGTCATGCGGACTCCCATAATTACTCGTTCCTTGCTCCGAGCGCTGTGCGCTGATTCTCTCTCCGGTCGGCTCAAGTCGTACGACTCTGAACCCAGCTCACCACGCACCCCGTCCAGCCCGTTGCAGAATCAAGGTCCCTCAGGCCGCCCATGCTGCCTGCCGTGAGGTTGATTCGGATTTTGACGTTCTATCCGACGTCTGCGGCGTCCCGCTAACGGGGACCTCGCAATAATTCAGGCCGCTGGAGACGATTCAAATGGGCGGAGGCGTAACTTACGACAGGATTTGCTTCGCTTGTTACTGTACAGGTATGTACGCACTACTCCCGCTTGCGACTTCGCGAAGACCGTTCTTCATTCCCAGTGACAACAAAGTTTTGCACGTCTGTTGGTTGACCTAGAAACCTTGGGAGTCCAGTTGTTCGAGTTCAAAGGCGGCCCACTGGCATGCTTTATCGCGGAGTTTTATTCTGCTGGGCCAAAGCGACACAGAGGGATGATACAACTTTTTCGGAGACTTTCACTGTCGATCCTGCGAGTCACTGTTTGAAAACCTCGGTGACGATTTGCCAAACTGTTCAATAGCTCGTCACTTGGCGCCTCGGTGCCTCCGAGTTACTGGAGTTTTCGACTGCGAGGTCTACAACTTCCCAGTCGGCTTTTTTTTTTAACGAGATCATGTCCGAATTTAGCCAGCACTTTCTCATAAATTCTGTGAGGTCTCTTCTCGATCTACACTCTTCATTTACGAACTATTCTATCTAACAATGGAACCTGCTGTTTTGGAAGTCCGAGATCTTAATGCGGACGGAATCCGGAGAAAAAACTCGGCGTACTTGGTTGATGTCAATGCGGATCATGCTCTTACTTGTTCCGAAACTTTGCGTGCAGTTCTGAAGCTCGTATTGAGCTGGCTGTTGGCAAGACCTGTAGCGATGAAAGAACCACGTTAACACCCCACAAAGAGACTCCGTCCTTCGGGACAAGGACAGATGCTCCCTGCGAACCAGCGTCGCCGCCAAGTCCTCCCTCACGAATTCGGCCATGGTCCCAGCTCCGCGCCCAGTGCAGCCAGATGACTCTGGCGTGTCGTACACCAACGAGCATTGTTTTTGAGGTAAGTAGGATAGACTCATCATCTACCGAGACAGCAACAGACCCAATGTGATTACCGACCGGCGCCATTTTCGAGATACAGTACGACCAAATCGTCCCGAAAGACGCCGTTGCTCAACTTAGCACTCCTCTGCGCCATTACTCTGGGGCTCTGGCCGACGGCTCCAAATTACAGGCGGAGAATATAGTCGATGTTTTATACCCTGGTGGGGAAGCAAATACGGCCTGGTAGAGTTCTGACTCTACGACCTGGGACCACTGGCAGCAATCAGCCCACATTAGCGAGGCGGACCATCGGCTTCTCTGGACACTATTTTTTCAACGTGTTCGGCCCTCGCAGATTATTCAATTAAAGGCAACAAACAGGTTCTCTCATAATGCCTTTGCCCCCATTTCCTCGGCACACCCACCATGTCCCAGTCCTCCAAGGCCATCCAGCTCACCCACGAGCAAAAGCAACAAGTACACGCGCTAGCCAGGTCGATGTCCCACACAGGGTCCATGGTCCAGCTCCCTCCCGTTGCTCGCACCGAGACCACTGCCAGCGCTTCCCAGCACTCTCATATCCAGCTCGAAAAATACACCAACCCGTTTGCAGGGCCAGATGGAGACGAGAAGTTGGACCCGCGGTCTGAAAAGTTTGACATCAACGCTTGGGTCAAATCCTATATGCAAATCCTCTCGCGCGACCCCGAAAACTTCCCTGTTTGTAGTGGCCTCTTGCTCTGATTCTACCAGCTTACTTTGCCGTTCAGTTGCGGACCGCGGGTGTTTCTTTCCGCAACCTTAACGTTCATGGTATTGGATCGCCGACTGATTTCCAAAAGACTGTGGGCAACATCTGGCTTGGAGCGTACGGCATCGTAAAAGGGTGGATCGGTCTAGGCACCGCGAAACGCGAGATTCGTACGTCCCATTTTCTCGATTCAGTTCTAAACTAGCGTAATTATTTTTTATAGAGATATTGCGCGACTTCGACGGATTGGTCAAGTCTGGCGAACTGCTTGTCGTTCTGGGAAGGCCTGGAAGGTCTGGCAGCTCTTTCATCCATTCATCCCTCAGGCTGCTTATGCGTATCTTAGTGGTTGCTCGACGTTCCTCAAGACCATTGCCGGTCAAACACACGGTTTGTGATGGTCTTAAGTCCTTACTGCCACTCAACTAGCTTATGATCAGGCTTCACCGTCGAGGCTGTATCGGACATCCAATATCAGGGGATCCCCAAGGAAGTCATGCACAAAGACTTCCGTGGCGAAGTCATCTACAACGCTGAAACTGACGTCCACTTCCCGCACCTCACAGTCGGACAAACGCTCCTCTTCGCCGCCAAAGCTCGCGTCCCACGCACCCGCCTCGGAAATGTTTCGCGGGATGCCTACGCCACGCATCTGCGCGACCTCATCATGGCAGTTTTTGGGCTCAACCACACTATCAACACCAAGGTCGGGAACGACTTTGTCCGCGGTGTGAGTGGCGGCGAGCGTAAGCGGGTGAGTATATCGGAAACGACATTGAGCGGTGTGTAGTCCATTTCATTTTATTTGCGACGCTCTGCTGAATTGGATTCAGCGGCCCCACTGCAATGTTGGGATAACAGCACACGGGGTCTCGACAGTGCCACTGCCCTCGACTTTATCCGAACTCTCCGTCTTTCCACTCAATTCACGGGATCCGCAGCACTCGTCGCCATCTATCAAGCCTCCCAGAATGCTTTCGACGTACGTCCTTTATTCTTTCGCCTGACGACCATGCTCACCCAACAAAAAAGCTCTTTGACAAGGCCATCGTCCTCTACGAGGGCCGTCAGATCTACTTCGGTCCTGCCGACTCCGCACGCGAATTCTGGACGTCGAGAGGATTTGTCTGTGCGCCCCGCCAAACAACGGGCGATTTTCTCACATCCTTGACTAACCCAGCCGAGCGGATCGTCGCTCCTGAATGGGAAAATCGCGTTCCCCGTACAGCAGACGAGTTTGCGAAAGTCTGGAGGGGTAGTGCTGAGTATCAGGCATTGCTCAGGGATATAGAAGCGTATAACAATGAGCACCCGCTCAACGGGGATGCTTTGACGCGGTTCAGGGATTCCAGGAGACTTCAGCAGTCGAAATCAATGTGTGTACTTTCTCGAATCTGTTCCGTGACTTTTTATCGACGAATTCACAGTCGCACATCCTCGCCCTATACCATCTCTATCCGCCGCCAGATCTCTCTGTGCATGGAACGCGGTTGGCAACGGCTGAGAGGCGATCTGACCACCTTCTGTACCACGGTTCGTCGCTGATTTTTGTTATTTGCTTCAATGCTTAGTAAGCTTTGTAGGTTTTCGGCAGCTTCATTCTGTCGCTCCTTATTTCCAGCGTCTTCTACAACCTGCCCGCAACGACCAGCAGCTTCTACAGTCGAGGCGCGCTGTTGTTCTTTGCTATTCTTGTCAATGCCTTTTCTAGTGCGCTAGAGGTGGTCTGACGAAGTTACTTCTCGCAACTCCTTCTGATATTTGGAGGTAGATCTTGACCTTATACGCTCAACGCCCAATCGGTATGTAGCGTTGGCTGCTTGTTCGATCTCTCGTTGATTGGATCCAGTCGAGAAACACAACTCATATGCTCTTTATCATCCGTGAGCTTACTACTCACATTTTTATTTATTCACTCCTTCGGTTCTGCAGTTCTGCTGAAGCCATCTCGTCGATGATATGCGATCTTCCTTCCAAGTTCCTCACTTCTACGTGTGAGTGGTATCGCTCCCGCATATCTTGGACATTAATCAAGGCTAGTCGTCAATTTGACTCTGTACTTCATGACGAACCTTCGGCGTGAACCCGGCGCTTTCTTCGTGTTCTATCTCTTCTCCATAACTTGCACACTGGTCATGTCGATGATCTTCAGAACCATTGCGTCCGTCTCGCGCACGTTGATCCAAGCCCTCACCCCGGCGTCGGTGCTCATCCTTGGTCTCGTCATGTATACGGGCTTCACTGTTCCTGTCCGCAATATGGTCGTGTGGTTTCGTTGGATCAACTACATTAACCCGGTCAATTTGTTTTTCACTTGTTGCATGCTTATATTTACTTAAATTCTTGAAGGTTGGATATGCTTTTGAATCGCGTATGCCTTTCCTACTTGTTGCTTTGGTCTGATCTTGATTGCATAGTCATGGTGAACGAATTCGTCGGTCGTACATATCCATGCGTCATGTTCATCCCCGCTGGACCGGCCTATGTCAATGCATCGGCCGCAAATCGAATCTGCAGCACCACCGGCGCCAAATCCGGAAACGAATTTGTGCTCGGCGCAGACTACCTTGAGACTTCGTTCAGCTATGTCCATGGTCACCTTTGGCGCAACTTTGGCATTCTCGTGGCATACATGGTCGGTTGGTCTCCCCTCGTTTACATGCTATGATAGCCAAGTGTTTAGATCGTTTTTTGTGCTGCCCACCTCATTGCGACGGAATATATCTCCGCTGCCAAGTCGAAAGGCGAAGTCCTCGTCTTCGCCCGCGGTCCGCATAAGCTCGAAGCGCCAGATGCAGAAAACGCGGCATCCGGCGAGAAGCCCACTTCGGAGAGGGCGCCAGCGAGACGGGAGGATGAAATCAAGATTCCGAGACAGACCAAGGTCCGTGATTATTGAAAACACTCTTTCGAGTCTGGCGTTGTTATAACACAACCTAGGTCTTCATGTGGAAGGACGTTTGCTACGATATCAAGCTCAAGGATGGCTCGGACCGGCGGCTTTTGGACCACGTTGACGGTTGGGTGAAGCCTGGAACACTGACTGCTCTTATGGTGAGTCTTGGTTATCATTGAAAGCTGGATATTCAACTCGCAATCAGGGAGTTTCTGGCGCAGGCAAGGTACATACTCTCCTCGATGTTTTGGCCTTTTTGCAAACCTGATTTTCAGACTACTCTCCTTGATGTACTCGCGACGCGAACCACGATGGGAGTCGTTGACGGCGAAATGCTCGTCAACGGCCGCCCGCGCGACCAGTCGTTCCAACGCAAAACCGGCTACGTTCAACAACAGGATCTTCACCTCGCTACTTCCACCGTCCGCGAATCGCTCGAGTTTAGCGCCCTCCTGCGGCAACACAAATCGATCCCAAAAGCCGAGAAGCTCGCGTATGTCGACGAAGTGATTGCGTTGCTCGAGATGGAGTCGTATGCCGAGGCGATCGTTGGTGTCCCTGGCGAAGGTCTGAATGTCGAGCAGCGCAAGCGATTGACGATTGCGGTTGAGCTGGTTGCCAAACCCGAACTGCTTGTGTTCTTTGACGAACCCACGAGTGGATTGGATTCGCAGACGGCCTGGTCTGTCTGCCAGCTGATGCGCAAGCTTGCGAATCATGGTCAAGCCATCCTCTCAACCATTCATCAACGTTGGTTTTTTGTTTTGTTTATCTGTCGACACTTAGTGAAATTCTCCCAGCGAGCGCCATCCTTATGCAAGAGTTTGATCGTTTGGTGAGTGTGGTCTGCCTGAAGCTCGCAGCATCTAACCCAGTTTCAGCTCTTTTTGTAGGTGTCGATCACATCTTTCTGCTTCCAAATCAACCCTCATTAGGGCACCTGGCGGCAAGACCATCTACTTCGGCGAAATCGGGGCAAACTCTCAAGTCCTGACTGGTTACTTCGAGAAACACGGCGCGTCCCCGTGCCCTCCAGACGCGAATCCCACAGAATGGATGCTGGAGGTCATTGGCGCTGCCCGTGGGTTCAAGTCGGTTCGAGACTGGACCGAGGTTTGGAAAGCGAGCGAAGAACGGATCGCCATCAGAAACGAATACGACTCAATGGCCGCGGAACTGTCGCAGATTCCAGACGCGGGAGAATCTACCTCGGGCTTTGAGCTTTTCGCGGTGTCGTTGCCCATGCAGCTCTGGTACTGCTTCGAACGAGTTTGGCTTCAATACTGGCGGACGCCGTCGTACATATACTCCAAGCTCGCATTGGTCGGGCTTTGCTCATTGTTTATCGGCTTCACGTTCTACAAGGCGCACAATGACATCCAGGGCCTGCAAAATCAAATGGTAAGCCCTACTGAAAGCATCTTTCAAAGTTCTGGCTAAAGCGGTGACTAGTTCTCCATTTTCATGCTCCTGATTTTGTTCGCCACCTTGGCACAGCAGATCATGCCTTTGTTTGTGCAGCAGCGGGAGTTGTACGAGGCGCGCGAACGGCCTTCGAGAACATATTCATGGCGGGCTTTCCTCATATCTCAAATTCTTGTCGAAGTTCCGTGGCAGCTAGCCGCCTCTGTCGTCATCTTCGTATCCTGGTACTACCCCATCGGTCTGTACCGTAACGCCAGAGCAGCGCACCAGGTGGCTGAGCGAGGGGCACTAATGTTTATCTATGTCTTGCAGTTCATGCTCTTCACCAGCACTGTGGGTTACCAGGCTCGTCTCTTTCTTTGCTCACCGCCTACGCAGTTCAGTCAAATGCTTATTGCTGGCATCGAAAACGCCGAAATGGCTGGGAACGTCGGTATGCTGCTTTTCTCCTTAACTCTTCTATTCTCCGGTATCCTCGTGGTTCCGAGCGCACTTGGCTGGTGGGTGAGTACTAATGCACAGCTGTTTCAACTACTGGTGCCTGACTGCTTCAGAAATGGATGTACCGCGTGTCGCCATTCAGCTATCTCGTCGGAGGCATGCTCTCCACCGGCGTCGCCAACACCGCAGTGGTTTGCTCCGACATCGAGCTGCTTGTCGTCGACCCATTGCCTGGACAAACCTGCGGAGAATATTTCCTGCCATACAAGCAGATCGCCGGCGGCAGCGTCCATAATCCGAACGCGACAAGCGGTTGCCAGTTCTGCGCGATCGCAGAAACAAACGTGTTCCTCGCAGCCAGTGAAATTTCCGTGAGTTTTCGTTTGTTAAGAGGACTGAAGTTTTCCGACACGAACATGGCAGTACTCTCAACGATGGCGCAACACTGGTATCTTCTGGGCGTATATCATCTTCAATGCCTCAATGGCGGTCTTCTTGTATTGGCTTCTTCGGGTGCCAAAGGAGAGGCGAATCGCCAAAAAGGGAAGGGTGGGCAAGGCCATAGGCATGGTCAAAGGCAAAGGCAAGAAGAAGGAAGAGGTTTCGTAGAACTCACCATTAGAGCAACAAATGATGTGACCACGCTTGTTTCCTCCGTCGTAGTTACGCCCGCGCAGCCCGTGTCAAGGCTGACTATCGCTTTCAAAGACACGGAGTACACACGGAGACACGGACTTGGATCTTCCTGCTCTATCACCAATTACTGACAAACTCCCGCTCTACATGTATCACGAGAACTTTCAAGCGCCATAAAAGCCTTCAACTTCAAGTATATCTGCACTTCTGGTCGACCTCTCAGTCTATAAACATGCTGAATATCCTCGTCATTCACGGCTACGTTCAATCCGCCTCTACCGTGGCGCATAACACTCGCAAACTGCGCGACATCCTTGACGGTGTCGCCCATCTGCACTACGTCGATGGCCCACCGCTGCTGTCTTCGACCAGCCGACCGTGGTGGTTCCTCGACCAAAACCTCGAGTTTGACGCGTCGCGAGGCGATTCACGATGGGACGCCGTCGTCAAGTGGTGGTCGGACGAGCTGTCGACGAACCAGTACGATGGAGTCATTGGTCTGTCGCAGGGCAGCGCTATGGCAGCGCTCTTGATATCAATGGTATGTAAAGCTCTATAGCGAGCAGGGGTCTACTGACAAAAGACAAAGATCAGCCATCCAGAACGAGTTGCTCATTTCAATCCGACAATAAAGCAAGACTTCAAGTTTGGGATTTTCTGCTCAGGTGAGGGCGCAATCTAGCTATCTTGCATCCGAGCTCGAGCTCACAGTTTCTACTTAGGTTTTGTTTCTCATTCTTTGCCCCATGTGGAGCTATATGGGATCCCCGATATTCCCACCATGCATAGTCGGTGTCTCGCTCCCGTTGACTCGAGATTTGTCCTCAATGCATTTCCAGCTGTGGACAACAACGACCTGGTCGTTGGAGCGTCCCGGACGATAGAGCTTCAGCGAATGTGCCAAAATTCTGTTCTCCTCCACCACCATGAAGGTGACTTGAATTCGTTCTAACCAAGCCTCCGTTGACACTGCGTAATAGGCCATTCCATCCCCGTTGGCGGCGACTTTCCGATCGTAATGCGAGACTTCATTCTGAATGCAAACAAGTAGGCCGTTACAGTACTGCAATACTTTCACTTCACTCTTTCTCTTGGACGATTCAAATTATATTGAGCCATCTACGGAAAATATGTACTTATGCATGCAACGAGAGAGAGAGAAAACAGTTCGAAAGCGCAACTCGAGAGTATGGCCCTAGGGTTACAAGATACAATGCGTGCAGGTGCGGGATGGATGATGCTCTACTACTACTGAACTGTATAAGTGTTTAGAGGAGGAGAAAAAATTGTCTCGTATCGTGTCTTGTGTGTCTATGATGCGGGGGAGGGGGGGAAGAGATAAATCAGTCCGAGAGATATGCGCAATACAGTGGGGTATAGCAGTGGGATGGGTACTTGGTGTGTATCGCGGAAAAAAACGGCAGACTGATTATGGATGGATGATGCTCGTACAGAGAGTGCCCGCGTCTATATGCCGAGGGTGTAGTGTAGTAGGACGGAGAGGGATGATCAAGGAAATTAGGGCCCGCGTCTACTGATGCCGATGAGAGAAGCCAGAGAGACGCGCTGGGGGGTCTAAGATATAGATATGGGGCAGGCCGAGCTGTGAGCATATGGAGGGATTTCATCAGAAACGGGGACGAGACGAGACAATTTTGGGTGGGGGGTCATGAGCAGCAGCGCAACGGTACGCATTGGAGAAGAATCGTGTGGTCATGGGTCGTGGTGGGTCTCGAGAACGCGAGAGGAAGGTGAAACGCGAGAGGAAGGTGAGTCGGCCAAGATGATTTTTTTGGGGGATTTTTCGAGGTTTTCTGGCAGTCAGAGGGGACATGGAGGGAGAAGAAGAGGCATAGGCATATGGGAAGGGGGTGGATTTACCACCAGCCTCCGCCGCCTTGACCTCCACCGTAGCCTCCGCCGCCGTTGGACGCAGGGGCACCGCCGTATCTGTTTCCACCACCATAGCCTCCTCCGCCTCCTCCTCCTCCGCCGAAACCACCTCCGGTGCTTGCACCGCCATAGCTTCCTCCGCCTGGCGCACGATAGTCGCGTCCGCCCCGGCTAGCTCCACGACCACCGCCGCGGCCACCACGACCACGGAAGGAAGTTCCTCCAAAGGACGACTCATGCGCAACGGTATCGAGCCACGCCGGAATTTCCTGGTTCGCCTCACGCAGCAGCTCGACCAACTCGCGGACGATGTTCTTGTTGCCGCGGTTGAAGAAGGCAGTACTCGCACCCGTGTTGCCCGCACGGCCAGTACGACCGATACGGTGAACGTAGTCGTCGATGTCGCTGGGGAGATCGTAATTGATTACGTGCATAACGTTGGGGATATCGAGACCACGAGCAGCAACGGCAGTGGCGACAAGGATCGGGGTACGACCAGTGCGGAAGGTCTGCAGCGCCATTTCACGCTCGCGTTGGGTGCGGTCACCGTGAATAGAAGTGGCAGGGAGGTTGTTGTTCATGAGGAAGTCGCTAAGCATGTCCGCCATACGCTTCGTCTCCACGAACACGAGCGTGAGATCCAGTTGGCCGCCCTTGCCCCCGGAGGCGAGAATGTCGAGGAGGACGCTGCGCTTGTCCTGGTCCTCGACATACTCGATCTTCTGGGTGATGTTCTCCGAGGTACTCCCGACACGACCGACGCTGAGGAAGACGTAATCCTTGAGGAAGTCCTTTGCAAGCATTTGGATGTCGCGGGGGAAGGTTGCACTGAACATGAGGGTCTGGCGGTCCTTGACGCTGGGCATGTCCTCTCCTTGCACGATGCGGCGAATCTGGGGCTCGAAACCCATGTCAAGCATGCGATCAGCCTCGTCGAGGACGAGGTACTTGATGTTGGCGAGACTGATGCGGCCACGCTCGATGAGGTCGACGAGACGACCCGGAGTAGCGCTGAGCAGATCACATCCCCGCTCGATTTGGCGGAGCTGCTGGTTGATGTCTGCACCGCCATAGACCACAGCGGGCCGGACCCATGATCGGTAAGCAAATTTGCGGGCTTCGTCATGGATCTGCGACACGAGCTCACGAGTCGGCGCAAGGATTAAAGCGGTGGGGTACGCCTTGCGGGCGCGGGAGTAGCTGGCCTGAGCCGGCTGCTCTGGGGGAGCACGAGGACCTTGGGCGAAGGAAGCCGAAAGAATCGGGAAAAGGAATCCGCCAGTCTTCCCGGAGCCCGTCTAAGATGGAGATCAGTAAAGACTGCATTAGTGACTGTGTGAAGGAGAAGCGCACCTGTGCACACGCCATCAAATCTCTGCCTGCCGCAACGATGGGAACCGAGTACTTTTGAACGGGGGTCGGGTTGGTGTAGCGGGCGTAGCCTATGTTTTCGAGGAGAACGGGGTCGAGCGGGGGCGAGGTGAAGGATGTGACTGGGTCCGGAACCTGTGCTCCGGTAGCCTCGACGGGAATGTCGTCGTATTTTTCAAAGTTGATGCCAGTGTGCTGCTTGGAGGGGTCGGCTGCGTCACCGAAGAGCTCCTTTTCTATGCGCATGTTGCGCTGGCCGACAACGTGCTTGCCGTCCTTCCAGATACCATAGCCGAAGGTCTCCCGAGGCTGTGACGGGGCAGAGGATGCCCAGTTGGGAGCGGGGCTGGAGCCACCCCAGTTGTTGCTGGCCCCGCGAGAAGGGCTTCCGAACCCGCTGGGGCGGCTTCCTCTGTCCGCGAATCCACCGCCATAGCTGCCACGGGCAGGCGGGGTGGAGGAGCGAGAATCGTTCCAGCCGTCTCTGGAGCGCCAGTCAGTGTCGACAAGGACGAAAAAAGCGAGACAAGACGGACCCATTGGAAAGCGAAGGGGAAGAAGCAGCCCGCTGCGAGTTCCGCATGTGAGGAGGAACATAAGCGCTCTTCTGGAGGCCGAGATCGGCTGGCAACGAATATAAGCCTGGAAACGGTGTAGAAGAGGCAGGGGACGCACCGAAGCGGGATTCGAGACCCGCGGTGCCGTTTATGCCATTTGTAGTCGTCATATAAGGTGGTAGTGGTGGTTAGAAACCAAGATGGTGAAAATTCTGTAACACTGTGACGGCTGTGTCAGTCTGGCACTGCTCCGCTCCGCAACCGTCGTCGCTGGCCGTTTCAGAATGACAATCCCAAAAATTCCATGCCAAAGCCTGTAAAGGACGACGCTCGAGTGCACACCTTTGTGTCCTGCAGGCTCGTCAGATGTGGCTGTGTACCCAAGCTCTCTTTGTCTCAGATAACACTCTTCTCTTCTCCTCTCATCTAATATCCAATGCGCCCAGAGCCTAAAGTCCACGACGAAATTAAGCAGATCCCCGTCGGCACGCTTTTCGCCGACCGCGCAGACGTATACAAATCTGCCGTTCATGGCACAGTCGAAGTATGTGCTCCAGTCCGGTTTTACTCCGGTTTTTTTGAATGTCATCCAGGCTGGTATCTTCGGTACCAAAGACCTCGGAGGCGCGTTCTCCATCGTCATCAATGGAACCTACCCAGACGACAAGGATATGGGCGAAACAATGTACGTTGCATCCACCTCATGCGTCGGAGCCACTCACATAAAGAAAAGCATCTTCACTGGCGAAGGCTCGTACTTCTCGACCAAGTCCAAGACTGAGTACCCATTAACGACGCGTCTGTAGGCAGAGGAAAAAAGGCTCCTCTAGTTCCAGGTCAAGAGGTAACACTTTGTGCTTTCGCTGACTCCCGTTGCTAACTCGTCTCAGGCCAAATCCAAGGCAAAGAGCTCCCAGGTCGGCGACCAAGATCCCAACTCGCGCGGAAACAAGGCTTTGCGGGTGCGTCTCTTGTCGGTGTCTTTGCGTGTGCTGATGTCTATGCCCGCCAGGAAAACATACGAACTGGCAACCCTGTTCGCGTCATCCGCGGGCCTGAAGGGAACCCAGTGTATTCCCCAGCGCGAGGGTGTGTGGACTACGCCTCTCCAGAATCTGCCTGACCACACTACTAGGTACCGCTATGACGGGCTCTATGATGTGGTTTCCGTAAGTGCCATACTCCTTTGTCGTCGCATCGTACCCATCCCAGAATAGTTCGAAATGAAGGAAGGAAAGGAAGGATTTAAAATGTGCATGTTCACCGTCGAGGTGCGTTGGCCTTGCTACTTTCTCTCTCGTGGACTAACCGCCTCTCCAGCGCTGTACGTCTTTCAAGCAAGACCCGCTCCCGACCCACGTCACAGGCGACCGCCCCGATAGCCTTTTCTGGAGCCCCGACCGTTCCTCCGCTGGAGAAACGCTTAACAGACGGATCCCAGTTCGCACCCTCTCCGACACCATGCGCACCATGACCGTCACCGCGGAGGAGCACAACCGCTCCATCACCGGCAAGCAGCGTCTGGCAAACTTGAAATTCTCCAAACGGAGCTCGTTCTGATTCAGAGGTTCCTCCGTGGTGCCGAAGTACTGATTCCTGACTCGTGTCCCTTCATTCCTACCCTCTTTGTTACGTGACGACCCTAATGCCCACATCCTACATATGATCCTACTACTATTCCTTCCTGTATATGTATCTTATAATCCTTCGGTATCTTCTGCCCTCGTCAATTCAAAATTCCTGTTACTGCGAGCATCGACGTCCATATCTAGCACGGATAAATACGGCTGGAATTTTACCGCGCCTGACAGACGTAAAATTCTCAGACCGTTGACGTTCGAATTAAAGCATCCAAAACCAGCACGGCGAAATACGGCCAACAGTTTGTCCAGACGATTACGCTTGACAAGTGACGCGTCTCAAGTACAAAAAGAGCCTGCCTCTGCTTCCCAATTGCAAACGCGACATGGCACCCCACATTCTCATCCTAGGTGCAACTGGCGGCAGTGGTCTCGCACTCATCCAAATGGCACAACATCAACCCGACCCACCAACACTTACGCTGTACGTTCGCCCCAACTCCCGCAACAAGCTTCCGGCAAACATCGCCGACAACGCGCGCGTCCGTGTCGTCGAAGGCAGTTTAACCGATCCGCAAGCTTTGGCGGACGCGATGCAGGGTGTCGACACGGTCGTGAGCGTCCTCGGCGCATACGTCTCTGGCAAAGCGTTTCTCTTGCGGACCAAGACCACTGTGAGGATACTTGGCTGCTTCAAATTGGGATCGAAAGATTGACCCTCGTTGGCAGCCAATCGCAGACTCGTTCCCCACCATTATCTCTGTTATGCGCGCCTCGAGCACCGCCAAACGCCTCATGGCGCTCTCCACTCCATCCTTCTCGGGCGACCCTAATGAGTCGCACTCGGCCCCTCTCAAATGGCGGATATACAGGAGCATTCCGCCGTTTTTCGTACCGCAGGGAAACGCAGAGATGGTCGGCATCGCAAAAGCCGTGGCATCTGCAGACGACCTCGACTGGACGGTATTTAGGGTCCCGCACCTTACTGACCACGGCGCAGAGTTGCCCGTCGCTGCGGGGTTGATTGGGCCCGACTACCAAGCGAGTATCGATCTGAGTAGAAAGAGCATGGCAGTGTGGATTTTGAACGAGATTGAGGAGAGGAAGTGGGTGAAGAAGGCGCCAATGTTGGCGAATTATTGATTTGCCATCATGATAATTTCAGAAAAACCTTGAATGCAGAAGTATAGTCATCAGTATTCCCGGGCTTCAGGTCGCAGTGCGCCTGCACCCCATCCACTACCTGCAGAAAGCCCTGTTTTATTGCGGCAGAGTTATTCGAGAAGATGCCTTCGTCAATGAGCGTCCAGAGATCGCAAGCAGCGACGTCGGGAGGATACATAGGAGACCGTCGACGTAGAATTGTCGGTGGAGGGTTGATGCCGGTGAGTGTGTCGAGCAGAGACCACGGAGGAAGATTTCGCGGTCCGTGTAGCGAGAGAAGCGACCCATGCACTTGACCACGTAGTACCTCGGGCACCCAGGTGGGGAGTTGGTGTCGTATGCGCAGTAGACTATACCGTAGGCGCCAGAGCCGAGCTCTTGGGCTTCATTGACCCCGTTGGGGAACCACGCACGCTCTGGTGAAACTGGCAACGAGGCTCTTGCTGCCACATCTAGAAATGTCGAAATTCGAATAAATGCAACAAGGGAACAACGCAATACCTGCGAATAGGTCGTAAGGATCCGGAGGTGTCGTTCGAAGTAAACCGTGACTCTGGGGAAGTCTTGAGTATTGGGATGTTCATGATCTACGGTTGCGTCGATGTTGGTCCATAATCGGGCGGCGGTGCCATGGAGTGGTGCAGGTTTCCAGAGACCGGTCGTGGAGCTCGCGTGGAGAATGGCGGTCATATTCTCAGCTTTGCGAGCCGCTCGATTCAGTAGCTGCGAACAGAGAATATACTCAAATGTATGCGGGCAGGTAATACATGGTACAATTTTGCAAACTGGCGACAATCAAACCACAAACTAAAATCGTCAAGTACACCGCACTATCGAAAAGGCACCACACAGACCTGTTTGGACGCCTCCAGGAGGAATCATTCCCTCCCTGTTGTAGCTACGGATGGATGGGTTAACTGACCACAGTCACGTTCGGGGGATACTGTGCTCCGCCCATAGCGGTGACCAGCTCGGAGGAAATGGGGATCTTGTAGAACGTAGGGCCAGTTCCCAACACAATGATGCCGGCGACGACCTGGTTGGTCAGTGGGGTCAATCCACTATCGATGCGTTGTTTGTTGTTCGCGGAGAAGGCGGCAACCGCCTCTGCGATGAGTTCAGCGTCAGCGGAGTCCCGCGACAACGACAAGTGACGCTAACAGAGCTCGTCAATTTTTTTTGTTTGAAATGAATGAAATCGACAACACGCACCTTGTCCTCCTGCACAAGCAGAATGAAAGCATCCCCGTTGTCCCCGTCCATTATCACGACATCGGGCTCTGTGTCAACGATTTTCCCGCACATCATAAAACCGATTTTCAGCCGTTGATGCACGCTCGGGCTCGTCATAGTCCAACGTTCGGAAAAGAAATGCGTTCTGCGGTCCAGATAGAAAGTTCGTGGCGTCCTCGCGATATTTGAAAAAGAGCCGATTTTGCTTCGAGATGGGTCCCGGAGGACGTTAACGTTTGCAATGGTCTGGGTCCACCCGCGAAGCAGGTAGCGGTGCTTCGAAGAACGAGGTTGAGTCGACCAGGGAGATAGAGATATTTAGCGCGCGCAACTCGGTCTCTGTCCAGTCACGGCCAGATTTCGCGGAGGACATGGATGGTGCACCAGGCCGCGCTCGACAAGATTTGCATCAAGCCGAATTGAGAGTCGGAACAGGACGGAGAGAAGTTTGAACTGCATGCATGTACCATTAAGTAGATACCACGCAATGAGATCCAAGTGGTGGTGAAGAGAAGTCACTGCGAGTCACGAGCGTGTCGCAGTCACTCATGTCCTCGACAGACCCGCTTCCAATCCGACGCTTGCAGGAGTCGCTCATAAACCGCATCGCTGCCGGTGAAGTCCGTTGGCTCTCAGGAGGGTGTCCCAAGGCTCAAGTTCGTTCAGATTATCCACAGACCCGCCTCCGCACTCAAAGAGCTCCTCGAAAACTGCCTCGATGCCGGCGCGACATCCATACGCGTCACTGTCAAAGAGGGCGGCTTGAAGCTGCTTCAGATACAGGATAATGGCTGTGGCATTCGCGTTCGTTGTCTTCTGTGATTCGACGCGTCTCAAGCTCACAAATTGTGGGCAGAAAGCAGACCTGCCGATTCTGGCGGAACGCTTCACGACGTCCAAGCTCTCGACCTTCTCGGATTTGTCCAAGATAGCGACGTATGGCTTTCGTAGGTTTTGTGCTCGCTGTAACAACAAGGTCTGAATACGAACAGGCGGAGAAGCACTCGCGTCCATGTCCCATGTTGCACGGCTTTCGGTGATTACCAAGACGAAGAGCGAGACGTGTGCGTGGAAGGCGCATTACCTCGATGGTGTCCTTGTTGAGGGGAAACCAGGACAGACGGCAGAGCCGAAGCCTTGTGCTGGGAACGACGGGACGACTATCATCGTGAGCAGCTCATTATGATTGTTTTTTTTTGCGGTGTATTCACGCGAGAACAGATCGAGGACTTGTTCTACAACACCCCGACGCGCTTGGCGGCGTTACGAAGCGCGTCGGAGGAATATTCGCGCATTCTGGACGTGATGACAAAGTATGCGGTGCATAACTCGAAAGTAGCTTTCGTGTGCAAGAAGGCATGTGCTTGTTTGCATGCGTTGTTGAGATAAATTGACAGAGGGCGTAGGTGGGCTCCTCGACACCTGACCTGTCTACCCCGTCCTCGTCAGAGATGACCCAAGCTATTCGTCTGCTGTACGGCCATTCGATCGCAAAAGACCTTCTACACACGAAGTTTGGCCCCAAGGACGGCGATGACGACGGCGACGTCGAGATGGACGAGGACAACCCTGAATCCTGGTCTGCCGAGGCGCACTTCACAAATCCCAACTACCAGTCCAAGAAGATGATATTCCTGCTCTTCATCAATCGTCGGTTGCTTTGCTTTTCTGACCATTTTTTACGAGTCTGATCGTGAACAGACCGGCTGGTGGAATCGCCTCGAATCAAGCGCGCGTTGGAGACCGTGTATAATAGTATTCTTCCAAAGGGCGCGTCTCCCTTTGTCTATCTAAGGTATTTGTCTGCTTCTTCGTTCGCAGTTCTCTCCAACTAATCCCTCATTGTAGTCTGCAAATCAACCCTCGAGACGTCGATGTGAACGTCCACCCGACCAAGAAGGAGGTTCACTTTTTGAATGAGGAGAGCATCACGGACCAAATTTCGAATCGACTGCAGCGGGCGTTGGCGGCTCAGAGCCAGTCGAGGGTGTTTGAGTACCAGGTTTGTTGTGGCAAGACAACATTTCGTGGACGTCTGCTTATGATTGTCAGACGTTGCTCACGGGTGGGATCGCGGACCCGGATGTTTCTTTGTCGAAGAAGCGGAAAGGGAAGGAACGAGCGCGAGATGAGGATGTGGAGGACGATCATAATGACGAGCAGCAGAATCGGCCATCGCGTTTGTCCCCGCTGATAATTTTTTTTTCTACTTGCTGAACTGGCCGTTATAGCGCCGAAAAAAACTGCGTCTCAGTACAAAGTCCGGACGTCCCTTCAAGACCGCACACTCGACTCTATGTTTCCCGTCCTCGATCCCACTCGGATACAAAACGGCGAATCCAGCTCGGCGTCATCCACACCTCGACCACCGCGGGAGATAAAAGAGTCCGATTGTATCTTGAGTTCTGTCAAAACCTTGCGGCAGGCGGTCGCGAAGGGAAAACATAAACGTCAGCCCCCAGTCGTTTTTAGCTCGCTCTCACACTGCTGCAGAACTCTCCGAGATCCTCGAAAAACACACCTTCGTCGGTATTGTCGATTTACACAAGGGTCTGTCGTTGATGCAGCATGCGACAAAGCTGTACCTCGTTAACCATGGGGCCATCGCGTGAGTGCGGATGTCCCAGCAGTACTTCGTTGACTAACCATGTCTCAGTGAAGAGTTGTTCTATCAATTGGGTCTTCGCCAATTTGGCAACTTCAATCGTCTGAAGCTGCAACCCCCGCCACCGCTCCGCAAGTTAATCGAGATTGCTGTTGAGTTGGAGGAGACGACAGAGGAGAGCGGCCTAACTAAGCCTGAGATCGTCGAGGTTTGTGATTGGACTGCATCTTGCTTTGCGTTTTTGACCGACTCGGCACGCTAGCGGATTGCCGAGGAGCTCATATCGCGTCGGGATATGCTCGCAGAGTACTTTTCCTTCCAGATCACGCCGACAGGGAAGATCGAGAGCCTCCCTCTGCTCCTGCGGGAGTATACGCCGAACCTCGATAAGCTACCAGCATTTCTGATGCGTCTGGGCCCGCAGGTGCGTTGAGTTTGGCTCTGCGATACTTCGCATTGAACTGGCCTAGGTCGACTGGACCTCCGAAAAAGAGTGTTTCGAGACGTTTTCTCCGCGAGCTGGCGTATTTCTACGTTCCGGGGCCGCTTTGTGCGGAGGACCCGGCCGCGGAGGATGGGGAGTCGCAGGCGCAGGATAAAGCGGAACGCTGGCAGATTCAGCATATCGTGTTCCCTGCGCTGAGACGGTACTTTGTGGCGCCAAAGACGTTGTTGGATCGGGATGTCGTGCAGATTGCGAGTTTGCCGGATTTGTACAAGGTTTTCGAGAGGTGCTGAGGCTTTGAGTCGGATGTATCGTTACTTATGTACAACTTGAATGCGGTTTCCAGTGAAAACGAATGAGCTTTATGCTGGAAATAACGATGCGCGTGACTGACGCGTCGACGCGTCGGGCTTTACTACGCGTGACGCCCTGTGACTAAACAAATCACTCCTTGCTCTCGACCTGCATCTTCCCAAGTAACTAACTCCCTCCCAATTAGCCTTTCCGTGCTCACGACTACCGCAGCCCTCTTCCTCTGACTCCTCTCGACGACTACGAGCTGGCTTTGGATGGCTTGAAAGTGGGTCGTCGCCATCTACCCCTGACGACGACGACGACGACTGAAGGCTTCTAGGCTGGATATGTCTTTCCTGGACCAACACTCGTCGCCCATGCTCTCCGCTGCCATGTCCCAAGGTAGCTTCTCCGTCCTCAAGATCGTTCTGTGCTCACGAATGTCCCAGGCTTCTTGGTCCGAGTTCTCTGGACGACCTTCAGCTCTCTGCGGATGAATTGAAAGTGGGTCATTCAGCATCTACTCTGACGGCGACTGACAGCTTCCCCAGCTCGACATGCCTGCGACGACCAACACCATGGCCCCTTTGCTCTCTCTGCTGCCATATCCTGAGGTAACTTCTCCCTCCTCAAGGTCCTTCTGTGCTCACAAATGTCGTAGGCTTCTTGGTGCGACACATCTCTGGACGACTTTCAGCTCGCTGCGGATGAATCGAAGGTACGTCGGCCATTGATAAGCTCCCAAGCTCGGCCCTCATAACGCCTTCCAGTTGGCTTCTCACGGCTCCTCTGGATGCCAAGCTTGCGACGGATTGAACCAAGGTATGCTGTCTTTTTTACCCCCATTTAACGACGACTAAAGGCTTCGCAAGCTGCATATGTAGAAAACGAGTGAGGAACGGACCCGGACGCTCTTCGAAACTGGCCCCCGGCTGCTACCGCACCACGGATACCTGACTCTGGCGCCACGTCGCATGCATCTGACGTAGCCCGACACACCCTAACTCCAGAGGACGCTGCTTCGAGGGCTGAATCTGTGCACTATGGACTGTTGACTCGGGCTATCTTTCAACCTGCATGTGCGTGGCCGGTGACAAGCCTCAGAGGTCGAGGAACGGCTTCATGGGCATCCAGCACATGGGCCTCCGATGAGACCGCTGGACCGTGAATGCGAGATGTTTCTGGCCACCTGGCAAATGGAATCGAGGGCCGTTCCAGATCTTTCACCGTTGACGAAGGCTTCCCGAAACTGCAGTTCCCCAGGATGCTATTGCGACGACGGGTGCCTGGCCTCGGTGCTACACACACATGCAGCTCTTGTAACGTGAAGGACAGAGATCGCGGTCGCCCCGGTGGACCAGTATCTGCTCCAACTTACTCGCAACTCTGCATGTGGTGTGGCGATTACAACCGCGGATTGACGGACGAGGGCCTACCGCCCGATGACTCTGCTGGAGCGTCGTCGCAGGATGCTAGTGGGCAAAACGGTCAGTCGAGATGAGAGCCTATCCGATACTCCGGTGTATGTACTGTCTTGGTTATGTAAAATGCAAACGGGACGAACTTGCACTCTGAAATCTGCTAGATGTGGGCTGCCAAAACCCTGGCTGGATTACCGATTAGATAGTGACACCGTCACCGTGACGCGACAAGACTTGTACCTCCATGTTCTTCCCCGAGACCGCGAAGTCTGGCCGTGACTGGACAGAGTACGACTTGCTTGCACTAAATATCACCATCTCCCTGGTCGACTCAACCTCATTCTTCGGAGCACCGCTCCCTGCTTCGCCGGTGGACCCAATCATACTGAACCATTGCAAACGTCCTCCGGGACCCATCTCGAAGCAAAATCGGCTTTTCTTCAGATATCTCATGGACGCCAACAGCTTCCTCTGTGGACCGTCCGCAGAAACCCTTGTTGGCGACTTTGCCGCATTTCTGTTCCGAATGTTGGACTATGACGAGCCTGAGCGGGTGGTGCGTCAACGGCCGAACATCCGGTTCATGATGTGCGGGAAGTACCTCGACGCGGAGCCCGATATCGTGATAACGGACGGGGATGATTTCATTTTGCTTGTGCAGGAGGACAAGGTGCGTCTTGTCGACCTCATTCCTTCAAACAAAAAATTCGTGAGCTTTGTTAGCGTCCCTTGTCGCCAGCGCGAGACTGCGCCGAGGCTGAACTCATCGCAGAGGCGGTTGCCGCCTTCTCCGCGAACAACAAACAGCGCATCGATAGCGGATTGACCCCACTGACCAGCAAGGTCGTCGCGGGAATCGTCATGGTCGGAACCGCGCCCATGTTCTACAAGATCCCTATTTCCTCCGAGCTGGTCACCGCCATTGCCACAGCGCAGTATCCTCCAAACGTGACTACGGTTAGCAAATTCATCCCGCCTGTCCCCGATATCCGTAGCTACATCAGCGAGGGAATGGACCCTTTAGAGAACAGGCAGGTCGTCTTCCAGTGCCTGGAGGCGTTCAAACAGGTCGGTGTGGTGCCTTCTTTGATATCGGGGTGTACTTAACGATTCTAGTTTCTGGTTTGATGTCGGTGAAAGGTTGGTAGTTTGAAAAATTGTACCATGTATCACCTGCCCGCATACATGCGAGTATCTATTTTCTGTTCGCAGCTACTTTATAACACCACCCGGATTATTGACCACCATGTCGACGCACTGCAAACCTAATCAGTATCCACCAAATCTCTCATAGTCTGACTGCGTCACTGACCCTAACCATCTAACGCTATTGCGCTCGGCGGAAGAATGTCGTCAGCTTCTCAGAAGCTGCCCAATTCAGACGACAGCTCGGGCGAGGACGAGGGAAAATTGAGAAGAAGTGGTCAAGACTCAAGAAGGCGCCAATGTTAACGATGTCAACGAAAGTTTGTTTTTCATCTCTCTCTACAACTGCTCGCTCACTGAACGGTCCCGAGTAAAAGCTTTCAAACGCACTAGTAGATAAGCTGTTGAGCAAATATATACGCAACTACCTAGCTGTCTCTGTCCGTATCTCCTCACTCCCCGGCGACGCCGGCACTGGATGGGCCTCATTCCACGCCTTCAACCCAGCCTCATACGCCTCCCACACTCTGCGACCCAGAACCTCCCCACCGAGCTCTCCATCGTTCGGCATTGTTAGCTCTTCCTTGCCCTCCGGCTCCGCCGCAGGTTTCTCCTTGCCCTCCGGCGGCACCGACTCTTCCTCACTCTCAGCCTCAACACGCATCGGCACCTTCACAACCGCGCACTCGGCGTACAAAGCACCGGGTTTGAGCACCTCGCGGTCCTCCGTGTCGTTTTTGGCGCGTTCTTCTGCAGAGAGCACCTACATCATGGGGTTCAAGTTAGTTATCTTGGGAGAATTCCGAGACAGTTACCTTGAAAGGCGTCGGCAGAAACAGAGCGTGTAGCACGGTTTCGATGCTCGCGGACGCCGATTTGGCGAAGAGGAGCAGGAAAGGGTATAAGAAGGCGTAGCTGTACTTGCATTAGAGCTGCGAAATGTACTTGCGACAAAAGACAACCATAGCATTCCAAACACCGTACCCCCGCTACTCGCACCCAACATAGGCGCAATCGTCTCCGCCCGGCTCAGTCCGGGCGACACGCTAACAGTGACGATATTGCTTCGCTGCGAGCCAGTACCTGGGCGGACTACTGGGACCGGCCCGGTGGCTTGCTGGGACGGTTTTGGGAGGGGCGCAGAGCTGGGGAGAGCATCCAGGATGCGTTGCAAGTGGCGTACGAGGACGACGGTGCGGAGAGATCGGATTCCTTCTGCGAGGAACGTTGAGGGGCGTTTGGTTGGATTGAATGCGAAAGAATAGGAAGTAGTGTTTGCAGCAGGGTAAAACCGGTTGACGACGTTGATGAGACGTATATCGCGTTCCGGCGGCGCAGTCAGCAAGACTGGTAGAAGCAGCGTTGTCAACAAGAAGGTGGCCAGGGCACCACTCTCTCTCTTCAGGTCGTCTCCCTCCGAATTGCCTCTCCCGACCACCCCAATATGACGGTACTCATGCGCAAACACGACCGCGTCGATCCGCTGTTCTTGGTTCTTCGCAAGGCGCCCAGCGAACGCGTGGATGGAGGGCGGCGAGTCGAGGTCGCACGTTTCCGCAAATATTTGCTCGTTGGACGCCGTCGAGCGGAGGAGCTCGATGTACGTGCTGACTGCCTCGGACTCGACTGGGTCCGGGGTGAGTGCGATGATGTGTGCTCCGCGTTGGGCGAGTGCTTCGAGGAGGGTCAGTCCAAAAGGTGTGAATCCTCCCTGCAGCGTGTTGTTATTTGGGAAGCTGGAGTGTTGTAGAATCCGACGTACAGTCAAGAGAATGACGCGAGCATGGAGGTCGCGCTCTCGTGTAGTTTTGCTGCCTTGGGAGATGACACGGGCGACAATGACGACAACGAGTGCAGTGACGATGTGGAGAGTGTATTCAGTAGGGAAGTAGGCCGCGACGGCAGCAGCAATCTTGAGGACCATTTGGTCAAGGAGAGTACATCGAGGCCGGAAGCAAGCGATGATCTCAAATCACGAAGAACGAAGAGCTGCGCAGTTGAATGCTATGAATACACACATCTATTATACAGTCTAGATGCAGACCCGGATACAGGTGGAACGGAGGAGCTCAGAATCCAAAGCCGTGCCTCGAAACAAAAGATTCAAGATCCTGCGGCGTTGCAAGTGCGACAACGAATTTGCGGCTCGGATCCGTTACTGGGAGCAAGGATTAATCGCTGTATATGCGTCCAGACAGTGCAGACGCACCAATAGCGAAGATGTTGTCTTTCAGGAACGCTTCGAGCTCGACGAGCGGCGTTAACGGGGTTATAAGAGTGTAGGGCTGGTCTGAAGTACGCTTGAATCGTGTCATGTAGTCGATGACCTTGCCGTTCTGAAGCTGCCCATTGAGTGTGCGCAACAAGTTAGAAGACGGGGACGGACAGCATCGGCCTTGCCCGCCTCCCATTGCGCCTTTAATGTCGCGACATTGATGTAGCCTAGTGGTTTTCGGTGACGATCGAGTACACTTTGGCCTGCTCAACTAGTTGGCGACGACGAAGAGAGGAACTGCGCACGGAATATGGGAGAAATCGCGGTCATAAGCGGATTCAATGGCGCGCAAGATGGATTCGCTGGAGTGGACGGTGAATGCAGGGGGTAGTTGCAGATCCTGAGCAGAGAACTGTGAGGGTGATACAGGAATGAAGTGGACCCAAGAACCTCTACGACGGCGCCTCTGTACTTGTCCGCCGATACAAAGACGTGGCTCGCTTGTAAACTCGGTGAAAATGTTGTGGTCGCCATCAAAGTGGGTCACGGTCACGTTGTCACCTTCTTCAACCGAGACCACTCAGGCCACTGCAAGAAAAAGTGTTATGTTATAGGAAGCCCCGGCACTGAATCCTTTACATTCTCCAGCAGAACTTCAGTTTTCTAGCCAATAATTATTATAATGTTCCTGCTTCTGTTCAGTTGGCCGTTGATCCGCACCGCCGGGACACGCCGTATTACGTCGCAGGACCCTAGCAACCGCAAAACGCCGTACTCATGTACCGTACATGCGAGGTACTGGGCAGGTTTTTTGGGACAAGCCTTGGGCCACTGCATGACCTTGGAGCTCATGTAACTATGGAAGATTCTATGGAACAGTTGCGCTTCCCACAAGCTTCCCACACCCACTCCATCGACACATGATTTGAGAGTTTGTGTCGCCCGGCGTCCTGAAAAATCACACTGAATTATTGATAGCAATTAGTGATCGCGGCTTTCTTTCGTCCTACTACTTGCGTGTCCCCGGCGCTCGCTGCCTGGCCTGCTCGCCAGGAGCACTCACCATGCTGCCGTATGCGCTCAAGTTGGTCTGGTGTGTCGCATGCTTCTCTGGTCCGTCTTCCTCGACATTCGAGCCCAAATCACTCACTCTTTGTCCAGGCACCCTCACTTCTTGGCTTGCGGTAACGGCTTTTGGCTCCTTGCTCGAAATCCCTTGGGTTTCTTACACCTTTTGCGTCTCCTTGTCCGTATTCGAGGGCATATTTTGTCTTGGTCAGTTCGCAGCTGCTGCTAATGCCCGCTGACGTCCCTCAGGCATCATTTGGGAAATGGATCCGTTCAAAATGCCCCGAGCCTTTTGCATCACGCAGGCCATTCTCATGGATGTCGCTACATATGAGCTCGTCGGTCTGTCTACTGCTTTCTGTGTCGCAACCAGTCTGCACATCCTCAAGCCAAAAAAATGGGGTACTGCCAGCGCGTACGTGTATAATTCAGCTTCACGTCTTTTCCACTCAATGGCTCCAGTGCCTTCAAATGGCGTCCGTTATATATCATTCCCGTCGTCATCTACCCGGCGCTCTTGTCCGCCATCCAAATCACCCTCATCTTCACGTACAATGCCGTCCAGCCCTCGGACGATATGCACTGCGACGCGACTAACCCGCTATGGATTCGACTCACTGGCCACGCCCTGCCTCTTACCAGCGTAATCCCCTTCTTAGTCATGGCAATACGCTCCTGCGCTCGTGTACGACGTACTCTCGCACACGTCCAGCGCGCCCAGAGGGACGACAATGAACTGCCTCGAAAAATACGACGCGACAGGCTGAGTTTCAAACCTGAGCCTGTGGCTGAACCACGCTCCTCGATGGCGTCGTCAAGCTTCCCGACGTTTGCCCCGATGCCAGTACTCAAGTCCCCACCGCCCGTGGATGCGGACTTTGTGGGCGAGGGATCAAGTGCGCCGACGAGCAATGCAGATCATGGCGACTCGGAGCTGGAGTTGGACGTGACAATCCAGGTGCTCAAGGACGAAGAAGATATGGACGACGGTGGGACGTATCGTCTCAGTTATCGGGAGACCGCAACACCCTCTAGTGCGCCTTCTTTCCCCTTGTCTTCGCACCTGCCACAGTCCCGACCAGGAATATCGCATATCGCCAACGTCCCGACATACAGCTCAACGATATGTTTCCTTTTGTGCTGTCAATTGTACGTGCATGTGCTTTCCTTTTCAATACCTAGCCTGACCAATCCCAGTCTCGCTCCACTATTCGTCTTCATCCAAAGCCTTTCCGCTATCATAGACGTCGCCGCTAAGCGCCAAACACCGACACCATTCGGCACCCACCATGTTTCGATACTTGCCTCCGCTTGGGGACCCACAGTGCTCTCCATGTCCCTCCGAAGCGTACGTCAAACCATCTGGCATTCATATGTGCCGCGGTGGATCCGTCGTTTGCGTGAGTGAGCAGCCCAGTTATTGCTATCCTCATATACGCTGCCTTT
Organism: Mycena amicta; assembly: GCA_029282125.1. NCBI lineage: Eukaryota > Fungi > Basidiomycota > Agaricomycetes > Agaricales > Mycenaceae > Mycena > Mycena amicta. The sequence continues at coordinate 873,576 of JARIHP010000024.1, forward strand.
ATCATTTGTATAATTCCACATACACCTACCATACGTATTTTGGGCACAAAAATGTATCTGTATATACGCCACTACTCTTCAAACACTCTAAACACGAACTTTGCAGCAAGAAACCAAATCCGGAAATGTCACCCTTTGCGACAATGACGATGACATCGACAGCCGCCTCTTGCTCCAAACCGAGAGCATGGCCGACTTTATACGGCGCATCGTCTCTGGGAACAAAGCCCGCTTCACAGATGCCCACCTGAACCTCGAGCTTGACCTCGTCTACCTCACCCCGCGCATCATCATCATGGGCTACCCCGCCGAGGGCTTGGAGGCCTTCTACCGCAACAACCGCGACGATGCGTTGCGATTTCTGGAGCACAGGCACGGCCAAAACTTCTGGGTGTTCAACTTCTGTCCCGTCCGCGAGAATTCGTATGCAAAGGAGCTGTTTGGCGGCCGGGTCAGTCGGTATCCGTTTCCGGACCACCAGTGCGTTTGCTATTTCGCTCTTCAAGCTCTGTTGAGATGCGCGCTAGTGCGCCTCCGTTGGCAGTTATGCCGCTTGTTGCAAGGGAGATGGCAGAGTGGCTCGATGGTGCGCCAGAGAGGGTTGCGGTGCTTCATTGCAAAGGTGTGTGCATTATTGAATGATAACGGGAGGCTTAGGAGTATACAGCTGGGAAGGGAAGATCTGGGACGATGGCCTGTACATATCTGCTCTCACTTGAACGACCGCCAATGCCTCGCAAACCTGAACACAGCAGGGCAGAGGCCACTGAATGGGCCAAAGGCCGCGCTGATGACGTCATGCTAAGCGTTGAACTCCCTCCAACGCCAGCTGCTATCGAGCCCACAGAACCGGCATCCACTTCGAAGCCCTCCCAAACATATACCGATGCACTGAGTGCTGTTCTCGATCTACATACCTCTAGACGGATGAAACCTGCCGGAGAAAACGAGAAAGCCAAGCAAGGCGTCAGCATCCCTAGTCAACGACGCTGGTTGCACTACTGGGCACTTTTACTCGCACACGCAGCACCACTGCACCTCTGGGCTGAGTCCCCCAAACCAAAGCCGAAAGTACGGCTAACGAAGATCACTGTCCGCATGCGCGAGGCAGGCGCTATCCGGATGCACATGATACGCGCTGCGTCGGCCGTGTTGGATAGAGCTGGCAGAGGAAAGTCTGGGTCGGCACAGGCGGGAGGGCGGCTGATGTGGGTGTCTTTGGCGCGATACGATGATGAGTTTGTGGAGCTACTGGAACGGTGGGAGCGGCACACGCGCACTCCCGAGAGCCATATGGGGATCATGAGCAAGGAGGCAAAGGGCAAGTTGGATGGGGAGACTCTGGCGGATGTGTTTGATGAACGCGGCCGGTGGGATAAAGAGAAGATGGTGCGGAGTTTTGCTAGGATGGGTATCGTAGGGGAGGATGGGGTCACGAAGACCGCTACGGAGGTTAGTATAATCGCATTTGAATCTGCCTTGAATTCACGACTTTCCAGGAGGGCAAGATCTGGACCTATAGCCTCTTACCACTATCCGAGACCGGCTGGGTCAACATCCGAACAGCGCTGCAAGAAACTACAGATGGTCCAGAGACGGAAGATCTAGAGGTCGATGTCCCCGCATCGGAGGTTAACTCTATGCACGATCTTACGCAAAACATCGTCGGTCATGGGGTCGTTCTTGATGCGGGGCGAGAGGTCCGCGTCAAGATATATATGGGCCAGGCCAGTTTTTTTCGTTCTATCAAAATTCGAAAGACGCTCATCCCTTTCGCAGATATTCATCGGCTGGGCCTGGTTCGTCCCGACCTTCCATATGGACCAACCCCCTCCATCCGCTTCAAGTTCTACCACTGCAAATCCCAACGCTAGCCCACCACCCGCGACAAAATTCACCCTCACCCGTAAACAAATGGACTTTCCGATCGGTCTTGGGAGCGCCTTGGTGGATGTCGAGATTGAGATGGAGTGGGTGCGCCCTGGGGAGAGCGCGCGCGTGCAGCCGCCGCAAACTACCATGTCGCCGGAGCCGGAGGGTGTGGGACTGGCGACAAAGATCGAGGCAGTGGCCAAGGCGGGGGTGGGTGATGCGGCGGAGGCAAAGCAGGCAGCGGAAGATTGATTAGCGAGTGTTATTTATTTTTTGTGTATCTTCCAGTGCATGGCTTGTATTTAGACCAGAATCTTTGGGCGTACTGCAATCTATCCGTAGTCGGTTGAACATTCAGATCGCTTATCGCAGATTCAAATCAAATCGAAAGCCCGTACTGGCTCAAAACTCTCAGACTGAGCTTCGTGCATCGGATAAACCTTATGATTACGTAGATGATAGCGAAGATAAGATTTCGACTTGAAGCCAAACGTTGGGGTCGCCATTAGACAACCACAACGATTATCCAATAAATTTACGCCTTGGCATTGAATCTGAACGCCGGGTTCTTCTCCTCCAAAAACGTCCACAAGGACGCCTTTTTCAAATCGCGGGCATGCCAGTCGTCAAGCACTGCCGGGAGCTGGCCAACCACGGACAGCAACGACGCGTCGTGTGCGAGGACGACAAAGACATCGGGTCTCGCATCGAATGCGTTAGAAAGCTTGTCGACCGAGTCTTCGGCTGCGGGGGACGTCTTCGAAGTATCCGTTCGTCGCCACTGTGAGAAGCGGCGTAGTGCGCGCAAGGAGATCGAACTCGAGACCAGCGGCGGAGGTGGTGAAGTGCGTATGTGAGACGGAGGTGCGGGTAGCGCTGAGAAGAGCACCGGGGCAGGGGAAGTGCTTGTGTAGGAGGGCGGTGGGCCGCAGAACGCCAGCGTGATGGCAGGCGTCTGCGCCAAGAAGGATGAAAGAGGTCGGGGTGACGCGAGCAAGCGCGCAAATGTGTCCAGCTTGGTGCTGGATTCGATGTTAGATTAATATTGGCCAGAAAAAAGACAAGAGGGTGTACTCCAGGAACATCCAGCAAGTAGAAGCTGCCGTCACCAAAGTAATTGTGTGCTCTGAAGCCACCGATCTCGGATGAGGCCTTCTTGAGGTCGATGGGGACGATTTTATGACCGCTGGACGTGAATAGTTTAGGATGAGCAGTGTCGGTAAAAAGTAAAACATACACCAAGTCGCTTGGGAGCAAGTGGCTGTATTGGCTGGTCTCGTACGTGTCTAATGACATGTCGGCGCTGAGGACCAGGTCGACACTGGGAGGAAACAAAGTCATGTCGCCGGTGTGGTCTGCGTGGGCGTGGCTGACGAAGAGTTCTGAGACACTTGTTCGTAAACGAAACCACGAAGGTCACCTCCAAATAACGGCGCTGATACTTTCGAGAGGGACCCCGTCCTCAACAAGCTGCTCCGCAATGTCCTTTTCGACCGGCATAGCAGCCAATCCCGCCTTGACCGCCGCGGCGAACCACGGAACAGCGTTTTCGAGATCCTTCCTGGGTCCGAGGTCGAACATGACGCGCTGCTTGGTGACCTGGTTCTCAATGAGGAACGCAAAGACGGGGCAAGTCAGCGTTTCGTGTCCGGGGAGGACAGGCTGGAAGAATGAGGCAGCGGAAGATTTGACTTTGCTGTGGTCGGAGATCAAGTCGTACATCTTGACCGAAACGGTCGACGTCGAAGAAGGGATATCGAAGACTGGGGAGACCATTGTTGGGCCGCTGGTTGCTGGAGCTCGAAAGCGGACTGCGGCTCAAATACTGAGGGCTTGCAGTGATCGGGCCGCAAACATGATTACCAAGCGGTTTGGCAGTGTTACAAACCATTCCAAAGAGAGCTTGAATAACTGGAAAAGTTACCAAGCCTGCTTACAAGTTGGTGTTGCCAGTGTTGCCAGTGCCGCGCTGTGTTGAACAGAAAGCAGGGTCATCGAGGATTTGAGTAAGAAGCTTAAGCCGTGATTCAGATGTGATCCGCACGTTAATCTTTCTTTGGTACGTCCATTGCTCGCCATGCCTGTCCATGGCCGCCAGGAAACCTCAGGCAACCTAGATTGGTCCTAGAATCTGCAACTCAGCTCTGACTCAGGCTCTATCCGATGGGAAGCCATGAATACTTTCAAGTACTTGGAGAAAGCCAGGCGTTTCTGGGTCTATTGGCTGCGTTAAATCGCGATTTCCTCTTGAGTGAACTTGATGCTGCCAGTGTGGAATTAGACAACACGGTGAGTACATGGAGATATCAAACGCGTGACTGGTGTACTGTGACGTGAACCGGCACGACTTGTCATTGTTCACCATTGGTTCACCAGGGCGAAAAACGCTTGGAACGGCCCCGTCTTTGAGTTCAAAGCGCAGTAAACTCGTGAGTTATTTCTCTCTCCTCCCCTCAACCATCATCTACCATGCAAGCCATCGAATTCTCTGACCGTTGTGCTGGCATAGGCGACGGCACACGTGGAGGCCGCCCTCGCGTACTAGTAGCACCCGAAGTCGAGAAGAATCTTCCTGAGCTCGCCGCTCCTCGTAACATCTCGCAACGCGCGCCTAATCCGCAGGCTACCGATTATCGTCGAGCAGCCATCCTCAATTCCGTGGCATCGATGAGCTCTACTCCGCCAGAAGAGGTCTTCCCCCCACTCACTCCCGTCAACATGGCCGACGATGAAGAGACTCCTCACGCCGCGCAACTGTCGGTGGCAGGAGCACAGAGCGACAATAATGCACCTTCCTCTCATGCCACCGACCCGGCATCACCCACGCATCGCTCCGAGCGAGCCACATCGATTCCGCCGAGCCTCCCGAACGCACCCACCCTGCATCGCATTTCCACGCACGACAGCGAGGGTCAGTACTTGGATATCGACGAGCTTCGGAAAACTGTAGCCGCCGAGCTTTCCGGCTCATGGGTAGTGGAAGACGAAGGGGAAGGCGGAATGCCGGAGCGCCCTCTCCACGTGCGCATCGTGGATCTCCTCGACAAGAAATACCCATTCTTGGATGAGCAGGTCACCGCCTGGCTTGCAGGCTACGACGGCTACGATGGCGACGAAGAACGATGGACTGAGATTCCAGCCGAGCCTAGCGTGGAGAGCGATCTCTACCAACCTCTCACAGGCATCTTCCAGGATATCGTCCGCGATATGAAGAACGACAAGTCGACGGAGTTGGGTCGAACAGGAGAACCGTTGAAAATGCGCGACGTCGTTCTGACGGCTAACACCAAGTTCCAACATAACCGGAGTGACGGAATCCTTAAATCGTGCCCCGACTTTGGTGTTTTCGGGTCGGGTCCATGCGCCAACGCCGAGCTTGGGATTCCGGCCAAGCGAGGCTACGCGGACCTCCACACGCCTGTCGAGGCCAAGAAGGAGCTGATAAAGCTCACGCAACTTATCAGGGAGCAGCTCGCCATGTACGCCCGCGAAGTGCTCGTTCAACAGCCGAATCGTAATTTTGTGCGGATTCCTCTCATCACCAAAGACACCCTTCGCGTCGTACACTTCGATCGCGAGGGACCGCACGCCTCAGTTCCTTTCAACTACCACACGCAGGCTGGAGCCGTCCTTTTCGTCAAGCTCATGTGGCTCTTTAGCTCCCTCAACGAGGAGGACCTCGGCTACGATACCTCCATCCATTGGGGCCCCGACGGCAAACGCTATATGATCGTAAATGCGCCATCTGTATGGAATGCTATCAAGGGAGAGTGGGAGGGCGGTAAGGCGTTCGAGCTCAGGATTGTTGGTAAGGATCCGATAACTCCGATCTTCTTTCGTCGCACCATCCGCTCGCGTGGCACCAAGTGCTGGCTGGTCGCGGATCCGGATACAAGCAGCACAGCGATCTGGTATGTCAAGGACTACTGGATGGCTGAGGGGCGACCCGCGGAATCACAACTCTTGAAAGCCGTACGGGGTCTGTCTGGTGTGGCGGAAATATATCTCTGGCAAGATAAACTTGCGACCGTCTACGAACAGCGCGGCCGCTCCGCTGTTAGTAAAGCCGAACCCATCTATCCGACTTGGGGCCGTAAACCCATTCAGCCCCTCGGCAACCGTTCCTTGATGCGTATCGTACTTAAGAGGTACGCCGGGGATCTCAGCAAAGCCAAATCGGCCACGCAGCTTCTCCTTGCGACACGAGACGCCGTTCGTGGTGAGTCGTTCTGTGTTTATTTCCCCCGTTTATCAGTTCTGAACGGTACTGTTTTAGGTCATCGCGCAGCGTTCCAGAAGAAAGTTCTTCACCGCGATATCAGCTTCAATAATATCCTCCTCACCTTCGAATGCTACGAGCTAAAATACTCGGAAACCCTCCCCGACCCTACGACTCCTTATGGTGTGCTCATCGATTTTGATATGGCTGAGTTCGCGGAAGCTGTGGCCTGTGGAGACGCGAAAACGGTAAGGACGCCGCCTTTACATTATTCTGGTTGTTTATGCCATTTCAGGGAACTCGCGCATTCCAATCCGTCAAGATATTGCTGCAGAACGGGTGCCTGGGGGCCCACGACATCATGGACGACCTCGAGTCGATGTTCTACGTCCTCTGCTATGTATGCTATTGCCACGATGGCAGCGGCGAGCTCCTCCCCGACCTCCCGGAGCCCATCGTGCATTGGACCACCATCACGAATGCGAGCATCCTCGGCACCAACAAACTGTCATTCATGCAAAACGGACTTGTGCCTGGGTTCAAACGCTTTTCGGGTCCCGAATCTAAGGTCATGCGCAGACTTTTGAATCGTCTTCAAAAATTCTTCGGACGACGCATCGACTCCGTAGTGAAGACCCTCAGACTCTCCGCTGGTGCAGCGGAGGCTGTCAATAATGGTACGGGAGAAGTTGACGATGGGGAGTACGATGAAGAAGACGTAGACAGCGATGACGGCATCCAGGATCTCCGAGTCGCCGCGTATTCCTCCGAGGACGCGGAGAGGGATTACAGCGGATTTCTCGATATTATCGAAACGACGATCGACAAGTTGAAAGCCTTACCTCTGGATCCCCAACCCGCCGACCCAACGAGAACCCCTCCAGCAAAGCGGCGTCACACGGACGACTCGGATGGGGTAGCAGGGTCGGCCCTCGACTCCGAGTCGCCCCGAACCAAGAAACAGCGCGCACATGAGGCTAACCAGAGGCCTATTCCTCCACCAGACTTTCTACGATCACCCTCTCCTCCTCCGGCGCAATCACGACTTAGGGAACATCCGGCTCCGGTCGAGAGATATGTCCCATCCCCAATAAAGCGCCGCGGCCGCGCTGGGAAGGAGCCTGCAGATATGGAGGTCGACTTGAAAGATGGGGACGATAACGCTGAGACTTGGGATGATGATAACGACGAAGATTACAAGGGGCGTTAGGGCCAGTAGTTTGGCCTAGATAGATTTACGAATTATGACCGGTATTCGCGAATATTGTGTGACATGTGACATTCCAGGACGCGCGTCTCGATTCATCCTCTGCTGCCATGCCCAGCAATCCCACCGAGTTCGCAATCCCCGTTCCATCTCAAGACCCTAAAAAGAAGGACAAGGAAGAGGGCTCGTCCAAGCTCGCAAAGGACAAAACCAAGGAGGGCGAAGACGGCGAGGGCGAGGAATTGGTGCGTCAGATACCCTCCCTCCCACCTTGCGCGTATGCTCACCACCAGCCAGTCCGAGGAGGACCTCCAGCTCAAAAATGAGCTCGAAATGCTCGCTGAACGGCTAAAGGTACGCGCACGTATGCAGCATCTTGTGGCCGTCTCATACTCGTCAGGAATCCAACACGGACCTCTATCGACCAGCATTGGAGACCCTCCGGACGCTCATTCGCACCTCGACATCCTCCATGACTTCCGTTCCGAAACCGCTCAAGTTCCTGCGACCGCTTTACCCCGACCTCCAGACCTTATACGACACATGGTCACCTTCGGAAAACAAAGTATATTATCGCGGTTTTTTCGCGTCTTGTTGCTAATCCGCCTTGCAGTCGTTGTTTGCCGACATTCTGTCGGTATTGGCCATGACATACTCGGACACGCAACCGCGTGGCACCCTGCGCTACCGGTTGCTTGCTGCAGAGATGCGGCCAGCAGGCTCCCCGCTTTCCGATCCCGGCTCATGGGGACACGAGTATGTGCGCCATCTTGCCGCCGAACTCGGCGACGAGTACAATATTCGCGAACAAGAAGACGACGAAACGACCAAAGAGGACGCGTCCGTGCTCAAAGTTCCGGGCACGATCGATGACCTCCGAGCCCTCACGAAGGAGTGCGCAGTCTTCCTCCTCGACCACAATGCGGAGCCCGACGCTATCGATCTTCTACAAGAGCTAGAGATGGTCGAGGAAATCATCGCCCTTGTCGACAAAAACACATATGGTCGTGTCTGCCAGTACCTCATAGGGTAACGACTTTTTTTATGCCGCTTGGAATCGCTGCTAATGATCCCATTAGTTGCGTCAATCTCCTTCCGCCACCAGACGACATTGCCTTCCTCCGAACGGCCCACGCGATATACGCGCGGCAGAGCAAGTTCCCGGAGGCGCTCGCTCTCGCAATAAGACTCGGGGACCAAGCCCTCATTCGGGAGGATTTCAACGCCCCCGCGAACCCGTGCGTTCTCGACTGCTTTTTTCTTGGAACCTTTACTCAATAGACACAGACAAATGAAGCGGCAACTAGCCTTCCTTCTCGCACGGGCTCAGATACCCATCGAGTGGTTGTGCGCGTCAAGCGGCGAGGATGACGACTTCGATATTGAAAACGAATTCTCAGAAGACATCCGAGAGTGTTTGAGCAATACGCGCCTCTCTGGTCATTTGCGTGAATTTGGAAAGGAGCTCGGTGTTACGGACCCCAAGAGTCTGGAGGAAGTGTACAAGACACATCTCGAGAACACAAGTAAGAATTCCGACTTGTGTAAGATTGTCTTGCTCAAAACATGGCAGGGCCAAACGCACTCGCAAACGTCGACTCTGCACGGGGGAATTTGGCGGGCACTTTTGTCAACGCGTTTGTTAACGCGGGATTCGGCAACGACAAGCTCATGGTCGAGGCCGAGGAAGGCAATTCGTGGGTCTATAAGAATAAGGACCACGGTGCGTTCCTTCCCTTATTCTTCTCTCTTTTGTTAACTTGTATTCGAGGTATGATGAGTGCTGCAGCATCTCTCGGCGTCAGTCTCCTCTGGGACACGGATCTCGGTCTATCACACATCGACAAATACACGTATTCCTCCGAAGAGTACATCAAAGCTGGCGCCCTCCTCGCGACTGGAATCCTCAGCAGCAGCGTACGAACCGAGGCTGACGTTGCCATGGGTCTGATTGGGGACTATGTCGAGAACAAGTCCGTCCCGCTCAAAACAAGCGCGATCGTCGGACTGGGACTCGCATATGCCGGCTCTCAGCGCAAGGACCTGCTGGAAAAGCTGTTGGTGCAAATCACGGACGACGTGACGATGGAGATCGCTAGTCTCGCGACCCTCGCCCTCGGATTCATCTTTGTATCCAGCGAGAATGGCGAGATTACGAGCCAGATATTGCAGGTACTGATGGAGAAGGCGGAGCGAAACGACCCGTCGCTGGATGAGAAATGGGCGAGGTTTATGGCGTTGGGTTTGGGTTTGCTGTATCTTGGTATGCGGTCAATTTCGTCCTTTGTGACTCGTACTTATAACTGCGATTAGGCCAGCAAGACGCGTTGGACACGACCATTGAGACGCTGAAGGCGATCGAGCACCCTATCGCCAAGACGGCGCAGGTCCTGGTCGAGGCGTGTGCGTTTGCCGGAACTGGCAATGTGCTCAAAATCCAAGCGATGTTGCACTACTGCGATGAGCACATTGTCGTCAAGGACGACAAGAAGGAGGAGAAGAAGGACGATGCCGCGACGGCAACAACGGCAGCAACAACTGCAGCGACAGCGGCAGCGACACCCGCGGCAACGGCACCCGCGGCAACGGCAGCACCAGCTGCGGAAACGGCGACTAAGGAGGAGACCAAGGAAGAGGAAAAACCCGCCAAGCAGGACGATACCTTCCAGAGCTTTGCGGTCCTGGCTGTTGCGCTCATTTCCATGGGTGAGGACATTGGCGCTGAGATGGCCATAAGACAATTCCATCATCTTGTGAGTTTTCAATCTCGACCATGATGTTTTTGTTTAATGCTCGGTGTAGATGCACTATGGCGAGCCCGTTATCCGGAAAGCCGTTCCCCTTGCGATCGGCCTAAACAGCGTTTCGAACCCGCAACTGCCCATTCTCGACACTTTATCGAAATACAGCCACGACAACGACCTCGGTGTCGCGCTCAACGCGATCTTCGCAATGGGGCTCGTAGGTGCAGGGACGAACAACGCGCGCTTGGCGCAGATGCTCCGCCAGCTTGCTGGTTACTATTACAAGGAGCCGGACTGCCTCTTCATGGTTCGCGTCTCGCAAGGTCTTGTGCACATGGGCAAAGGCACGATTGGCCTCAACCCGTTCTTCTCCGACCGGAATATCATGAGCCGTCCGGCAGTGGCGGGCTTGTTAGCCGTTCTGACCGCCTTTACGGATGCGAAGCACTGTGAGGATTTTTTATGTGACTTTGAGACGGGATTGCTGAACACGTTATAGTCATACTGGACAAATACCACTGGATGCTCTACTTCCTCGTAACCGCGATGTACCCGCGCTTCCTCATCACCGTCGACGAGGAGTTGAACAGCAAGCCGGTAACGGTACGCGTTGGTCAGGTTCGTCTTCTCCGTCCTTTTTCCTCGAAGAAAATCAAATAAACCCCGAACAGGCTCTCGACGTCGTTGGCCAAGCCGGCAAGCCGCGAACTATATCCGGGTTCCAGACTCACCAAACACCTGTGCGGTTGGCGACGACAGAGCGTGCGGAGCTGGCGACGGAGGAGTTCATTCCGTTCGCGCCTGTGCTAGAGGGCATTGTCATATTGCAAAAAAATCCGGGTTGGGAGAAGGAGGACAAGATGGAGCTGTAGTAGAGAAAAATAGAAATATCTTTAATTTGCTTTCCACTTTTCGCTGCTGGTACACCCATATCGACTGCCAGTGGGAGAAAGCGAACATGTCGCGAGTGCCACTGCAGGCAACTTGACACCATCACGTTCTTTGGTCAATTTCCACCATGGCCAGCGATGGCTCGGAATCCGACTCGTCCTTAACCGACTCTGAAGCCGAGGTCTTCCTCCACGTCAACGACAAAGGAAAAGGCAGAGCAGTCGACAACGATAGCCGGACCATCGTCCAAGCTGGTTTCGACGCGTACTTTTCACTTTCCGCCGCAAAAGTCGCGACATCCTCGAACCTCTTCTCCTCCCTCGTACAACCCATTTCCACCGACGAATACAACGAAGGCATCGCAGCCGCCACCGACGTCCGGCTCGAATCCGTCGTCCTACACGAACCAGCGCGTTCCGCTACCTTCACGCGGATGTTGTCCGAGCTCAAGGCGGGCTTCAATATCCTCTGCTATGGGTTTGGATCGAAACGCGCGTTGCTAAACGACTTTGCGACGCGATGTTCAAAGGCAGGGCATGTCATTGTTGTGAACGGATTCCATCCCGAGCTTGCGCTGAAGGACATGCTGCAATCTATCGAATCAAACGTCCATGGAATCGCCGACCTCCCGCTTGCCACCAACACTCCCGACGGCCAGGCACGGCGGATCTGTGATTTCTTCTCCCAGCCGACGAGAAAGACGCCCCAGTTGTATCTCGTCGTGCACAATATCGACTCGTTTCTCATTAGGGCACCTAAAGCCAAATCTTGTCTCTCCCTTCTTGCTCTGCACCCGAATATCCATCTCGTCGCGTCTGTCGACCACGTCAATGCCCCACTGCTCTGGTCTGCCTCCGAAAGCTCTGCTCGAAAAGGCGGTACTGCTCCGCGTGGATTCGCATGGCTCTGGCATGACCTCACGACGCTCGCGCCGTACGACACCGAGTTGACGTTTGTGGACAAAACATCAATAACCGGCGCTCGTCGTGGTCGGAAGACGGCTGAAGCACCAGAGAGTGGCGTTCCCCTTTCCGACACTGCCGTTCGACATGTTTTGGCTGCGGTTACCGACCGGGCAAAGCAGCTGTTCATGCTCATGAGCAAGCACCAACTGGAGAGTATCGAGACCGACGGCGGTGATCCCCCAGTTGATGCGCTGCAGGCACATGGAATCGCGTACGATGCGCTCTTTCCGCTTGCACGGGGCCAGTTTATCGCGACGAACGATACACAACTCCGAGCCCAGTTGGGAGAGTTCCGTGACCACAGTCTGGTTGTCAGTGCCCAGGTTGGTGCGAGCGAGGTTTTGTGGATTCCGATGCGGAAGGAGAGACTGACGAAGATTTTGGCGTCGATGGAGGGTTCCACGAAATAATATCCATTGGCAAAAAAAAACAAAAATACATGAAAGAAAAACCGCTACATGTCATTTCCATCGCCAACACGCGTCTTTGGGATTTGTACCCTCCTCAATGCTCGACTCGGTGTCGCTGTCGACCGGATTTGCGAGGCTGGGCTCACGAAAGCCGAACCCAACCCAATACCCAGTCCTTGGCCGGGCTCTAACGGTTCGGCCTCAGAATCCGGAACGAGCAAAGTGCCCGTTCGCGTGAGACGCAGTCGCTCGTCCTTCGCCAGCTCAAGGTCGCGCGCCCATTCCGCCGTCCGCAGCTCCGCCTCTGTCGGAGTGGCGTGCATTTGTTGTTGTGGTGTCTTGAAAACTTCTGGCGGGTAATACAATGTGTTGGACGGCGTCGTCAGTGCTCGATGGTCACCTTGGGCAGGGAAGTACGGGACTCCGAAGGTGTGGCCATGGGCGATGATAGCTGGAAGTTCGCGCGGTTGGGAGGGCCCCGCGTCGAAGGAGAAGGAGGAGGTGGAAGGGGTCAGCGTAGACAAGGTCGAGCTGAAAGGCGATGGTTCTCGGGTGAAAGATGATGTGGGCGCCAGGTGTGAGATAGCACTGGCATCGGCAGCCTGCACCTGCAACTGGGCTGCTTCAGCCTCGGCCTGCAGCTGTGCTTGTCGAGCTTGTCGTCGGGTTTGCATGGTGGTCGCACGAAAAAGGGTAGGGATGAAAATGCTTCCGCTTCGGCCTTTTATATTTTCATGCGAGTCATCAATTAAAAGGCTGTGCGTCGTCAATGTCCAAATTTGGGCGACTCGGGTTGTGAGGCGGGGCGTCGGTCCCGACATGACTAATGCGTCGGGATGACGTGGAAAGAAACGAAACCACGTCGTAATATAAAAGAATAATACAAGATAAATAAAACGAATGGTATTAGTTTGTCGCCTCCTTCTTCGTGATCTTTTCGAGCAGTCTGTCGAGCTTGAACTTGGCCCGCGGATTGCCCAGCCCCGCAAAGTACTCGAGCAGCTCCTTCCGGATGACCCACATATGATTGACGACCCGTACGGCAGCACGACGAACAGAGTCACGATCGTATTCGGCGACGCGGGGCAGCAGATGCTCTTCCACAGTCTTTTTCAGCCATCGACCCATTTCCAGCTCGAGACGGCGCACGGCCGCCCATTCGAGTGGTCTACGCGTATCCACCCGGACCAGGAAGCGGAATACCTGGCCTGGGGTGATGTGGTCGACGATGAGCGCGCGTCCAGAGTGCACTGGCCACGGAATGTCGGCGAAACGGAGGAGCGGGACGGGACGCGGCTCGACTGCACAGTCCCAGCTGTGGCGATAGGCGTTGTACCGGCCCAGGAGTGTTTCGGTGTAGATGAGCTTGTGGTATGGCTGCTTGTCCTCGATGATATCGCTGACAGCGCGTTGAATCCGCCACCAAGCACGGGCGGTATGCGACGCTGGGCGGTCGAGCAGGTCGCGCCGAACGATGAGCTGGACAGTAGAGGCCGGGGCTCCTAGTGTCCTCTCGTCGTGGACTCGCTGGTATTGAAGCTTCCGATGGACCGAGGGATGGTGGTACGCGTCTGGCACCATGGGTCGACGGTAGTGCGGAGCGAGTCGCATGCCGGCGATAGCATGGTAGATGAACGTCCCCGAGTGGATGTCGGCTCGAGTTGGACTCTCCCAGCTCACAGAACGCGGTGGCAAGGCGATCCCGATGACGTCTGTTGGTGGCAAGGGCACTGGCGGTCCATCGTTGTCGTCGTCCTCGTCGTCCGATTCCGATTCCGACTCCAAGCTAGAGTCGTACGAGCCCAACGAGGATCCCGAAGAGGACCAAGACGAGCTACGCTCGGACCTGACGTGTCGCTGCAAGGGCGAAACGAGGGATTGAGGCTTGTACGACCTGTGGAACGAGCTCCGCTTCTTCCGATTGTGCTTGGTCTGGCCAATGCCCGAAACGAATTGGAGGACGTTGGAGAGGTCGAATAGCATAGATATTTTTGTGGGTCTTGCTGGTAGGTGGTCAGTACTAGTTTGCAGCATGCCCCGAACTTTTATAGCAACAAGGTGCTTGGACTGACCGTGTAGCGATTGTTCTCTCAAAGCGCACGCTTTGTTGGGCACAAGGCGCGTCAAAGCGCGCTACATTTCCCTCCGTCTGCGATGCGGGTAGCTCGACGTGTCCATGGCGAGAGGAAGCGACGTTGACGAGGCACGGCCTAGCTTGGCCGGGTGTTGGCGAGAGCAAAGACGGTGATTGGTGGCAGTGTACCTAATAACATACTCCGGCTTTCTCTTCTCCCTCATCTGTATCCGTAGTCCCAACGCTCAATTCACCCTGCTGAGCCCAGCCGACCTACCACATTCATTCACAGCTACACATTTCACGATGATGACCCTCCACAACCTTCCGCGAACAGTCGGACTGCTTCTCTGTGCGCTCACCGCGGTCTGTTCCGCCGCCGACTACCAATGGCCAACGCAACCGTACGACGCATTGGAAGAGTTCCTCTATGAAGGCGCTCGACCCGACGGTTCCAGCATGGCCGATCTGGTCCGTTCATGCAAGCTACGAGGCGGAACGAATACCACTGTGGCCGCCGAGTGGGTGCGACTCGTCTACCACGACACCTCAACCCACGATATCTCGGATGGCTCAGGTGGCTTGGACGGGTCCATCTTCTTCGAAGTCGACAGGGAAGAGGTGTGTTCGTCCAATAGCTCTTCTCGCCGGTTTGTTAAAAAATGTGCTTTCAGAACGTTGGCGCTGGTATGAAAAACACACTCAGCGACTTTTCATCGTATCCAAGCAAATACATCAGCCGTATGTATCTCACTTGTCCTTGTATGAGTGCAACTCTGAAGAGAGTTCAGGTGCCGACATCATCGCCATTGGGACTGTATTCGCCGTGGCGGCTTGTGGCGGCCCTGCGATACCACTTCGTGGCGGACGTATCGACACCAATATTGCGGGTCCATACGGCGTTCCCAATGCAAGCGACCCCATCGACTCCCTGACAAACAATTTCGCCAAGCAGGGGTTCAACGTCTCCGAGATGATACAACTCGTCGCCTGCGGACATACACTTGGCGGCGTTCGATATCCCGACTTCCCTACCGTGGTTTCTGCGGGCCCGAACACTGCAGACACAGTTGTCGACCTGTTCGACGAAACCCAGCAATTCGACCATAACATGTGAGTTGCGCTGTAAACTCTAGAGCCGTTGCTGATGTTGTATACTTGCAGCGTAACCCAATATCTGGATGGGTCGACCCGAGATCCTTTAGTTGTGCTGAACCAAACGATGGCATCTGACCAGCGCGTGTTTGCCGCCGACGGTAATGCCACCATGCAAAGGTACCACATCTTTCTCCCTTGTATACGTCCGATCTCATGCGCATACAGCATGTCAACAGCAGACTCCTTCTCCAAGACCTGCACCACCATTTTCGACAAGATGCTCAACACCGTTCCTTCGACGGTAACATTATCGGACTATATAGATCTTCAACCTGTCAAGGTCTCGAACGTTCAGCTCACCTTGGGAGATTCGAAACTACAATTCGAGGCGGCGGTGCGGGTATGGTCCACTCTTCTCCGGAGATACCGGCTCTCTAACAATTCTTATAGCTGCAACTTTTGACAAACAGCACAACAGTTAACATGTACTGGTGCGACCGTTACGGCGACTCGGCAAACTGCGGTGGCGGACTCAAACGCTTCTCCTCTCCTGGTTCATCTTCGAGTGTTGTCTCGCCGATAGCAACCACCATGGGCGCCACGCTCAAAAAGTACCAGTTTGTCGTACCGATCGACCCGAGCCAGGGCATTTCCAAGTTCTGGTTCGTTGTCGATTTCGGTAACGGCACCACGAGCGTTGCGGATAACAACGGCGCGTACTATACGGTAGACCAAGACGAGGTCCTGTGGGTGCCTTCCATGAGCAAGGCCAAGTCCGTGGTTACAAGCGAGAGCGGCTGGTACATCGTCGCTGCTGTACGTCCCTATACATCTTTCTTTCTTATTAACAACCAACACACGACATTCGTAGGTCAAATCCTCCAGCAACCCCTCGCGCGTCTACATCGACTGCATCGGGCGCGCAACATCCAACTACATCGCCGTCAACGCCACGTACGACCTGTCCCTCAACAGCAGCCTCACCTCCAAGCTCGGCTACGACTTCTACTCCACTACCACGACAGACGATTTCGGCGCGACAATGCAGTTTGACTTGTTCAGCGTCGCGCCAAACGGCACGTCCTATGCCGACACGTATCGCCAGGCTGGATTGATCTCCGTGTCGTTGCCGCCTGCGGGGACGGTGAATACTACCGAGTCGAGCTCGGTTGGTGGTCAGGGGCAGGGGCAGAGTGCTGCGTGGTCCTGGAGTCGCAGCTCGAGTTCATGGTGGGCCCCAGTGGCTGGTGCTGTTTTTGCTGGACTTTATCTTTAAAATCTAACCCAAGGATGTCGGACGGATTGCGTATATTTAAACAGTTACTCACAGATAGACGATGGACGATGTATCACGCATTTTTTACTCTAATCTTGCATTAACATTTCGGTCAAGTTCGAGCCGAGTGCCAGAATCGCATGTTGTCTACTTGCTAGGAGATACAATTAAGAGTGCCAAATTCCGCCGCGCAAGCAAACCCGTCTGCATTATTCAGGGTCCTCTCCTACGAGCGCCAATGGATCGAGACGCGATTTTGGGTCTGGATGTAATACAAAGTTTCTCCGACCTGGACACTGTGTTTGAGCTGCTATTATTATTATAAAGATTGTACGTATTTCCGCGTCGTTTCTCCCGGTATCCTGCTCCGTTATCTCACTCAGTAGAATCTGGTTGCTAGAGTTTTTTTCCCGTCCAAGTTCAGCGATCTACAGATGCTTATTTGAGGGAAGACATTGACTCTGGCTGGGTTCGGGTCTTTACTGGCACGCTCGAAGCGGACGCGAATTGTGCCGGGCATAGAGTGTGTCTCGTCGGGCAACATCATCCCGTATTTGCCAACGTCCTCGAAGGAGCCTTATAGGTCAGGTCCTATGACGATTACCCGTGGAGCGGCATGTCCCAGGCGGGGTAGCTGCGCGTCCATCGGGACGTAGTGTGCGTCGATTGGTTGTAGCTGAATGGCTAGGATGCCCACCCGGCGAGTTCCATCGTCCATGTGTACGTCGAGGCGAAGCCTTAATTGTTGTGGTGTGAGGGCTGATTCCAGTTCGATGAAGCCGGTCTTGCCTACGGACGATGCCAGAATATTGTTGCAATTGTCGCTCCGCTTGGGGGGCACGACCCTGACGTCGATCCGTTTCAAGACAAGTTGTGGGGAGCACAACCAAGTTTGCCCGACACTCTGGTGCGTCGGTCCCGTCGGTTGTGCGGTCGCGGCCTGGGCAGGCAGGAAATCTACATGCTGTCTTATTACAAGTACTCGCCGTTGGTGCGTCAGCGTTGTGTGAAGCAACGGCAAGAGAATCCAGGTACCTTGTAACCTGACTTGTGTTTCTCGTTTTCTCCATTGTCCGTCTGTTACTGTTTGTAAGTGCCATGGTGAAAGGTGTGCGGAAATTATGCACCAAACGCAATTCGAATGCCCCTACGGATGCTACCGTCTCTCCGAACTGGGTAACGAGAGACACAGTCTTTTTTACGATGGCACGACATCCCGCGTAGAAACCACCGACGACTCGTACGACGTCTCCGGGTATGAACTGCTTCTGCGTATCTCGCATACGCAGGTGCAGAATGCTACCGTCTCGGGCGTCCCGTACAGCGGTCGAAGGGTCGTCGTCGTCGTCGTCGATCAGCTGCTCTATTCGACCCGAGCGGTATGGGAGTATGTCGTGCTTGGTTTCGACTCTGTCATATAGTTTAATCTGCCCTTCGCCGACAACAGGACAGCGGCGGAGCGAGCTGGTGTGGAGAATCAAAGTATCTTCGTCGCGTTTTGCAGGTACCGCCAGGAGTTGGTCCACGAGATCGCCATGGTTGTGGCGAAAACTCTTGCCGCAGACGGTCGTTCGCACACGCGCGTAGTACGCTATAGGATAGTCCAAGACATAAGCGTCCGTCTCCTCGAAGGCCGTTAGGGGACTCGGAACATCGTGGAGGGTAACACGAGAACCTGGCGCAATCGCGACGGGATAGCTTCTATCGAGCACCCTGGCAAGGGGTTGCTGCTCTCCGTTGAAGGGTTCCTGCCGAGGAGCAGTTTGGGGGCAGGCTCGTCTTGAAGAGACACAGGAAGTGTCTTTCGTAGATGCTGAAAAACGACATGAGGCGACGTCTAACCAGCTGCTCTTTACTGTAACACCGGTACCTGTGTTTTCTCGGACATTGGATTGGGCGTTTTCCGCCGACGCTACGCGGCTGCAAACATCCTGCCACGTTTTCAGTAAGAGGTACGGTATTCTGCGCGAGGGACATTCACCAAGGGTCTGAGATACGCGTTGGATGTCGGTTCTGGTCGCCACAACGAAGGTGCCGTCGTTTTAGCGCCTCCAATCTCATAGCATCGAGCTGAAGTGCTTGGGGACGTGTACATGATATGAGAAGGCAAATTTCAAACAGCCGTTTTGGAAATCTCCGGCATTGCGCGTACGCGTACCGCCGCCGGCAGCAGAAAGACGCCCATGCTTTGTTTCCCACAGTCACTGGCAGTTCACGGTAATCGCAGCTGCGACCAGACATGTAAATAACGCGCGAGACTAGCTAGCAATGCCTTGTTCGTTACACGCACGGCAGAATCGGGACGCTCTCTTCAACTCCGCTTTCTTGGAGTACTGGCTCTTCGTTGACTGGTTTCAAATGAATTCTCGCGAGAAGGAAACTTCTTAAAGTACCTCTATAGCTAGGGCTTACAGTATTAAGTATGCGAATTTTCTCTCTATAAATCGCGACTCTATGCCTCCGCTTTTGACTCCTCCGTCTTCTCCTTCTCCTTTCCCTTGGCCTCCTTCGTCTTCTCGCCCTTCGGCACTCGGAGCAGCCAGTAGAAGAACACCGCGGCGGACGCGTTGAACAGGATGTACACCCAGATGATACCAAAGTTGCGCCACCGTTGAGAGTACTGGACAAAGGGAGATCAACGTCAACAGCGGGCATAAAGAACAAAAGAAACGCTAACGAAGATGTTGCTCCCTGCCAAGAACACATTCGTCTCCGCTACCGGACAGTATTCACACGCGCTGGTCGCATTGGGATTGTACACTTTGCCGCGAGCAAGGGCGATATATGGCGAAAAATAGTCCTGGCAGTTTTGTCCAGCTACCGGATCGACCTTGAGGACCTCGATATCGGAGCAGATAACTTCAGTATTGGCGACTCCCGTTGAGAGCATTCCGCCAACGAGGTAGCTGAACGGCGAGACGCGATACATCCAAATCTAGAGATATGGTGAGACTTGGCCTTGAAAGACAGGCAGTATACTTACCCACCAACCCAGTGTGCGTGGTGCAGCGAGTACACCGCAAAACAGGAGGGTCAACGAGAAGAGCAGGTTGCCGATGTTTCCGGCTGTCTCTGCAGAGTCGCTGCCTGCCACGAGCATCTGACTGAACTAGAACGGGAAAATGAGCTGATGCGTGGAAGACACCAGAGAGGATAACATACTGTACTCGTGAAGAGCATGAACTGCAGGATGAAGAGGAACATAAGGCCACCGCGTTCCTTCACCTGATGCATGGGGACGGCATTGCGATAGAGGCCGATGGGGTAATACCACGATACAAAGCTCACCACGGCAGAAATCAGTTGCCAGGGAAGTTCGACGAGAATTTGCGCGATCAAAAAGGCGCGCCAGGAGTATGCTTTGGAGGGGCGTTCACGGGCCTCGTACAGCGAACGCTGTTCGACGAACAAGGGCATGATCTGTTGCGCCAAGTTGCCGAACAAAATGAGCAGCATGAAAATCGCGAACTGAACAGAAATCAGTCATAGAAACCGGCGACGTAAATCTCGATTCTCACCAGTTGGTTCTGCAATCCCTGGAGGTCGTTATGCGCCTTGTAGAAGGTGAAGCCGATAAAGAGCGAGCAGATGCCGACGAGCGCAAGTTTGGAGTAGATATACGTTGGTGTTCGCCAATATTGAGTCCAAACTCGCTTGAGACACTCCCGGAGCTGGGTCGAGAACGGCATCGCAAAGAGCTCGAACCCGGCCGCAGACTCGCCGGAGTCGGGAATCTGCGACAGCTCATTAACCATCGTGTCGAATTCCTTTCGGATAGTGGCGCGCTCCTCGCTGGCGTTCCAAATGTCGGGCCAGTTTTGGACAGATTTGTGTCCTCGAGCCGCACCGATAACTTCAAGCATCCATTCCGCGGGATTGGCTTCGGGTGGGCACGGTGATGCGCCATATTTTTCAAAGTAGCTGGTGAGCTCTTTCGAATTCTCGCCGATTTCGCCAAAGTAAACGGTCTTGCCTCCGGGAGCCCTAGGCTAGGGTTAATAACGGTATTCCAAGGTACAGTAGACAACATACAAAAACAGCTGAAGAATGGTCAGAATACGACTAAAAATCTCATGAGAACACTCACCAAACGGTCAAACTCTTGCATGAGGATAGCGCTGGCTGTGATACAAGTCAGTCCTACGCGAATTCATCTTTAACAAAGACGAACGTTGATGAATAGTTGAGAGGATGGCTTGACCATGATTCGCAAGCTTGCGCATCAGCTGGCAGATAGACCAGGCCGTCTGCGAATCCAATCCACTCGTGGGCTCGTCAAAGAACACAAGCAGTTCGGGTTTGGCAACCAGCTCAACCGCAATCGTCAATCGCTTGCGCTGCTCGACATTCAGACCTTCGCCAGGGACACCAACGATCGCCTCGGCATACGACTCCATCTCGAGCAACGCGATCACTTCGTCGACATACGCGAGCTTCTCCGCTTTTGGGATTGATTTGTGTTGCCGCAGGAGGGCGCTGAACTCGAGCGATTCGCGGACGGTGGAAGTAGCGAGGTGAAGATCCTGTTGTTGAACGTAGCCGGTTTTGCGCTGGAACGACTGGTCGCGCGGGCGGCCATTGACGAGCATTTCACCGTCGACGACTCCCATCGTGGTTCGCGTCGCGAGTACATCGAGGAGAGTGGTCTGAAAATCAGGTTTGCAAAAGGCCAAAACATCGAGGAGAATATGTACCTTGCCTGCGCCAGAAACTCCCTAATTGCGAGTTGATTATCCAATCTTTGTAACGATAACCATGACTCACCATAAGAGCAGTCAGTGTTCCAGGTTTCACCCAACCGTCAACGTGGTCCAAAAGCCGCCGGTCCGAGCCATCCTTGAGCTTGATATCGTAGCAAACGTCCTTCCACATGAAGATCTAGGTTGTGTTATAACAACGCCAGACTCGAAAGTGTGTTTTCAATCACGGACCTTGGTCTGTCTCGGAATCTTGACTTCGTCGGGCCCTTTCGCTGGCGCCTTCCCCGAAGCAGGCTTCTCGCTAAAAGCCGCGTTCTCCGGATCCTCCTTGCGCTTATGGGGCATATATCCACGAATGAATACCAAGACTTCTCCCTTGGATTTTGCAGCGGAGATGTACTCTGTCGCGATGAGGTGGGTTGCACAGAAAACGATCTGCGTTCGGTCAAGACCTAGGCTCGCAGCAGGAGACAATGCGCACCATGTAGCCGATGAGAATACCAAAATTGCGCCACAAGTGACTATGCACATAACTGAACGACGTCGCGAGGTAGTCTGCGCCGAGCACAAAGTCGTTGCCGGGTTTTGCACCGGGAGTAGAGCAGATACGATTGGCAGCCGACACGTTGGCATATGCTGGTCCGACTGGAATGAACGCCCCACAGGGATATGTACGTCCAGAGAACTCGTTCACCATGACTATTGCAATCAAGATCAGACCACGCAACAGGAGCAGTAGAAAAAAGACACTACGGGATTCGAAAGCATATCCAACCTTCCAGGAATGTAAGTATAAGGATGCGCAACAAGTGAAAAACAAATTGACCGGGTTAATGTAGTTAATCCAACGGAACCACACCACCATGTTGCGGACCGGAACAGTGAAGCCCGTATACATGATGAGACCAAGGATGAAGATCGCAGCGGGTGTCAGCGCCTGAATGAGCGAGCGCGAGACGGAGGCGATGGTTCGGAAGATCATGGACATGACCAGTGTGCAGGTTATGGAGAAGAGGTAGAATATGAAGAACGCGCCGGGTTCGCGGCGGAGGTTGGTCATAAAGTACAGAGTCAATTGACAACTAGGAGAATGGGGTCAGAATATAACTCGCGGCCAAACTATCCTTGAATGAGATTCACCTGTGGCAGTAAGAAATTTTGCGGGCAAATCACATATCATGGAAGATACAGCTTCAGCGAACCTATGCAGATATGAGCGACGGGTGGTTTTCAAGGAAGACGACGCACGGATGGTAAAGAGCGTAAGAATTATGTTTTTCGACTAGACCCAGTCAACCATGGCTCGCTATGTCGAGCAAAAGTTCTCACCTATAGGGCGTTGGGCGTATAAAGTGAAGATCTCGAGAGCACTGGCGAAGGCGTTGACAAGGACGGCGTAGAACAGGAGCGCGCCACGACTGTAGAAGCTGTTCGTCGTGTTCGAGAGGTTGTAGAAGACACTGGAGATGAGGAGAGCCATGATGAAGTTGCCGAAGACCTGTATTGCGGGTTAGTTGCGCGTGTGAAATCAGGTAGCAATGCGAATACCGTAGTATAAAAGGTAGTGAGGTCGCCTCGTAGGCGCTGCCATCCGCGTTCCATGCAGAGCGAGATCTGTCCGCGAACGGAGATGGTGTAAGGGGACGAGGCGCGACTAAAAACAATGATCCTAGTCAGCAGGAAAGAGCACGACGTAATGAATACCGCACATCGACGTGGACTGCTGGAGCCTCCTCGACTGCCCTGAACCGCTGCAACGCCTCACCATTAAGCGGATACTGGTTGTTGTACTCCTCGATATCCTTGAGCAGCGTTTGATACTCAGCGCTCTCCCTCCAGATTTTGGCAAACTCTTCTGCTGTGCGCGGGACGCGATTCTCCCATCCAGGCGCGACAATCCGCTCGGCAGCGTTCGTAAGCGATGTCAAAAAGTCGCCCGTCGTCTGACGGGGTGCACAAACGAAACCCCTCGACGTCCAAAACTCGCGCGCGGATTCGGTCGGGCCAAAGTAGATCTGTCGGCCCTCGTAAGGACGATGGCTTTGTCGAAGAGCTATACATAGATAAGCGATGGAGCAATATAATGCTGGTGCGAAACCCACGTCATATGCGTTCTGCGAGGCCTGGTAGATGGCGACCATGGCTGTTGAGCCGGTGACCTGCGTCGACAGGCGGAGTGTTCGGATAAAGTCCAATGCAGTCGCGCTGTCGAGACCACGGGTGCTGTTGTCCCAACATTGAAGCGGCGAGCCTATCAAGGTTTAAATTGAATGCCAGCCAGCCGTCTAAAGCGAACCGACCCACCACTCAACGTAGTCTCGGAGATGCTCACACGCTTACGTTCTCCACCACTGACCCCGCGGACAAAGTCGTTGCCAACCTTGGTGTCAATTGTGTGGCTGAGCCCGAAAATCGTCATGACGAGGTCGCGTAGGTGTTCGGCGTAGATGTCGCGCGCGACGCCCCCGAGACGGATACGGGGCACCCGTGCTTTGGCAGCGAAGAGGAGTGTTTGGCCGACAGTCAAATGGGGGAAGTGAACATCAGTTTCCGCGTTGTAGATGACCTCTCCGCGGAAGTCGTCGTGCATGACTTCCTTGGGGATTCCCTGGTATTGAATGTCCGACGCAGGATCAACCGTGAAGCCCGTAAGCGAGTTAGGTGATTGTTGAAACCGCCAGGATGCCACGTACCATGCGTTTGACCAGCGATAGTTTTGAGGAATGTCGAGCAGCCACTGTGGTCTAAATGAGACTCTCGTAGTCCCCAAGGAATGTACAACATACCTTCCCGGACGTCCCAAGACGACAAGGAGCTCTCCGGATTTCACGATGCCGTCAAAATCGCGCAGGATTTCTGGTCCAGTTGAGCGCTTGCGCGAAATGGAGAGGAAGCGAACGACTCACGAATCTTGCTTTTTCCAGTACCCATGCCGACCCATCCTTTGACAGACCCAAGCATGCCGAGCCAGATGTTTGCAACGTTCTTCTGGTAGTCTGTCGGCGACCCGACACCATGTACATTCAAATTGCGGAACGACACGCCGGCGCTCCTTGCCTGAGAAAGTTGTTTGAAAACTTTCACTGCGAGAGAGACTTTGTACAAACCGGGAAGTTTTCGGGGTCGCGAGAGGCTATCTGCATGACGGACTTGAGCCAGGCATTGATGTCGAATTTTTGCGAGCGCGGATCGAGGGTCTCGTCTACATCGACGCCGGCAAAGGGGTTTATGAGCTTGTCAGGGTCGGTGTGGGAGTGCTGGGAGGCCGTTGCGGTTGCTGTGCTTTCTGTGAGATTTGTCTGGGGAAGGTGCTCGAGGGATTCGGTGTGAGACATGGACCGCGCGAGCGCCTGGATCTGCTCTTGCTGCGCATGGCTCAGGGCAATGGACTTTGGCGACCCAGGCTCCATGGCGGGAGAGGAGAAGAGAGAACCTTGTGCATCAAACGTGAGAAAGATAATATATGTTTCGCCGGTCATTTTTGCTTACCTCAGCCTCTCGGTCCGATGAGCCAAGAACTTGTTTTCCCTTTTTCCTTTGAACCTTTCTAGACCTTTCTCTCCTTGGGGGCAGTTGTCAAGAAGCCTATTCGAGATACGCGGCTTGCACGCAGCAGCGAGCAAGCTTGCTCTAAAAATCATGAGATGTCGGTAGGCCCGTTGACGCATCTCGAATTACACGGCACCCCGAACTTGAACGTAATCCTGAGGTGCGGCGCCCGCAATGAACCACGGCGACGTCAACGTTCCGGCCTTTGTTTCTCATCCATCTTACGAGTCGGGAGGAGATAACGAACGGAGGACTTGCAGTCTGATGCGTTCAGATGTGCTCTGTGATAAGAAATCGGGCAGAGCGACAGCTCACACATTTTTGACCTCATCTGCTGTCAGATCCACCCTGCCCATTGCTTTGTACCTTTTGGTAGATTCAGGTAGCTACTTCTACAAAACCCTCACCACCATCGTACGTCCCTCGCCGGTTCAAGGTGTCTTCCAGGCTGCGTAATCTACAGCATTGAGCAACGACAAAGAAACGATGACATACCAGCCAAGACCAGCCAGCGTGCGTCGGAAGGACGCCCTTCCGACGCCATCTACGGCGCGAGGTAAGTGATTGCCTTGTGGCAAAGCTAAAAGGAAATATGTACCTGTGAGCGCCGCCCGAGAAGGGCGGACGACCAACACGCTGAAGCATCCATGTTCCGAAGCGCGCGTGTCAACTTTGCCACTTTTAAGACTTCTTCGAGCGCAGATGATCACGTACTCAATTCGACGAGCCCGTCAGCCTGCATCGTTGAGCGCGAGTAGAGGAGAATAGGTTTGCATGCGGGTGTCCATGGAGCCGGTCAAAGTAGGTAGCAACGCATTAGTGAGAAGCTGGATTGCGGAGCATGTCCAGATATTTGCGCAGACACGCGACTCGAGATTGGCATTGTCGCTGCAAGCAAGGCAGAGACAGCCATATTTGACGTTTTGCCATGTCTGTTTGCAGCTGTGTCTCCAGCCAGTGCTACATACCGTACCTTGAATAAGCGAAGATGAGCGAGGCCACATCGGCTGCCTTTGGAGACGTTGGCGCGAGCTGC
The DNA here is from genome assembly GCA_029282125.1 of Mycena amicta. Taxonomy (NCBI): domain Eukaryota; kingdom Fungi; phylum Basidiomycota; class Agaricomycetes; order Agaricales; family Mycenaceae; genus Mycena; species Mycena amicta. Next base: position 899,617 of record JARIHP010000024.1, read on the forward strand.
GCTGAGGAACCGCCGCGAGTTGCAGACCAAGTATAAAAAGTGTGAGCGCTTCCTGCCTACGCATCTCCGCGAGGATATCAGCGCTGAAGAGCAACTGGAGAGGTACCCAACAGATACCACACTGTCGTCCTCATAAAGTAAATCGCTCAGCAGAAGACTAGCAGAGTAGATTGACGTCTTCCATTCAGGGCGCCGGCCATCGGCCCGCGGTTTGTGAACTTTATATGGAGAGTCGAGGTGGACGGTAAGGATATTGCGCTGCCGGATGAGTCAGAGGTGAGACGGGGGCACCAGACCACGGAGGAGAACGACATACCGTATAGGTGATATGGCCACAGAGAGGCCTGGGCACGCCTTGCAGGTCGAGGTCATTCTTGTCATAGAGGTCGGCAATAGAGAATCTTGAGCGGCTTTGGCGCGTGGATGGAGCGGTTCTGCTACGTTTGTGTTGAGTGGGAGCCTTTGGGACGTCCTGGAGGACAATAGACGCGGTTTCTGAGCTTGCGTTTGGTGGGTGATGTGTATCGAGGTATGGCCGCCAGAAATGCGCTTGAGTACGGCTCAGTGCTGGGTGCGGCGGTATTGATGAGGCCATTGTCGACGTCCAGGGATCAGGCGTTGTCGGGAGGTCAGACTGGGTTTAGCCTCTGGAATGGGATTGAGGGAGACTTGGCAATCGTTGACCAAAGCTGAGAGTGTCACATATGTGACGTCATCATCAAAGCCATCAGTCGTCGTCCGGTCGACAGAATCTGAACACAAGATATCGCTTCACCAGCGCGCGACTAGGCGGATCAATCGATTGAAATCTGGGAAGTCTGGCGCTGTGCCAGCGGGAGCAGTGAAAGTCTTAGTCCGCAAACCTTGAGACGTGGCTAGCTTGGTGTTACGCTCTAGTTGAATCCAGGGTGTCATAGCGATTGAACTGGGCAATAAATGGTCGAAGGAGCTATCGTACATCGAACCTGAATGCCGGATTTTCTTCATCCAAGAAAGCCCACACCGTCTTTTCCTTCAAACCCATGGCCTTCCAATCGTCGAGCACAACTGGATACGTGTCGGCAAAGAGCGGAAGCAGTGAACTGTCGTGCGCCAGAACAACGAATACGTCGGGATTGCCGTCAAACGCAGTCAACTTGTTGACGGAATCTTGCGCTACCACCGGGTCTGCCTGGTATGGCCCATCGCCAATATGGAGGAGGGGGGCGGTTCGGGCGGTCAGGTCGAACGCGGAGCCCGCGCTGCTGAAGTGCTCGTGTGAGACGGAGGCTCTCGTCTTCTGGAGTAGTGCCCCGGGACAGGGAAAGTGTTTGTGGAGAAGCCCGGTAGGACGGAGAACGCCAGCATGGTGGCAAGCGTCGCCGCCAAGGAGGACGAAAGTTGTAGGCGTCACACGCGCAAGACCGCAGACGTGCCCGAGTTGATGCTGCCATAACGGTTAGTGAGGGCGGTTCGGGAGACAAGGAACTACTCACACCGGGGACATTTAAGAGGTAGAAACTACCATCGCCGAAATAGTCGTGGGCTTTGAAGGCGTCGATTTGAAGCTCAAAGTCGATCTTGACCAGTTTGTGGCCGCTATGGACATAAAGTTAGACATGGCGCTTTGCTAGAGTGAAAGAACGCACGCGATGTCGCTGGGAAGCAACGTGCTGTGGGGATCCGTTTCGTGGGTCAAAAGCGCCATGTCCTTGCTGACCACCAGATTGGTCGAAGAAGGGAATCTAGTCATGTCGCCTGGCGATTTTAAATATGCATAGATGTGCGGGACTTGTGCTCACCCGTATGATCGACATGAGAGTGGCTACGGGGGTAGATTCAAGTTAGCAACATGGATATACTGACGGCGGAACACACCTCCAAATGACAGCGCTGATGCTTTCCTTGGGAATACCATTCGCTTCGATGAGGTCGACGATATCAGCCTGAGCTTGGACAGGAAATGCCTGTTGTATGAGCTGGGCAATATTCGGCGCGCTATTCTCGAGATCTTTGCGAAGACCCAGGTCGAATAGGATGCGTGTCTGCGTCGCAGCGTGCTCGATGACAAACGAGAAGACGGGAATTCCGAGGTTTTCGTGTCCAGACAAAACTGGCGCGAAAAGGCCGGTCGCAGGGGCTTTGATCTTGGTGTGGTCTCCCGCTTGGATGGTGTCGAAGACCTTGACGGTGACCGTGGAGGATGAGAGGGGAATTCCAATGTCGCGGTACGATGCCATGGCCTTGTCCGAGGGATTCACCAGCAAACGGGGCGTTGTTAAATAGCACTCCCGGACTCTTGGGAAAATTACGCGTTTGGGATGAGCGGAGGGCTGTCGCAGAGGCGGAGTTGCCGAGCGATTTGGTGAGTCAAGATTAGAAGGACCTTAGTCGCTCTGAAGTTGGCACGCAACCGAGCTACTGGTGCCAGTGTCCGTCCTTACTAGTATTTCCAGTGTGGTCGTCGACTTTTCGGACGAGTACGATGACATGCGAGTTCACTGTGCAGAGACTCCAGTCGGAGAATGAGTAATTATAAGCTTCGTGGATTGGTGAGTTTCCGTGATTTCGGGAATTTGGCGTTCAGTGCGGGGTGGCTGTAGTTCGGTGCGGTGTCACGGTCATCTACCGCGTTACACGCGTTGATTACAACACGTTGGACAACGAAAAGACGTTCCCAGCAATCCTGCGACGAGCCAGTGAACTCGGATGGAATGGCCACTAATTCTGCAGCAAGTTCTTTGCGGCACTGACCCAAGGAACGGCCTCCATTTTTCACAGCGGAAGCAAGTGAGACAAAGTACATCCGCGGCCGCCAAATAAACAACGACCCTGTCTAGCATTGCCTCCCCTGCCTCTCTCTCTCCCTACCACGTTGACCGTGGTTTATTGTCTTCGCTCTCGTCGCTCTACCTCTCTCTCATCTCTACCAACCTCTCTTCACTATGCCCGCTTCCGACGCCCTCCCCGATTTCGCTGGCCGACTAGTCGATGATGGGCGCATACAACTTCTGAACAGGCTCGGCTCTGGAGCATATGGGATTGTCTATCGCGCATACGACACTAATTCTCCCCCAGGATGCCCAAGGTACTACGCGGTCAAGTGCATGGGCCGCCCCTCTGGCTACACAGACAGGGAAATATCCCTCCACGGTCTCTGCTCGACACACCCATCCGTCATCACTCTACACCGACAATTCTACGTCGACGGTCTCCTTTGCATCGTTCTCGACATCGCTGCTTGCGGCCTCTGGACCCTCATCGACGAAGGCGTCTTCTTGCATAACTCTTCCGCAATCAAAAAGGGGTTTTTGCAAGTAGTGGATGCAGTGCAGGCGTGCCACGACAAGGGGGTCTTCCACTGCGACCTGAAGCCCGGGAACATTCTGTGCTCGCACCACGACGAGGTACTGCTTATTTGCGATTTTGGGATGGCCACCCAGGAGACAGCCTGCTCGCACGCGGCTGGGACAACCATATACATGCCGCCAGGCTAGTCGCTTCTCTCTGAAGATTGTTTCCATCTGACTCCCCGTTGTAGAGGCCCTCACTCTCGGACATCAAACCCAGTCATATGCGCCCGCTGACAGCGACGTTTGGGCATGCGCCATCATCCTCCTCAATATGATGACCGCCAGCTTCCCATGGCGAAAGGCGACCTCGGCAGACGCCTCATGGGCCGCTTTCATTCTCGAGCATCGCCGGCACACGTACCTCCGCCAGAAATTCCCCATTTCCGCCGGGCTCAACGACCTCCTTGTCCGATGTTTCGATCCGTCTCCGCAATCCCGACCATCTCTCGCGGAATTGCGAACCGGGATAGCCAACATGCCGACCCTCTTCCGCGACCCGTCCGAGGCGACGTTACCAATCACATTAGCTTCATCGGCACCAACGACGCCTGGCGCGTCGTTCCATTTCGAGATTTCCGACGCGTGCTCCGCCTCATCTGTACCGACATCGGATGGTGATGCGTCATTGCTACGTCAACTCGCGATCGAGTCAGAGTGCCCGAAACCACCGACGTCGTCTCCTACTGGCGTCTCGGACAACCACAACGAGCTTTCGCTCCAACCACGGCCAGCACCAGCACACTCTTGCATCCCAGCTGCCGACGATCCCGCCGTGCTAGCACTCGCGCCGGAAGCCCAAGCTATCCTCGCGCGCCTTCGCGCACGTCCGGCGCCTCGACCGCAGCTCTATCGTTGGATCGACCCCGAACGCCTTCCCGCGTCCGAGGACGTCGAGCAGCAGAACCTGCCGAAGAAGAAGTCGCGTAACCCTCTGAAACGAGTCTGCCACTGGATTTGCCAACGCCGAGCAGGACGAAACGTGAAGATTCTGAATATTTTCCGGACGTAAGCGCCCTTTCACGTATAGGCCATCATTTGCTGATTTTCTTGTGCAGATGATATACTCGGTTGTCGGATGAAGAGGTCAAACGGTAGGCCAGAATACTGATGACGAAGAAACGGAAATCCAAAGGGAAGCTTCCGAACTCCGATTGATACTGACATTGCCAGACCTCTTTACTTCCGATTTTACGCCCGCGCGACCTGCAAGCACCGTTCCTCACAGTAAACAACCGGACTTTATCCATCGCTCTACACACCCAATGTCTGGCCTACTCGAGGGGGTCATGGTAGTGGCTTATCTCGAGCGACAAATGGTGCGCACATTTGTTGCTCGAGATGAGCGACTACTGTGATCCGCTGGGGCGGGCCAGAGATTGATTCGCATACCGGTGAACAGACCCGACGACCTGTTTATTCGAGGGCGCCAGCGGAGATGCTGATCTTGGGGGACAAGTGTGCACACCACTTGTCGCTCGAGATGAGCAATTCGGTGGCGCGCTCGAGTGGACAGTACGGCGGGCAGCTGCCTGCGCGATTTGCAATGGCACGGCTGTGTGATCCTGGTGAAGGGAGGTTTCCTCTCGTGTGTTTTGAGGTGGGTTATAAACCGGCGTGTGGGGTTTCGGCCGTTGGAGAAGATGGAGACATATATCTACATGCGGACGTTTGTTTGAATGCATCTTGGCTTTCGTTCTCACTTTTGCGTGGATATCGTACCGTCCAACGAAATCTTGGCTTATGGTCTATGTCTGTTGTCGAGGGATCAAATTCAAGTTATTCAAGTGAGAGAAAGAGAGAGAAGGAGGGGAAAAAGAGGGAGATTTGTGCTCACCAATTGCACCTTTTGCCTGTTGTTTTTTTGGGGAAAATGCGCTCCGCAGCGTGTAAATCGCTCAAAAAGTGGCCGTCACGCTGGCGCTTGATCAAGCCGCATTTGGATTTCAAGTCTATGTCCAAACGGGGCACTTCCCCTTTGGACATGAGCCCTCAGCCAATGATAATTCAAGTTGGCTCGGAAGCCTCGGGCCCGACTGCTTCCGGACTCGGAACAGCTGTCAGCCAAGCCTGGTTTTCTCCCACGTCCACAGAGTGACCAGACGCAGCCAGCGCCACCACCGCCGCTCACCAGTCTGAGCCTCGAGAGACGTTACGCCAAACGGAAGCGGTGTCAGCTTGGCTGGCCTGCGCTCTTGGTGGACCAGACGGTCGGAACGGCGGCTTGTCCTTCCAACTCGCTGGCTGTGAGGTGTTTGGCCGGCGCCCACTTCCAGTTCCACCTACGCTTCACCGAACCGCCAACTCTCCATGTCCTTTGCTCTCTCCTTCTCTACCTCTACCTCCATCCCTACATCTCCAAGGCTCGGGCTAACGCTATCTGAACACCTCTATAATCCTATCGACTCGTATAATCCACACACCTGGCCATAAACACACCCGAAATCATACATGCACTCGATACAGTCTGACTCCGGCAGCCCACTCTCTGGCATATGCCGCCGCCTCATCCTCCTCCTCTCGCTCTCCCTCTCTCTTGACCCCGGCCACTTCTGGATCACCATCCCCAATCCGCCTGCAGGTCCTGGGCTCGTATTACTCGGAAAGCCATGCATGCCACTCCGAAGAACTCGCTCTCTAAGCTGCCTCATCCGTTATGGACGCAGTCCCCGCTGCCAACGAAGACGTAACGGACGCCGTCGCGTGTCGTGGGTGATGGTCTAGCCCGCACGGCGACCCTGTCGATTGAGCCCCCATTTGTACTCGTAAGTATCCCATCCTTATTAATACCCTTCTTCAAGTTCTCATTTTGTTTCAGTATTCACATTCAAAGCATGTACACTACGAATGTCGATACACTACGAATAACAAGATTGTGCAATAGCTGTATATTAAGTGCGCTTCGACGGCTTGCGCACGCGCTGGTTCATGGCGGCCTTGCGTGTCACTGAGATGTGAGCAGAGCTTTCGTGAGCCACTGCAAGGCAGGTATTGGCGGTCGGGCATCCTGCATAGGCCGCAACGCTTCTTCCCCTTCCCCTTCTCCGTGGTGATCTTCTTTGTGGGACGTGCGCTCTCTAGTGCGTTATATGCTCCCGAATTAGCGGTATGGATGAGAGCGTCATCTGGTGGAAGCCGCGTTGAGTCGGGCGATTTAGGGACTCGCCACACTCACATTTGAAACGCCCCAGGTGCCCTGATAGACATGTACAGTCTGGGAGCCAAACAAATATGAGAAGAAGATATAGAGCGTCGGGCGAGAAACCAGACGTCGCAGCACGCTGAAGAGCGAATACGGGGCCAATGGGCCGAGTCCAAAGCTGCCCGTCGCGATAGCATTGCGGCTGCCCGTGTGAACCAATGTCCTTTTGAATGCCTGCTAAACACCTCCGTAGCCACTGCTCATTAACTGAGTGCAGCGGCGCTTCCCCATCTCGGCTTTCCTCTTCCACATCCACATCCTCCTCACCCTCACCGTCACCGTCACCTGCATCTCCATCCTCATCTGCGTCGCCATCCAGGTCCTCTCGAGGGTCATCGTTGATGGTTTCGTCAAAGACGCGCTCCGACGAATTGAAACCAGGATCACCGAGGCTGAGTGCCTCAAACTCCGAGTAAACGCGCTCAAGAGCAGAGCTGAGAGGTACGGGACTGTTTGGAGTGCTGAACAGAGACATGAATAACCAAAACGAGTCCGAGTCAGTTAGCACGCACCGTGAAGCGCAGGCGCTGTGTGTGTTGAGGGACGCGCGTTGACCACCAGTTTGCAAGTCCCTGTCCCTCCTCGGATGGGTTGGGCGTAGAATCCATCGTGCTTGCTTTTGTGGCAGCTGTACTTGTAGCGGGGAGACGAGCCGGCGCTGCTTGCTTTGCTTTCTTTATGGATCCACGCGCCCAGCACGCGCGCCGCCGTGTTGCTTCTTAATAGTGGTCGGGAGAGAGGAGGGAGTCGGCACCATTTTATTTTAGACGCGTCAACGCACAAAGAGCTCGATATAGCGCGAAAGATGGAATTGACTACGTGACTACGTGACTGATGTGGCTCATGTCCTAATCGGGCATAAGCCAGCAACAGCCTTGGCCCATGAGCCGAAATCTTGAAAAAAGTCGCATCAAGGCTCATGTCCAAATTGGGACGTATCCCCGGTTGGACATCGGCCCTAGCCAATCAAATTCAAGAGCGATAAGATGAGATAACGTCGCTTGCGTTGGAAATCGGGCCCGGCTTGAGGCTTCAAGCTTCAAGTTCTACTGGTCCCCGGCAATAAGTTCCCTGGAGTGTCGTAATGACCGATGCCCAAGCATGCCAAAGACAAATTCCTCCGATAACAACAACGGGGACTCGATGCAGGAGTATGGACTCAACAGCCCATAAAAAATGGAGACACTAATAATAATAGTACATCGAGTAAGTAGTACAGCCAATGTGCACTAGTTATTTGTAGGTACCTTCTACCATGTTAACGTTTTATTCGAGTCGAAACGAAGAATTCCGCTGTTAAGTTACTTTACTTTGCTTCTGGGCATTCCGAGTGTTAAGTAAGGGAAGAGTGTTACAGAGAGGGAGCATGAGAGGGAGAGAAAAACGATAGCAGTGCGCGAATGAGAGCTTTTGGGGTTCGTAATGCATAATAGACTCATAATCGGTGCATTGAAGGTGGGGTGGGGAACGGAACGGAATGGTAGGAGTACACGGCATGGCACTGGGACAACCGAGGGAGGGAAACATGATCATTAGAACAGACAGAGTGAGAGTGGTGGGGAAAAAAAGGAAAAAGAAAAGCACTAGGGAGAGAGAGACCAGCTCAAGCAGTGATCCCAAAGCGGAGCAACAACGCCTCCACAAGCTCGCGCTCGACGCCAAACTCAGCCGCCAACTCGCTCATCCGCATCGTGTCGACGGGTTCTTCGACGGCTATGGGTGTCGCAGCTCGGGGCGGGGAAGATGGGGGCGATGGGGCGAGATGCTCGAAGGATGTGTATGGGGAGGGCGGGGGCGCGAAGGTCTGGCATTGAGCCTGCGCTTGCGTAGCATTGAAGCGTGCATGGAAGGCTTCTTCATCTTCGTCTTCTTGTTCCTCCTCGTTATCAGCCTGCTCCGACGAGTCAGGCGAAGGAGTGTCGAACTCAGACAGTCCACGGAGCTGTTGTTCGGTGAAGGCTACAAAACGAAAATGGTCAGCACAAGATTACGGGGGGAACGAGTAAATCACAAACCATGGCATCCCATTGCAGTCCTGACAAGATCCTTGACAAGCGCCTCATCCACCTCCTCCGGCTTACGCGCACGCAGCACCTGGATGGCGGCATACGACACATCATAAAGCAAATCGCGTACACTCGCGCTCCAGAAGACACGACTATCCCTGTCGGTCGGGAATTTTGCAAGGATGTTGATGAGGGCATGGAACGGGAGGCCGGGAGCCTTGACGAAACGCGCGTCCTGGGTGCGCATGAGGTAGAGAAGGTCTGTCAGGTCCGACTCGCGCAAAAGCCCGCCTTCGAGGGCACCAGCGAGCGAAGGGGTGGCAAGACCAGCGAGGGACGGAACAGAGCCATCGAAGGCGCCCGTCCAGGATGGGAACACGGCAGACATGAGCGCGGACTGGGAGGAACGCGTAAGGGTGACTGCCCGAGCACGACGACCACTGCCTAGGACGGGTGCCGCTCTGTGCTCGCCGCGGAGAACAGAGCGGGCCATCGCCTCCGTGGGGAGCTCTACAAACGCATGCGATTGGGTTTTACCAAGACGGTCGAGGAGAACATAGGCGCGGCAACCGGAGGCAGGGGAAACGCCGAGGAAGGTGAGGATGGCGGGCGGAGTGATGTCCCAGGGCACGTTATCGATCCTGAGAACGACGGGGTCTTCGTTGGCGTCGGGTGATGTGGGCGGGGAGAATGGAAGAAGGAAGCTTTCTTCGAAGGTGGGTGACGGAGGGGGACGAACGAGACCGAATGTATCGACCGTGGCGCGACAAACGACGCAATGCATCGAGAGTTGGTCGACGATGTTGAGGGCCGAGGTGAGGCAGGCGGGGCAGAGTACATGGGAGCATGGGCTGAGCATTGCGAGCTGTTTGGATGCGACAGCACATGACGAGCAATGGGAGTGTGCTGGGGCCGGGGAAGCATTAACGGGTTCGTCACAATGTGATTCGACGTGTTCTTCGACATCGGGAAGATTCGACTTGAGGCCAAACGCGCGGCGTTCATGAGCAGGAGCAGTCACGCTGCCCTGGAAACGGAGCTTGGATGCGAGACGCAGGTTGCGGGGAGGGGTCTGGGGGAAGTTTTCAGATGCGTAGGAGAGGGCTCGACGACGGGGGGCCGTGAGAAATGGTGGCAACAACGGGGCGTCGTCCAAAGAGGTGTCGCTCTCGTCGTCGTCGTCCTCCTGGACACGAATGCCATGCTGGGACGCACGCGAGCGCCAGTTTCCCGTGGAGTCGGCCTTGACGACGTCGGGAGAGAAGCTGAGTCGCTTCAGACGGTAGTTGTCCGGCGTCGCAGGGGCATATGAGGACGGTGTCGAGGGGGTGTTGGGTGTGGTGTAACGGGACGCGACGAGAGGAGAAGAGTAGCGGGACGAGTACGCTGGCGACGTGTAGCGCGAGGCAGGCGACGCAATGGGGGGTCGAGGCGCGCTATACATGGTGGAGAAGGAAGAGGTCAACAAGTTGTTTACACTTGTTGGGGTCGTGTCGACAGCCGTCACGGGTGTGGTTGATGGGAAGCGGGATTTCATGATTTTCGGCCAATTCAGCCAAAAGTGAGCAAGAAAGCCCAATAAAAAGTACGCAAGTAATTACGTGTCGGTACATCCCGCTACCGCAAGGGTGTAAGTGCCATTTATTATATCCCTCCTGCGAGCGATAATCTCGAAGGGCCGTTATCTCTTATCGCTCTTGAATTTGATTGGCTAGGTCCCATGTCCAACCGGGGATACGTCCCAATTTGGACATGGGCCTCGATGCTATTTTTTTCAAGATTTCCATTGGACTCAGCGCTGGGTACGATATTCACGCAAAAATTGAGAACGAAAGCCGAGATGCATTCAAACAAACGTCCGCATGTAGATATATGTCTCCATCTTCTCCAACGGCCGAAACCCCACACGCCGGTTTATAACCCACCTCAAAACACACGAGAGGAAACCTCCCTTCACCAGGATCACACAGCCGTGCCATTGCAAATCGCGCAGGCAGCTGCCCGCCGTTCTGTCCACTCGGGCGCGCCATCGAATTGCTCATCTCGAGGGACAAGTGGTGTGCACACTTGTCCCTCAAGATCAGCATCTCCGCTGGCGCCCCGAATAAACAGGTCGTCGGGTCTGTTCGCCGGTATGCGAATCAATCTCTGGCCCGCCCCAGCGGATCACAGTAGTCGCTCATCTCGAGCAACAAATGTGCGCACCATTTGTCGCTCGAGATAAGCCACTACCATGACTCCCTCGAGTAGGCCAGACATTGGGTGTGTAGAGCGATGGATAAAGTCCGGTTGTTTACTGTGAGGAACGGTGCTTGCAGGTCGCGCGGGCGTAAAATCGGAAGTAAAGAGGTCTGGCAATGTCAGTATCAATCGGAGTTCGGAAGCTTCCCTTTGGATTTCCGTTTCTTCGTCATCAGTATTCTGGCCTACCGTTTGACCTCTTCATCCGACAACCGAGTATATCATCTGCACAAGAAAATCAGTAAATGATGGCTTATACGCGAAAGGTCGCTTACGTCCGGAAAATATTCAGAATCTTCACGTTTCTTCCTGCTCGGCGTTGGCGAATCCAGTGGCAGACTCGCTTCAGAGGGTTACGCGACTTCTTCGGTAGGTTCTGCTGCTCGACGTCCTCGGACGCGGGAAGGCGTTCGGGGTCGATCCAACGATAGAGCTGCGGGCGAGGCGCCGGACGTGCGCGAAGGCGTGCGAGGATAGCTTGTGCTTCCGGCGCGAGTGCTAGCACGGCGGGATCGTCGGCAGCTGGGATGCAAGAGTGTGCTGGTGCTGGCCGTGGTTGGAGCGAAAGCTCGTTGTGGTTGTCCGAGACGCCAGTAGGAGACGACGTCGGTGGTTTCGGGCACTCTGACTCGATCGCGAGTTGACGTAGCAATGACGCATCACCATCCGATGTCGGTACAGATGAGGCGGAGCACGCGTCGGAAATCTCGAAATGGAACGACGCGCCAGGCGTCGTTGGTGCCGATGAAGCTAATGTGATTGGTAACGTCGCCTCGGACGGGTCGCGGAAGAGGGTCGGCATGTTGGCTATCCCGGTTCGCAATTCCGCGAGAGATGGTCGGGATTGCGGAGACGGATCGAAACATCGGACAAGGAGGTCGTTGAGCCCGGCGGAAATGGGGAATTTCTGTCGGAGGTACGTGTGCCGGCGATGCTCGAGAATGAAAGCGGCCCATGAGGCGTCTGCCGAGGTCGCCTTTCGCCATGGGAAGCTGGCGGTCATCATATTGAGGAGGATGACGGCGCATGCCCAAACGTCGCTGTCAGCGGGCGCATATGACTGGGTTTGGTGTCCGAGAGTGAGGGCCTCTACAACGGGGAGTCAGATGGAAACAATCTTCAGAGAGAAGCGACTAGCCTGGCGGCATGTATATGGTTGTCCCAGCCGCGTGCGAGCAGGCTGTCTCCTGGGTGGCCATCCCAAAATCGCAAATAAGCAGTACCTCGTCGTGGTGCGAGCACAGAATGTTCCCGGGCTTCAGGTCGCAGTGGAAGATCCCCTTGTCGTGGCACGCCTGCACTCCATCCACTACTTGCAAAAACCCCTTTTTGATTGCGGAAGAGTTGTGCAAGAAGACGCCTTCGTCGATGAGGGTCCAGAGGTCGCAAGCAGCGATGTCGAGAACGACACAGAGGAGACCGTCGACGTAGAATTGTCGGTGTAGAGTGATGACGGATGGGTGTGTCGAGCAGAGACCGTGGAGGGAGATTTCCCGGTCTGTATAGCCAGAGGAGCGGCCCATGCACTTGACCGCGTAGTATCTCGGGCATCCAGGGGGAGAATTGGTGTCGTATGCACGGTAGACAATCCCGTATGCTCCAGAGCCGAGCCTGTTCAGAAGTTGTATGCGCCCATCATCGACTAGTCGGCCAGCGAAGTCGGGGAGGGCGTCGGAAGCGGGCATAGTGAGAGAGAGGTTGGTAGAGATGAGAGAAAGGTAGAGCGACGAGAGCGAAGACAATAAACCACGGTCAACGTGGTAGGGAGAGAGAGAGGAAGGGGAGGCAATGCTAGACAGGGTCGTTGTTTATTTGGCGGCCGCGTCTGTACCTTTGTCTCACTTGCTTCCGCTGTTTGCAAAATGGAGGCCGTTCCTTGGGTCAGTGCAAAGAACTTGCTGTAGAATTAGTGGCCATTCCATCCGAGTTCACTGGCTCGTCGTAGGATTGCTAGGAACGTCTTTTCGTTGTCCAACGTGTTGTAATCAGCCAACGAAACGCCCGTAACGCGGCAGATGACCGTGACACCGCATCACCCCGCACCGAACGCCAAATTCCCGAAATCACGGAAACTCACCAATCCACGAAGCTTACTCATTCTCCGACTGGAGTCTCTGCACAGTGAACTCGCATGTCATCGTACTCTACTCGTCGACGACCACACTGGAAATAAAGACGGACACTGGCACCAGTAGCTCGCGTTTCACACCCGTTGCGCGCCAACTTCAGAGCGACTGAAGGTCCTTCTAATCTTGACTCACCAGATCGCTCGGCAACTCCGCCTTTGCGACAGCCCTCCGCTCATCCAAAACGCGTAATTTTCCCAAGAGTCCGGGAATGCTATTTAACAACGCTCCGTTTGCTGGCGAATCCCTCGGACAAAGCCATGGCATCGTACCGCGACATTGGAATTCCCCTCTCATCCTCCACGGTCACCGTCAAGGTCTTCGACACCATCCGAGCGGGAGACCACACCAAGATCAAAGGCCCTGCGACCGGCCTTTTCGCGCCAGTTTTGCCTGGACATGAAAACTTCGGAAGTCCCATTTTCTCGTTTGTCATCGAGCACACTGCGACGCAGACACGCATCATGTTCGACCTGGGTATTCGCAAAGATCCACAGAATAGCGCGCCGAATATTGCCCAGCTGATACTCGACGCGTTTCCTTTCGAAGCCGCGGACTCTGATATCGTCGACCTGATCGAAGCGAGTGGTATTCCCAAGGAAAGCGTCAGCGCTGTCATTTGGAGGTGTGTTCCGCCGCCAGTATATTCATGTTGCTAATCTACCCCTGTAGCCACTCTCATGTCGATCATACGGGTGAGCACAAGTCCCGCACATCCATACATATTGAAAATCGCCAGGCGACATGACTAGATTTCCGCCTTCGACCAATCTGGTGGTTAGCAAGGACATGGCGCTTTCGACGTACGAAACGGATCCCCACAGCACGTTGCTCCCCAGCGACATCGCGTGCGTTCTTTCACTCTAGCAAAGCGCCATGTCTAACTTTATGTCCATAGCGGCCACAAACTGGTCAAGATCGACTTTGAGCTTCAAATCGACGCCTTCAAAGCCCACGACTATTTCGGCGATGGTAGTTTCTACCTCTTAAATGTCCCTGGTGTCAGTATTCTCTAGCTCCCAAACCACCCTCCCTAACCGTTATGACAGCATCAACTCGGGCACGTCTGCGGTCTCGCGCGTGTGACGCCTACAAGTTTCGTCCTCCTTGGCGGAGACGCTTGCCACCATGCTGGCGTTTCTCCGTCCTACCGGGCTTCTCCACAAACACTTTCCCTGTCCCGGCGCACTACTCGAGAAGACGCGAGTCTCCGTCTCACGCGAGCACTTCAGCAGCGCGGGCTCGGCGTTTGACCTGACTGCGCGAACGAATCCCCTCCTCCACATTGCCGAGGGGCCACACCAGGCGGATCCAGTGGTAGCGCAAGACTCCGTCAACAAGTTGACTGCGTTTGACGGCAATCCCGACATATTCGTTGTTCTGGCGCACGACAGTTCACTGCTTCCGCTCTTTGCCGACACGTATCCAGTTGTGCTCGACGATTGGAAGGCCATGGGTTTGAAGGAAAAGACGGTGTGGGCTTTCTTGGATGAAGAAAATCCGGCATTCAGGTTCGATGTACGATAGCTACATACTTGACGTCGTTGATATACGGACCGTTTATTGGCCCGTTCGATCGCTCTGGCACCCTGGGTTACATAAATTTGAGCGTAACTACTGCACCCTAAACTAGCCACGCCTCAAGGTGTCTAATCGGGCTTGAAGTGCGTCTTCTTCATCCATACCGCCGTCATCTCCTGCATCTCCAGAACCACCTCCTCCGGTCGGCGCAAGCCCCGCTATTTCGCCCAAGGCAACGGGTTGTCGATTTGCGAGCTGTACTGAGGCAGACGCAATCCCCGTTGGCGCGTCCTTGAGCTGCAAGAAAGAAATCAGTCCACTTCAATGAAGAATGGAGATTAGAACGAATTACCTGGTGCGATAGGTCAACACCGATCTCGTCTAGAACTTCTTTGAGGATTCTCTCTCCTTCAAGCTCCTCGTCGTCCTCAACTATAAGATCGTCGACGAAGCCAGATACCATATCGTCCTTCATTTCCATCATCGAACTCTCCTTCTCAAACTCAGTCATGATCCGCTGTATGGCTGGGAGATTGAGGCTGCGATTCATGGATGCCATAGTCTGGAGGGAAATGTCATGGGTGAGGGGGTCTAGAGTCGGAATGATCATGAGATACTCACGCGAGTTGCACCGCGCATTGCGTCAGCCATTTGCTGGTTGCTGCGGAGAGTCTGTACATGTAGACTCACCGCCTGGAGTCGTGTGCCCATTTGGTAAAAGTTCGCAACATATCGACGATTCCGCAGGAGGTCCCTTGCCATGACTCGGCATGCCAGGAGCTGCCCGTCCCTCGCCGAGCGCTTGATGTCCGCGATGAGTTTCTTCTCACTGGCTGCCAGCTTGTTCCTCTCGCGCTCAAGTTCATACTGGGCCTTTGCGAGTGCGCGCTGATACTGCTTGAGCCGCTCGGCGGGGGTGACTCTCCACCCGAAGAGAAATTCCTGAGGAGCGGTGAGTTGGGTTTTTACGCGAAGGAGTTTAATTACGATTAGGTTCATTGCTGGGTCGCAGGCCAGGAGTGTAGGCACTTGCAGATTCTTTTCCCTCTTTATTGAACGCATGTGGACTGCGGTCTGCGCTGCGCGTGCGGCGCAGGCCTGCGAGGGCTGCGAATTCTTGCGGCGCAGACAGAGAGGTAGGTGTTACTGTACTATTTCGTTCAATTCGGGCCGGATCACGATTTTTTGATTTCATCAAAACTCGCCCAAACATCGGATAAATCGAGAAAAAATTATTGCCGGTGTTTCCCAAAATCGAGTGTGACCGTGACATGCCGAATTGAACGAAATAGTACAGTAATAGGGCACCGCAAGTTCTAACAAGAAAGCATTCAAGTTCTTTGCCAGTCTGGTTGGCTCAGTTCAAGTTACAGGTCACCCATGTCACGAGTCAACCGTGAGATCAAGTGGCTGTATATTCGTTGTTGAGTCGGCGCGACGTGCTTACTTTCATTCAAGCTGCAGCTGGCGACGACGGATTCGGTCGTCGGAGACGAGTGTGTGTGTTTTCTTTGTCTTCTTCTTGTTGTTCATCCAGCGTGGAATTCAAGGGTAGTAAGTGTCTAGTCGCAGCCTGCTAATGCGTGGTGGGAGTGGAGATCACAGAAAGGACGAACGGGGTTGTAGAGCGGCGAGACAGCTAAGAGTGGAAGTGCATAATGATTGTTCCCCGTGTTCTGATGTTTTGTGAGCTGAGCTTGCGGCGTAATCGGGTTCACGCACATTCTGCAACGTCTCGTTAAACTAGGCGCCAGCCTGGCGGCTGCCTCAAACCTTGCTTTGGGAATCCACTATTGACACACCAAAAAGCCAATGCACCTGGACTCCTGAATTGCGAGAGATAATGAAAGGTCGTATAGACCACGTAACGATTAATTAGAAAAAAAAAACAATATCCACGAAAATATGCGAGTGGGGGGGTGTTATTTGTAAGTGGATATTATTAACACTTTGAGAACATCCTTGTGAACAAAGAGAGAGTCCACGTCTTGTTTAATATGAGCGCGCATACGCTGCAGTCCAACTTGAGCTACAAAGTCCAAGATCTCATTGTCATTGACCATTCCGATATATTTGACCTACAGAGACTCATCATTAGTGACGATTGTTAATACAATAAAATAAAATAAAACCTCAAACTTGCACTTGAAAGATGCAGAAGGAGCCTCTATAGCATTTTCTAGTCGAACGACAAAACTGTGGGTGAAGTCAATGGGTAGCAGGCTTGACTGCCCAGAAAATGCAATCACCAGTGAGTTTCAAGATAATCGTCTGGCTGTGTGCCAAGATTTGCCCCGTACACGCCCCATCGACACAAAGGAGAGGCCCAATGTATACAGAACCACATGAAGGTTGCCAGGTCGGCGGTTCGCTGCAATTTGACCCTTCGCCGAGTCTTGGTTTTCGATGCATTCGGATTTGTGAGCGCTCCAATGAGTACGCTGACACTGCGTCCCGCAGTATCGTGATACCAAGCAACCGCTGCAGCGACTGGGTGCGTTTGTTTTTCCGCACATGCTGCAAGCGTTTCTTGAAGTGGTGTTTCTTGAAGTGGCTATGCGAATGGTCAAAGCGTCGGTGTCCATGAACAGATGGGATATAAATGCGTATGAGCTAACAGATGGTTGTAACGTTTTTATACGCACCGGGGCCTGTTTGATTGTCCCAAAACTGTTGGGTACCGCAATGGGTTTCTCGTATTGAGAACAAGCATGAGAGTAATGATTTACAGAGTTTCGGCCAGCGTCCAGACAAGGAGTGATATGACCGTGGATGAGGACGTAGAACAACAAGAATATTCGATACGGGTCACATTGACACACGATCACATGATAGACACATGATCACATTTCGCTTGACCACTATTAAATTAATAATGCGCTGGGATGAGGTCAGACGAAAATTAGAATGTTAAGAAACACAATTGACCATATACGATCAAGTTAACCAACAAATTTTAGCTACTCCTCATCCAACTCGTCTGTGTCGTCCTCTGACTGTATCATTTCGAACGAATCGTCACACATATCGGTGTTAGAATGCCGTCTCTTAACACCTCGACTCGTTATGTCTTCGTCTCTAATGCCGTAGTAGAAGCGGCACGCATCCTTTACCTGAAGAATCCAATCCTAAATAAACATTGATCAATCCGAACGTCGTTAATTACGGAAACCCATTACAGCTCGCCAGCACATTTTCTGGCCCAGCTCGTGGCCCAAAAGTGTATCTTCTCGCTGAAGATTTACGGTGCATCGTATGTGGGCTCCTGGG
The DNA here is from genome assembly GCA_029282125.1 of Mycena amicta. Taxonomy (NCBI): domain Eukaryota; kingdom Fungi; phylum Basidiomycota; class Agaricomycetes; order Agaricales; family Mycenaceae; genus Mycena; species Mycena amicta. Next base: position 917,312 of record JARIHP010000024.1, read on the forward strand.
GAGTAACACGGACTGCAGTCCAGCGCGAAACCAAGTGCCTGCAAATGATTGCATTCCAATCTTGTCTGTCGAACGATATTAAATAAAATAAATGGGATGAATAAGCATCTTACAGGTTCCACATTATGGTCGAGACGCAATCTGATTACCGCCTGAGTAGCGTCCGGGATACTCGTTGTGCAAAAGTTGCAGCTGAGCACCTCCTGCAGAAAGAGTGTAAGCGATATAGAAAAAATATCTTTAAAAATTCAATTACCTTATCGACTGGTCCGGATTGTTCAATCGCTTTCCGGATGAAACGGACAAAAGCGGCGAAAGGCTGTTTTAACGATTCAACATCGGGAGCGCGCAATAGTATATGTTCCTAGACTGATTTAACGATTTTAACCAACATATTGACAACATACCACGCCGGTGTAGGGGTCTGCAAGTTTAGCCACAATCTTCCCAAACACAAACATCTTGGCAATAGATCCATTGTTGTTCGCCTTGAAGTAACGGGTCTGTTTGAAAGAGCAGGCGCAGTCAGACATATGCTCATCGAAGATGAGTGAAGCAGGGATGCTGAAGAATAAAGAGTCCATTTCGTAGCGTCGCTGTAGAAACAACGAAGAACCACAGAGATAAATGGTATTGCATATCAGCCAGTGGTCGTTTAAGTAGCATTCAGGCGACGCATCCGCGCCAAGTATAGTACTCGGCAAATAAGAAGTGAAGTCACAAGTCTGAGATCCCGGCTCGTTCTCGCCGAAGGAACTTGAAGGAAGGTTCAGTAAGTATTCGGAAGGTAAAGATTTAGAAGGCCATTAGTACACATCAAGAGTAAGGGAGTTGCAAGTATAGCGTGAGTGCCAGTGTATGACCAGAGCACGCCTGCGTGTGGAGAAAATTGGGTCAAGTTGCCAGTATCAGTGGATAATCGCTCATCTTGAGACGCAAAATAGTCCAAGAAGAGTCATCCAGAAGTTGCCGAGACCAATAATACGATCGGATATCGACAACTAACCGCCAGGCAAAAACAATATTTTGCAGTAGTAAGGCGTAAGTCAGCAAAACACGATTTTGATCAATGCAATCAAACTTAATAGTGATCAGATGATGTTCGACGCGTATACATCAAAACGCAGCGTGCGGGCACAGAACATAAAATATCAGCATAATGACTCGATGTACACACTATACGCAAATGAAATGGATAACTGACGATGTGTATGAGAGTTGAGGTCGTACATTAATTGGTACATTTAATTATGGGAAGCCGTTATACTCGTCATCTCCTGTTGGCAGTCCCTGGTACGGAGAGGTCGAAGAACGGTCGACTTTGAGACATAGACGTTTGCGTACTGTCTCTTCGGTAGCATCTCTTGATAGATGAAGCCTTCAGCTTGAATTTCTGACAATCGAGTCCATCAGTAGCTAAAGGCCCATGCAGCTGAGACTGACGATGGGACGCTGGCCGATTTCACCGCTTCTCCCTGGTAAAAACGCATACGCGACACAAGCGACAAGTGACACGCTGCAGCGTAGGAGAGCGCCTTGGCATACAATATCCGTTATGTTCTCTGTGATAGGAACCCAAGGCAGACCATCGTATCTAACGCTTTCCTGTCGAGCAATTCAACATACATTATAAGTAACACTTTTATTGCGTACCATTATCGTATCGTTGTCCAATTCCACGTATATCAAGGCAGGTCGAGAGTGCGTTTTGGGACGAGACCATACGGCTATTCGAGGCAACTGCGGGTAAGATGCAGCCAAGGCAAAACAGATATTCAAAAGAAACCCACATGAACTGCTTCGTTGTTTCTCGCTATCTTTTCTAAGGTAACCGCGAAGGTTTCGAAAGAACGGCGCATTCTTCCGGAGGCAAGGGCAGGTGAGCCCAAGGTGACACGAGTCTGAAACGACTCTAGTTAGAAACATGTAAAAGTCAAACAATTTACGCACCTTAGACCCGATAACCCGCGTCGAAATGCAGTCTCCTGTTACAATAGCTACGCATTCGACGGCAGGCACAAAGTTGACGTTGACCAGCGGCACGTGGACTTGTAAAGCCCTGTCGACAAATACATCCACAGGAAGCATATTCAGCCGCACGCCATTCCATCCTAGAATGAAGAAAAAAATAGTAGGTCGCCCGCCTAGAACGTTGATGTAAGGGCGGTTATGACGCTGCATTCTGGATGGGTCCGTGTCTGTCAAATACACGTTCGTAGAGGATGCAGCGGTCCCAATAATCCATCCGTTGTTGGCCGACGATCCGTACATCACGCCGGAGTGGTCGATGATAGAGTCCGCCCCGCCAACAGTTGCAGTAATGTGGGAAAGGGAAGGGCTGGAATCAACCATGGACAGAGCAGTCTAAGCGGTATTAAGTTTGCGTTGGCGTTTTTATGCGCGAAGTACGCTTGCACGGGCTGTGACACGCGACCGAATCAATATAGGATGAGTAGTGAGTAAGCGCAAATAGCAATTACAGACAATAAGAATCCGTGTCGATATGTCGACAAGAACTATCATGCGTAGAAACTGTTCTTAGCCTTATTGGCAGCAAGCATACGGCTGGCATACAACCTGGGAGACTCACGCTTGGGCGATCTATAGCACCTGCTAATTGAAGTGGCATCCAAGATCCATTCCTAACTTGGATTTAGCGATTGGATGAAAAAATATGTTGGGCAGTCTACCTGGACCACCGCGGCCGACACTCCTTCCGACCCTTTCTGCTCGCTACTGACCAACACCGCATTCAACGTAACAGTGCATCTCATTATTCCCCCTTCGCTCAAAATCGGCTTGGTACCCTCCTTCGACCGGAAGCCAATTCATATTGTTTTGTCTCTGAGACATCTGAAAAAAATTAGTATGAATATATACGCGTTTTATCGCTACTCACCTTTAACGTCTTATCGCCGCAACGCACGTATATGAGGGTATTATCGCTGTTCGACGATTTGTTGACCCAATTGCCACGACTGCGAGTAGTCTATTCATAAAATCAATATGGGCGGACTGAGTTCGACTATAATATTTACCGCCCCAGCCGATTGAGTATCCGCTATCTTCGCGAGATTGCTCGCGGCTATTTCGAATAACTTCTTCACTCCCGGAGGTCCGCGCACAGGCGGTCGTAATGCGATAACGAGCTTGTACCGTCGTAAGAACACTTACGAAAGTTAAATGATCAAAGGCGTACGTATCCTTCTTCTTCAAGCACCGAAAAACACTGACCCGTGATCATGGTTGTACTGTGCGTAATCGAATCGGCCACCTGGGAGAGCAAAGGCACTAGGTCACCGGGCACGGCGCCTGTAGCTGGAACGTCCAATCGGAGGCTGTCCATTTTGAGAGGGGGACATGAATAGAAAGATATCCGGGAGGTCGGGGTTCGAAGTCGGAAGTTTCGACGGCATTGAGGATTTTTTATGTGAAGGCATGAGTAGATAGCGAACATCGCGTTCTCTATTTGAACTGTTTGCTTATCCGCCCTATGACGAACGACCGAGTATTGTGCTTTAGTCACAATGATTCTTTTTGTATCAGAGCCGCTTTGAATGTAGTCGTCAACTTTTATATCAAGTGATGCATATTTGTTGACTGAACGATAATAAACGTACGGAATCACACCTCATACCCCCTTGCCAGATATCACTGACGCGACAATTGAACAACCGAGACAATTAAATTAATTGTATGTCGTGTAAACAACACTTACCTCAGTGCGGACGAATCTATGTATGGAGTACATGCGATCCACATGCCCAGCACATTGGCGGTGGCTCTTCGTCTATTACTGTACTATCAATCAGCGACACAATAAATAAATAGATGAGTGGCTAAGGTGCTTGCCTGCAGGACTGTCGAGACCGAGGCCTACAGGGTCCAGAGATGGCTACGGTATCTTGAGCCATGCTGGCAGCATCAGTAGCATGAGACTCACTTCATATGTTCTTTGCAAACCGGGACCGGACGTAGAATTACTAATAGTACTTCCACCATGCCATCGGGGAACCGGAGTGTTTGGGAGTGGAGACCGGTCGAATTTTGTCATCCAATCGGGAAAGTCGTTGTAATTGCCATCGAAAGAGAACTCTATGAGGCGGCGTACTAGGTTGTGGATGACATCATGCGAGCAAATGTACTGCATTACAACTTACTTGCATATACGGGTGTCCTTTTCAAGATCGTCAACCTAGTCTGGACCTGACTGATACTGACTTTCGTGCCCGAGCGACTGGCGACTACATGCGTAACGAACGCACTCCGGTACATGGATCTCAACCGGACATTGCGTGACCGAGCTGCAGCAGTTTCCGTTTCGTGGAACCATAAAAGGCCTGATGAAGTGCGTTAGCTGAAAGACCACAGACGGTGCACGCGTCAGTACCTTGTAGTAAATGGACATCCCTACAAATTATCAGTCGTACGAAACACGATTGAACACAGTGACGCACATAGAGACCGTCCAAAGTTCGCGTCCTTGCGGGCCTTTCACCGTCCTTTTCAAGGAACGTACAGTAGTTCGTAGAATGTCGACATCCTGAGAGAGCTTCAGTTTTCATGTGGTAGATGAGTGACGGTCCTACGTATTCATATAGGAGAAGACGGGAAGGTGCGTCCGAGAGGGGAACTGTTACGTGGAACCCATCTGCCGAGCGTGTAGAGTGCATGGTCATATCAAACAAAAGCCGACGCTGAGGGACGGTCGGGCGCAGTGAGGAAGACTGAGGAGGCACTCACGACAAATGCACGGCGCCAGTATGAGCACAACCTAAGCACAGCCAGACAAAGAAGAGACTCGGAAGAGAGCGTCAAGCTGATAAATCAATATCACATGACATCGGATATTGATACCCAGTTGATATCCGATCAATACATGCTGTATTAGAAAAATATTAGCTGGTCAGCTTTATAGGCTGTTCCGTCCAAATAGTAGTATTATACCAGTATCAGTCAAATATCATCCATCGACTTTTTTTTTTTTTCACATTAGAGCTTGTCGGCAACCGACAAAAAACAATTTTTGCAGACGCTGATTGGCTGAAAATTGTGGAGCAGCCAATCAGCGCGCGCAAAGATTCAAATTTTGGGAAGTGCCGACAAGCTCTATTGCTTGGAACTTTTGATAGAACGAAAAAAATTATTACAAGTCCGGAATCGAATACAAGTCCGTGATCGGGACAAGTCCCGCCAAACCCGTCGCTCATCTCGTCCACTGCCAAGTCGTCTCCTCAACCATTCACCGTACCTCCACGATCTCTCGCTGCTGTTCGGGGTAGCCCGTCGTTTTCCCTTCACACCGCCAACGGGGACGGCTCGCGCCTCGGTCAATTCGCGGCCGCCGTATACAGAGTAGTATATGAGGAGTGTGACACCCACGTGTTTGACAGGTCAAAGACCTTCGCGGGCACTATGAAGGACTCAGAGTAAGTGGTGGAACACCAGATACACGCACCGTTGTCAGGCTTCGTATTCTCAACGCTCGTCGTCATCGTCATCGTCGTGTCGTCGCCGTTGTCATCCCGAGATTTTCATCAAGCGTTTTCTAAAGGCTTCCCGCGAAACGGTGTCCACAGCGGTGACTACAGGGCAATGTGAGGAGCACAGAAGTAACAAGCATAGACGTACCAATGTCAATCGCAAATCTTGGCGGGACAACGGCAGCCTAGACAGTAATATAATCAGTAGTGTCTGCGTTGGGGTAAGGGATTTACGCACCCTACAGTCACACATCCGCCGACGTAAGGGGATTTACAGGTCACACTCCTTGGTGTCTGAAGTCTTGCGAGCTCGTTGGCGGCAAAGAGCTGATTGGCGCCATAACAGGATGGCGCAAGTGAAAGAGCATGAGACACATCTGGGAGGATGAGTAAGGTGCGAAAGCGAGGCAAGGTGATACATACACCTGGAGCACTAACGACGGGCATACTACACCAGCACTGCGGGTCACAGAGCCGTACAGAAGGTCGAGCGAGCGGATGCGTAAGAATCCCACCCGACTGGTGCAGTTTGTTAAGTGAAAACGGAGTAGGCGGTTGCGATAGGCAATGTGGGAGATAATACCCATGGGTTAGCTATCGCACTGCCTGCAAGGAGAAAAGGAGCCTGACTCACATTGAGACAAGAGGGCGCGTTTCGCGAGCCTACAAAGTCAAGTGAGTATTTGCGACGAGGAGATGAAACGGGAACGCACCAGGTATGATTTATTGTTACGGGAAGACATGGTCGTATATTCGCTGGCGACGTCTGGTGGCGGTCAAACGGGCGCTGTAACTCGTCAAGCACAGCGATAAACCTATTGGAGTTTCCATGATAATGCCGCATCCTGAGCGAGGATGTAAGGACGACAATGATGCGACCACATATTCTATTCTGTCTGAAGGTGACATTGGCAGCGTCAAGCAACGACCAGAGCAGAGAGGCTTTAATCTAAAGCGCCTTGAAGGCGTCCGGGGGCGTGGTCGAGTTGTCGATAGGCGAGTGACGGAAAGAGGCGAGTGGCGAGTGGCGAGGGCAGAATATCGCGAGTGACGGTTAGTTGGAGGTTGTCGCAGAGCTGATAGAGCACACGGAGGGCGTATTGGCTTGGAGTCGCCGAGGATAAAGCGGACGGTGAGATAACGACGATAACCCGAATATGTGACATAGTGACATGATCCATCATCATTGACTCAATGTCGCCTTCCATGACGCCGGAGCAGCGACAGACTCAAATTACTCGGAAGGAAGGCCTTCCAAAACGTTACACCAAGAATCCAAAGCAGAGCATACGACCCTATGCAGCATTCAACGGCACAAGTTTCGTAAAGGTGCAATCTGTAATCGAGCACCAGACTGTACGTCTTAGGATTGCCAACCAATTTATGTGCGTCTACTCATCAATCTACCAGGACGGTGCAGGAAATGTAACCCACTATAAAGTTGTGTTTGATAAATCATACGGGAATCAAAATACCTACACTGTCCCTGCAGATTTAGTGTTCGGTGTCCCTCCTTGGTATCCAAATCAGTGATGCTGACTTTGCCCAGGGGCACAGAGGTGAAGAAAATGAAGGTTACGCCAATTACAGAGGCGAGGGACAAAGGAAAAAAGCGTGAAGTCTCTCCTTCCGGCGTCGCAGCACAACCACCCACGAAGAAACACCGACTTCAAACTGGCGCTAACTCTTCCGTCGCAAGAGCAGAGTTTACTCAAAACGTCAAGGACGCAGTATCAGAACCTAAATCACGAGGCTATGGTTTCTGCTCTTTGTGTTTTGTATGGACTCCTGAATTCGGTGAGGTCGCTCACATCCTCAACTCTTCACTAAAAGTCAGCATGAATGCGGTATGTTGGACTACAGTCACGATGTGTCTGTTTAACCACGGCTAATTATGGCATTACAGATAGCAAAAGCCGTCCGGATGCACGTTATCAATCCGCTCTCAGAGGATGACACGGCGACGGCGGCCCGTTCCTTTATCTCAGACGTAAAAAATGCCCTTTTCTGTACGTGTATTAACAGAAATTGGGGCTGTTTCAAACAGACTGACGACGGACAGTGTGCGTCACCTGCCACAGAAAGATGGACGGGAATGCACAATCACCGGCGTCCTTTTTCTTCTGCCCCCCTTTGTTCATCCTGGAATGGATACTGCACGAGTGGATCGACGATCAACAAAAGCCGATGGCCGATGCTATACGCGAAGCGTTTCCGAGCGGGCTCCACCACTATCATGTCATCCCACAGATGGATTATTTCAACCTGCATCTGCCACCTCCAAGCGTCGATCTGACTGGGCAAGAATGGTCTGTCGGTGCTTACAAACCGGATACGCGCTACCGTATCTGTTCAAGGAACAACAAAACACAACTGCACGAAGAAAACTTCGATGACTATCCTCCCGTCGTTCACAGCCTAAAAAAGATGGATCGGGACGCGAAGACAGCGGGTCCGTTATTGTGGGACCTGGAGATAGTCGGTATCGAACACATGCTCACGGCGCTCTTCTGGCGTTTCGACGACATAATAGCTATGGATGTACCCAAGGATAAGTGGTACCACCAGCTACTCGGAGTCCTCATACAAATCCGACACAAATTAATCCAAGGTGCTTATGACAGAGCACCTGAAGAGCAGGGCCCAACTGGACCTGCATCCGGTAACCCGTCGACTGGACCTCAGCCTGGACCCCCCGATTCCCGTGATCCCCCGCCTGGACCCCCTGCTCCCCGTGATCCCTCTCCTGGGCCTTCAGCTCCCCGTGATCCCCCGCCTACAGCTTCTGGTGCCGCTCCGGATCGTGCGCACGACCGCGATCGCCATGGAAGCCCTACGATCTGGCGAGTGGGGGGGCCCTCAATGGTGGTCAGGACTCAGGGTAAGTGCACAAGTTGTGATTGCAGTGTTCCAGCTCATCTTTGCTCTTAGGCAATCCAACGTCTCCAACAAGATCTTGCCTCTGGCAATTACGTCCAGAGCGACGACGAGGAGAGAGACGACGAAGAGAGCGACAATGAGGAGAGCGACGGAGCATCGCTGCCATCTGTGCCGACGGTGGACATCCCATCCTGGCTCTCCGAAGTCCCTCAGGGCGAGCAGTGCGAAGATGAACACCCAGGATATGCGCAGCAGTGGCAAGAACACGCCCACGATGGCCATCGCCTAGTTAACGCGTAGACGTTTGACTTTGATACAGCAATAGTGTGACCTGCATGTAAAAAGAGAAAAGAGAAAAGAGTCATAATGTATACAAATATGACGCGTTCAAATAGTAGTGCTGGTTCAAGGAAAACTGGAACGCTCACATTGTAGTATTCATACAGGGTGTACAATAAGTGTTAATGCGAAGGGAAGCCAACCAAAAATTGGGGATTTCGCGTCGGACGCTCGGCTGGGCAGTCGTGTTAACCAAGTAGCGTAGAATGAACGTAACGTAACGTACAAGACAAAGGTCATCGTCGGCTTCTCCTCAGGTGCACTCGGAGTGTCGGCCGGAGTGTTGGCCGGTGATACTTCGATATCATCCTACGAATCAAGCGCAAGGGAGACGCGATGAAACGATTGTTCAGATCGTCGCGCGGCAGTTCGAGAACTCGTGCGTTCATTCTTCGTGAAGCGCTGACGGATTCGTTTCATCCAGTTCGTCGTTATTTGGCGCATACGGGTGGGAGGGGACGGCGGATAAGCTTGGGGGTAGCGCCACTGGTATATGTTTTATAAAAGCAGGTCAGCGTCGCACTGAAAACCACGCAAACGAAGCTTACGGTGTAAGGTATGTTCACTTACTCATTTTTTGGCGTTGAATAGAGGCGCGCGTTTGAATAGACGATTTGCAGCCGTAGATGCGTTAGCGAGCGACAGAACGCGATGTTGGTCGACAACGATCGTGTTGCCGTCTCTTGCAGACTTGAGTTGCCCAGGAGCGGGACGTTGCGCTCAGCTCTTTCAAGGTCGTTCCTAGACAATCTAGAAGAAAATCCAGGTCAGTTTTGAATGAATATCAGATAAAAGTGACGCACTCTTGCTTTCCCACCGAAATATGGGCTCTCCGAGCGTAGTATCGCGCTCCGAGCTCTTGGAAATCGTGTCTCGCGTCGCGTATGGGTCGTTGACACGAACGAGGAGAGAGGTAATTTATCTTTGTGTGTTTCCTTCGATGGTTTTTGAGAGAGAGCTGCTGCTGGGTGTGTAGAACGGCGGCGAGAGGTGGCGGACGACATCCAGGGTGGCCAGATCGTGGCGTTCGAGTCGTCTTGAGTTGTGCAACGCGAATTGACTGATAAAGACGGTGATTTTTTAGTTACGTGGCGAATGATAACTCACCTCATTCTCCATAGTCCAAAATACGAACGGTGTAAGGCCCTCTGGAGACGCCCATCGTGAGGTAGACGTTGGGCGCGCGGTGTATGGGATCGTATGAGGCCATCTAGCAAACAAAGCGGGTCAGTTTGCAGTTTTCGGGCCAATAAACACCCACCTCGGTATCCAGACATCACATAAAACGCTTTGCGGTGTCCGAAAGGCGTCCAGCGTAGTGGTCGTGCACAAGTGGATGTTCTGGTCGCGGGGTAAAACGACCCGACGTGGACTTGACTGAGTTTGATGTAGCGTCACAGTCCATTTTGGGCTGTAACGCTGCTTACCTTTGCCTCGACGCGTCTCCAGCACGCGTTCGTCAACAACGCGCTAATTCAGCACAGCCGCTGGGCTGGGTATATAAGGACTGGGTTATGCCCTTGTCTCTTGCCCTGACCCCACGCTAGCTGACTGGGAGAGGCTGGTTGCGAGCTTGCGCTCAAGACTGGTCCGTCGGGGTCGCCGTGGGCAGGCCTAGCTCGTCGTCGTCGTGTTTGTTTGTCGTCGTCGTTGCCACTAACGGTGAGTATCTTAGCCCATTGTTTTCTTCACACAACTTACCCTGCTGCCAAGGTTCTCCCCTTCATGCGCATCGTCATCCAACCAAGCCTCGGCTCGCGGTCCGAACTACGACGATACACCATCGCTCCACACGATCCACCGACTAATGGCGGATGTCGAGTTGGCACTAAATGTCATCGTCGTTCTTCGTCATCTGGTAAGTATTTCTCGCTCGTTTTGCCTTGCCTCTTCCACAGCTAACCTGGACGCGTAGCTAGGCCGTCCTGCACACGCCTCGCCTCTGCACGCCTCAAGCTCGACGCCTCTGCGCCGCGCCTACGGATGATGGACAACAAGTGGCACTCCTAGCCCACCGGCTGCTGCTCATCGAGTCGCGTTCTCCGTCGACGTTTTTTGTACTCATGGACCGTAGGGGAGACTCCTTGATTATTTACTCTCTGCCGGTCGATTTGCCAGATCGATCGATTCAAATCCACTCGGCACCAAGCGGAATAAATTATCCTATCCTATCATATCCAAGGTTCCCGCTCGCGTCAATACTCTTCCTCGTACCGCCGTCCCTCAACTCCAAGCTTCTCAAGCGCCAAACCTCAAACCATGCACCCAGCCACTCAATACTGTGCACTCAACCCCATTGCCCCTCAATTCATCCATGTCTACGGCTCCCTGTGCATACAAGTGTTTGCGTGGTGGCCCGAAGGACTGGCAAGTTGTCGTGCTCGTCATACTGGTGAGTCCTTTACATGGCCGTCTGAAGCTCTGCTTACCGTACGCTTATGCCAGTTACTGATCATCCTATCCTTCATTGGTTCGCGCTCAACGCCATCAACATCTGCGCCTCAAGCTCGGTAGCCCTCGCCGACACGCCAACCAGCTTGGTCTACGGGTGGCACAAATCACTCCGAACATATAAATTATTTACAGGTCTCAACGTCAACTCGCGTCCTGCCTCAAGCCTCCGTCTCCAGCTCATCTCGATCCCACGAACTCCAAATCTTTGACTGTCGAACCTGCTTAACTCAAGGCTTTAAGTCAAGCGTGTTCATACCTTCCTTGGTCTGCTTTTGCATTCTACATACTTACTTTATACCGTCTCTGCTTACCTCGATACTGTAGCCTATACTCTACGTACATGACTTCTCGTTAATTCTCAAATCTCAATTTTTTTTTGGTCAGACTTGCTATTCGCCGTAGATCAACCACACGTAAGCCTCAAAGCGGTGCTTGACGTAGTTGTTTCGGTGCTCCTATCCAATCTCCATGAAACTGGCCCTACCTGAGCGTCTATGGACTCCACGTCTGAAGTCTTTCGACAACGACAAACGCCTTGCAGAGGCGTCTCCACTGCTTGAACTCTTCTCGTTCCGGTTCTCGACCCGTGTAAGCCACAGTCCAGCACAGAAAACTCCACGAGGAAGAGTTGCGACAGGCCACTATTCAGAGCGTACTGTCCTCTGAGGTTGGTACTATTTTGTTGTTATTTTAAACGGTTCTGAATCGCCGTAGCTGGCTGCGGTGCACGAATGGTGGACATGGAACATTGGGGATTTCTTCATCCCCTGGGTGGTCACCTCGTCCGAACTAAACTCACTGCTTGTCTCTCAATACATCGAGCTCTTGTACCAGCGATGTTCGCTCTTAATCGGGGACCCGGAAGCACTCAAAGTGCTACTCGCAGAACAACACTTCATCTACGACTTTTGCGTGCGTTGCCCTTCCAATGACTTCTTGTCCAGGCTAATGACTGTGCAGGAGAGTATCCCCACCCAACTGAATGTCTTCGGAAAGGGAGACAGCGATTCCAGCAGCAGCCCTTACCGACTATAGTCTCGATGAAGGGGTTTCTGGTGGTTGCCTCCCAGAATATCCGTGTCAACCCACTCCTACACCAGTCCCTCGCCGGAAAACCATCAAAAAGCCCGTGGTCGAAGATAGTTCAGACGGGGAGTCCTCTTATGGAGAATACGAGTCGGAGGAGGACCATGTAGAACTCCTTAAGGTTTCAAAGAGAAACCGGCCGAAAAAGGAGCCTCTGAAGCTACCACAAACGACAGAGGAGCTCGAGAGCTTTTGCGCGAGACTGTTGGATTTAATTCGCATGTTCTGGAGTGCAGAGAGCGAGAATGTGGGTCTATCCTATGGTATTCTCTCGTCTCGCTGATACCATTCTACTTAGGTCTTGGAGGAGCTGGTGACGGTGGTTCGCATCCTTAAGCTTGTCATCCGCACGATTTCTGGGATCAAGAAACTCATCCCGCCGTTCAAGGTTGGTACGTTCATTACATCCGTTAAAGATTTACCAATATTCTATAGGAGAGCGGTCTGGCTGCTCGGCTTCAAGATCTAACCCAAACGCGGCGCCGGCCATGAGCGTATCCACCCCAACGTTGCGCTCAGCTATCAAAAGCGTGACTGGGCCTTCATTTTCGGCGAGATTTTGACAAAAATCTTACACGTCGATTCCCCTCGAGACAAATCCGAGCAACTCTCAGGACTGCGGCCCTATGTCCTGGGCAACAGTAAAGGATTCGTCGCGAACGACTTCCTTTCGATCATAGGCCACAATCCCGAGTTGCTTTTGTTGCGCTCGTATCCCAGCAACGCTATGGCTTTGACTGGGGGGGCGGGCTTTCGAGCAGGCATATATCAGCACTGTGGCTCCTAGTCTAGCTAGTGCGGGTTTTTCCTGTCCGTATCTCCTACTTCATAGCCGGCTGCTTTCTAACGCAAAGTGTAGATTGACAATACACTGGATCCCGCAGAGATATATCGGCACATAACCTGGTCTGACTATTTCCGAAATGTTGCTACAATGGAACGTAGTGGTTTCGCCGACCTCATCATCCTCCTATTCAAGCTATCCCTGCTCTTCCGAACCTTCGTAAGAGAGGTCAATTCCACTGTTTACAACCCGGAGCATCCGTCAGCTGCGATCGAAGCGTTGGGAGCTGAGATGGAACGCCTCAAAAAAGAGCCCTACGCATATACCACCTTCGACAAGGCAGCCAAGAAGCGGGACAAGAAGAAGCGGTCTAGGAAGGGGAAAAACGAGAAATATAAGGAGGCCGGGGTTGAACGGAAGAAAAAAGCGGAGGAGGCGCGACAAATCCAAGAAGCGTGGACCGGTCAAGCCAGCAGTAGATGTGCATGGAGATGTTGTCATGGGTGCCGGAGACGAGGGGAGATCGAGCAGAGCCGATACCGATGGTGTTTGGAAGTGAAGGAGAGCAAGGACGGGAAAACACGGACGACGATATGGTGGGTAACGGCATGGGCGTGGGAGATGTAAACACGGATGAAGAGGACGACCAAATGCCGACGCTCCACCAAGAAAGCCCATTGACGACTTGGATGACGACGACGCTTCATCCGACTTCCACCAGCCCAGACGACATGCTATTCCCAGCCCGTCGGTAGTCCTCCACCTTCCCGAAAAAGCGGCATACGCAGCTCCTCCGCGAACCTCTGGCTGTTCAATCTGTAATGAGTGGGACCCAGAGCGTCACTTGCCGCCGTTACCTTTATTGCTCTGCACAGGATCCCAAGCTGCTCCAGAAACTTGAAGGTTGTGGAATAACAGAGGCGCCGAAGGGAGGCAGGTTAAAGTCTACCAAGAAGGTGCGTACCTCTGTCTATTCTGCTGTGCTTATATAGGCACTGAAACTGTAAACAGGGTCAAACGGGTCAAATGGGTCCATCTTGCAGATATACCCATAGATTTTGTTACCATTGAAAAGCGACCCGAAGTTCTGGCACGAGGATGTCCCACAGACAACGACGATCATGGTAGACGGGGAGACGTTAGAAGTGGTAAGTGGTATATGTCTCTTCTACTGCGCTCAGTTTAAGCAGGTTGGAACGATCGTTTGCGGTGTCTTCCAGCCTGCACTTCTCAAGATTATTCAAACCAACCAAGAGGAACACATTGTCAAAAACGTTACACGTCGGCCCCGCACTGCAAGCTCTCTCCCACGGAACCATGACCTCGAATGGCGTCTCACAGGTGGCTGGAGGAGCACCTCTGCAGACTTATGGGCTCATCCTAGACGCTGAGTCGCCGGATGGCCTTATATCCGTATATCGGGCGGCGATGGTAAGCGTCTTCTTGAGATAAACTTGAACTTAGCTTGATTATCCTAGGATGGTGCGGGCACTCGGTGAAGTAGCAAGAGCAACAGTTCCTGGATATCGTGCAGACCACAACGAGCTTGCAGCAACGAGCGACATGGCTTGGCTGGGCACGCAAGTCGGGACACTGTATTATTGCACGAACTATCTATCGTGTGGGCATGAAGACGACGACGCCAATCCCAATGGCGAGAAGCATAAAGGTGGTTTGCTGCAACCGTGCATGCAGACATACAAAGGCGGCTGCAAAAAGGGCGAGTTTGATTTCCTGTTCTTACAGTGGGGTGTTCGCTTGCAAACTGAGACGAATACTATCTGGTGAGCATTTACTCATTCCAAATATCATCTGATACTCAATTGGCTGCAGGTGTTTTCAATGCGACGCACATGCACGCTAGCTGCAGCCCAAGCAAGAGCACGATGGATAGCGGTCAAGCGGTATCCAGAGGGCAACACAAGTCGGGCACGTCGCAAAGATGCTTTGGCTGCATCTCGTCGCAAGAAAGCAGCAGCTTCGTTTAATCGGCGACAAGAGCATTTCGCGGCACAAGAGGGCGAGAATGGAGAAAATTACGATGCGGACGAGGAGTAGATACAAACACTTTTGCACTCAAAAAAAAAAAAAAAAAAAAAAAGGCTTCTAAATTCGCATTGTAAAAGAAAGATCGGTGTAGAGCAAGAAGAAAATATAAATTTTTGAGCAATTACATAACTACTACGCGTCTTGATACGAGTCCGAGTCCGAGTCTGAACCCTCAAGTTTCACCCGTTTCAAACATCGATGCTCATCGCACAAGCGCCGCAGAACCACCTGCTTGCAGCTCCTGCATTGGCGGAGAAGGTTATTGACGTCGTCGGGTGTAATGCTATGGCCGCGAAACAACTTCTCCAATGCATGTCTTTCCTGCTCACTCATGAGAGTCAGAATGTGCGGTGGCTCGTCCTCGCCTTCAGAAGGCGCCGGCGAAGCTGTAACTTCGAAGTCAATGTCTGAAGAATAATGAAGAAAGCCTTATACTTACATTTACGAAGCATAAATCCCCCTACGCTCTCCGACGGGCCGCCATTAGTGAGGAGGACACAGCGCTGGTAGCCCAAACGACCCAGAGTAACGGCGGCGTCAGGATTGCGATGTGAGGAATACCGAGTGAGAAGTTGGGCAGTCTCGTAAACTGCATTGAGATTGACTGTGAAAGTCTAAGCAAGTGCCGGCGGACAGCGTAATATACATTAAAACCCACCGAACATTTGGCATCGTATCTGGGGATAACCTTGGCAGACAAGAACGACCGAACCGTCTGGCCAACTCAGAAGAACAGCGGAGTCCACCTCTTCGGGACAGTGGCAAGGGATGTACGCGTTGAGGTGCTCCAGATGGGCAGCAAAGTCTTCGGGGAGTACCTTCTCTCCCTCCGTGTCTGTTGGGCTAGAAACGGCTGAGCTAGGCTGAATTCAACGGTAATGTGACGCACTATCCCATTATTTGCACATCGCGAGTTTCCTGTGAATAAATGAACAGCTCTATTGCTCGTCGCTCCTGGTTAGCGACGACTGCATCGAAAAGACCCTGATGGGCAGGACGGATAACGAAGTCAAGAATTGCCGGGGAGGCCATGTTCCCTGCATCTTCCTGCGTCGGTCTATATATAAGCGCGTTTCCTCGGTACGGTGGCTCATGAGTTACTCAAGATTTAGTTGCTGGAGCCTGAAGTGGACTGTTGACATCGCATTCACCGGAACCCCAATGTGCGAGTTCCATTCATGGAATGCAGCGCCAATGGCCGTCTCTTCAGCCGATTTATTAATCGTAGCAGCAAAGTTGAGTGAGGGTATTATTATTTTATAAAGCAGTAAGTATAGACGTTTTTTAAAAATAAAAAAAAGGATTCAGACACTATAATATTTGACCCACTCTTCAAATATGTTGCTATCTGGCGAACCATCCAGTCCTTCACCGTTATCTGGCAACACCTGGTGCCATTCATAATTGGCGAGTCGCGGACAACCAATCTTAAAAGATTCGGTTGCACGCTGCAATCTGCACACGTAAAGCGCCTTGAGAACCCATAGCTGTATGCCGTTTAATCAACTAAACATCATGAATATAGGCCAAGGTCGCGTACCGTGGAATATATCTCCCGTTTACTGTATATTGGACCCAGACGCTTGATGATTCGAAGCAGGTTGGCCGTACATACCAGAACGCCACCAATCGACAACGTGGGTGGACTATTCCCGGTAGATTCGTCTAGCCAAGAATAATCTGTTGCAATCGGATAGTGTGTCTGTAAAGAGTCATGTTCGTGTCCAAATACATGAGACGCACTCACATAGTAAGTCTTGCTGCAAACGTGTAGATATATCAGCGCCGATCCATGAGAGTTCTTCGCCGATGTCCACAACCCGATGTACTTAGACGACTGGTTTAAGATTGATTAAGATCCAGTCGAAGCAACACGTCTACACTTACCAAATCAGAACCTCCCAGCTTGGTGACCAGCGATTCCAGGTATTGGACCGTACGATTGAAGTCTTCAGATTCCGTACCGGAGCAGGGCTCCTCAAGCACAAGATACTGTAGGTAGATAAACCGAGTTTGTCGCAA
This sequence comes from Mycena amicta, assembly GCA_029282125.1. NCBI lineage: Eukaryota > Fungi > Basidiomycota > Agaricomycetes > Agaricales > Mycenaceae > Mycena > Mycena amicta. The sequence continues at coordinate 934,409 of JARIHP010000024.1, forward strand.
AGCTGTACCCGTTAGACTGACCTTTTCTTCTGCTGTACCTACAACCCCAACAAGCCTCGCAGTGAACATGATCTTGCATCCGGCGCCGTCCTCCGAGTATATCAAGGGACGGGCATAGCCAAGCGGTAGACTGGCATCTACAGGTATAGCCTTCTCACGAAGTTCTACACTGGAGTCGAGGGCAGAGAGTAGAACATTGCGCTCACCAAACGCGGAATCGTTGTTATATAGACGACTGCAAGCATTACACATCGTTCGGCGTAGCATTCAAAAGACGCGTCGACCCGGCAAGAACAGAATTAATGAACCGTTATAGAATGTATCCTCGCGGAATAGATGTTATACGGGCGGCCGCATGCATGACGCATCGCTCGGCATCGTTTTGCAAATACGCGTCGACCCGGCGATAATAGAAGCAAGGAACTGTCTATGCTTGGTCGATGCGCGAAAGCCGGTGCACGAAGACGTGCGATTCGACGTCGGACCTATTTTTTTCCAATATTCGCTTCTAGAAAGATCAACAATACTCCGATTTGAGAGAGTAGACATTGTTCGTAAGAGGTAGGCAGTGTCTTCGGTCTATGAAAAGCAACGAGACCGACATCTCGTTGTGCAATGTGGAGTGCATGGTCATGACTCATCGGCGACAGTGGTTAGAAGCGGAAAATATAATTCACACGCTGTTGATAAAAACGGAAGTGATACGGGTTTAAATGATAAGATAAGATACTTGGATATTTGATAGTCGAAAGCAGAGGGACAATTTCGTGAGATGGGTGTATAATTGACTCGAGGATCTGACAGAATACACTGTATCAATATGTACAAATTAAAGGCGCTTTACCCCAGTACTGGAACGATGTCCGCTCATCCGACTATGCTCAGGTGCAATTACCTCTTGAACCTTCTCATAACTTTCATCATCTACTAGTATAGACGATGAGAATATCACGCAGGAAATTAATAAAATGTTACTAACCTGTAAAATCGGACTCTTGATCGCTATCCGGGCTTAATTCGCGTGCATCCAAAGAGCCAGTAAACGACGATGTATGGTTACCTGCCAGAGATTGTTCTGGCATTTCCTGGTCCTGGTCTTCATCCGCTGCATCTGGTATAACACGGGGAATAGGACGACGGGCAGATCGACGAACAGACGGATCGGCAGAGGGAACCCGCAACACAGGCGGCCAAACGGTTGGCGAGATGATTCGAGGGTCAACGGACCCAGCGGATGTGGCTGTTGCCGTAACACCTCCGTGTGGAATGTCATCTGGCAAACGGGACGCAGCGCGGGATTGAGCATTAAGAATAGCCGACCCTCGCGCAGTCGGACGACGCAAAGAAGCGGATGATTGAGCAGCGGATCCTTTAGATGGCGCGCGTTTAATGGATTTGACCGGGCCACGTTTACGCGGCTTGTTTGCTTGATGAGAAGATATAGGCATGTCCACCTGCGTGGTCGCAGTAGAAGGCGTCGGCAGAACAGCACGCGTCAATGGTGCGGTGTGAACAGACGTGACAGGCGTATGGGGATTTGGCGTAAGAGGCGTTGGAGAGGTTACATCGGCAATATCGTCTCCGATCGTTGAAGCCGTGACGTACTTCATAACTTTCATGGGAACACCTTCGTCGAGAAGAATGATTTCTTCGATAATACCTAGCATGTTGTCAATTCATAGGTATCGATAGAATTTTAAAAATAAAGAACACAACCCGAAAAAGAGTCGTACCAAGCGAATTCGAGGTCTTTCAACTTGTAGTGCCGCACGCTGAATACGACCTCAACTAACGCTCCGCGAAGAGTGTCCGATATGACGTATCCTCCGATTGTCTGGCCCCGTATGGTACGTGCACGAATGGGAGTGAAGACGAACTTCTGTGCAGTGATAAAGAACTGCTCTTCGTAGTTTTCTTGAACGGGCCACTCGTCGGTGTTGTATCCTTCTGCCAAGAACAAGTATGGACGTCAGTACACATATACGTGCGAACGGAAATTCACAAACCCGGAGAGTCACTGGTCTTGGTCTCAAAAGCGTGCTTAGTGAAGCGCAAATATGCTTCAGTAGGATTTGACTTGACCACCAAGTTTTTTGGCATATCAGTCGTGCGAATGCGGTCTTGCAGCTTCGTTATGTGCGCGACTGCGACGTCCCAATCGTCGGCAAAAACGGTCCCCTCTGTCAGCGTAAAAGTAAGGACAATTATATCGGGCGCAATGACTTGCACTTACCCGGACGTTCCAACTGCATTTGGTATTTCGCCTTTTCCATGGGCTCTTTAAACGTGTCGCGCCAGCTCCCGAGCCCGTCCACATAATATCCAGCATCGCTCACTTTGCCGATAACGCTGAGAACCGTAATTTCGAGAATACCGCCGGGATCCTTGGATGCCAGAGTGTGTCCAGTGTTCTTGGGTTTCCATTGAGGCGGCCCAAGCACCTTGGGCGAGGCAAGATACTGAGGAGACGTTAGATATTTCCGCCGAATGACTTCCATAGCAAAGAGGATATAAGAGGAGAGCACACAGAGCAAGACGGTTTATAAGAGAAACGCATTAGATGACGTGATGAGAAAACCGGACCGTTTACAGGATTTTGTGATAAATTTATTTATTTTCGCTCGATTTCCAAAGAGGGAAATCAGGCCTCACTGCCCGAAAAGTTGGGGCAATGCCCAGTATACGTATACATTGACGCCATAAATAATATTTCAATTCGATCAGGCTAATAATAAAGGGAATCGTGCGGTCGTGCATGGTCACCGAGAAAAGATGCGAGGAAAAAATACAAGAAATTAAATAAAGTAATATCGAAGCTCAACGGGTTAATTTAAGACGGAGTACGGAAAGACGGAAGGTCTGATGCGACATCGAATATCGGATACTTGGCCCACCACCTGCATGAGTAGTCAGCACCCAGCGATTTATAGTTATTGTACAACTCACTCTTGAATACAATCAATACAGTCTTCCAGACCTAATTCATGGGGACTTATAATCACATCCTCCTTGAAACATAATACCAGGACGTCCCCGTGAATGGCTCGATGATTGGCCGAGTTTGCTGTAAACAGAAGGATATTGCGGCGAAGATCGTTCCCAGTCGACTGCATTAGAACCACTATAGAGTACCCATCACGAACGTACAGGCGACGAGCCGTTACACTGGCATGGACTACAGACCCGGAGGAGGCTGTAGGGGGAAAGAACATAGGGAAACGCGGAGCCCGAACGGCCGAGGACAGATCCACGTATGCCAGCGTAAATCGTCTATGGTGAGATACGACTTTGCATGATAATCCAGCGGTATCGGAACAACGAGGTGGTGGATACAAGATGTCGGAAACAACATGGCTTCATAGAATATTTGAACGCCTATATCCGACAAACCCTCATCAGTCGCTGCATTATAATATCGATAAATAACTCACAGGGTAAGACGTTCGCACCGCCTCGCATTTCCACAACAGTCTTTCCATCTTCGTATTGTCCTCGTGGACGATCGGACACGATTGGAGCGAGACGAGTTCAGTTGGCTGTCCGTAGTATGAGCACCTGTAGTTTTCGCAGGTTCCCCAAGTCCAGAGCAACGCATAACGTCCGTCCATGAAACCACGCGACGCGTTGTCGCCCAATACATCTATCCTGTCACTGTATTGCCTTCCCCAGGGGAACACAAGCACTCCACGGCCGCCACGAAGCCTTCGCGTAATACCTGGGCAGGCTCCCGTATCACATCCATCGACCGATCCCGTACGGAATGAGGATATCACTTGGGACCACGCGCAGCCAATCGGTTCATGTCCAGAAGACGATCATCTGGAAAACGCCGAAACACGCTTCCTCCACGCCGAACAGAGTCCGTCTGAGCAAATCCCAAGGGTACAGGTGAATGAAGACAGACGGCGTCCAAAGCCCAGCTTGCACAGAGTGTTCGCACTCCACAACAAACGAAGAGGAAATTCGTCGCCGGTTTCCGTCACGGTTATTATCCTGCCGTCTTTGGATCGACAGTATACCGTTCGGCTGTTATAGATCGAGGGTTTGTTATAGGGAAAGATGGGTGGCACGTTGGGATAAGG